>JAODAL010000498.1:275000-304916 GCA_025379985.1 Phyllomedusa bahiana
AAGTGCACCAGTCCCTCCTGCAGCAAAACAACCCCAAAACATGATGCTGCCAACCCCATGTTTCACAGTTGGGATGGTGTTCTTAGGCTTCCAAGCTTCTTCCTTTTTCCTCTAAATGTAATGATGATGGTCAATACATGGTCAATAATTATGACCAAATAGTTAAATTTTAGTTTCTTGAGACCACAGGACATGTCTCCAAAAATGTAGGTATTTGTTTCTGTGTGCATTTGCAGACATTGATCCGGCTTTTATATGTTTCTTTTGAAGGTTTCTTCCTGGCAGAGTGGCCTTTCAGCCCATGTTGATACAGTACCTTGTCTCACTGTGGATAATGACACAATCTTACCAGTTTCTGCCAGCATCTTCACAAGGTCTTTTGCTTTTGTTCTTCGGTTGATATGCACATGTCGGACCAAAGCACGTTCATCTTCGAGACACAGAACCCATCTCCTTCCTGAGTGATATGATGGCTGGACAATCCCATCTTGTTTGTACTTCCGCATAATTGTTTGTACAGATGAACGAGGCACCGTCAGGTATCTGGAAATTGCACCCAAGGATGATTCAGACTTTTTCAAGTACACAATTTTCTTCCTGATATCCTGGTTGACTTCTTTAGACTTTCCCTGATGTTACACACAGAAGCAGTGTGTTTCTGGTGTGAATTAAATACATCCACAGCTGTGTTTCTAATGAACTCAGTTGCTGCCAATAAACCACCTTTTATATGGCGTTCCGTAAACAGACGAAAGTGCTATTGGATAAAACCCTTAAACTAGTGAATGCTTTTTTTAACCTGCCGTTTTATGCAGTCGAGAGTCATCTCTCTTGTCTCTCTCTCTCTGTCTATTACTCTCTGTTTCTCTCTACTCCTCTGTCTCATCTGTCCTTATCTCTGGTCTCTCTCTCACGCTGTCTCTCTCTCTCTCATATTCCCTGCTATTTTCTGTGCACTGCTACTGTTTGCATTCTATTTTGGAACATTTTTTAAAACAAATGTTTTAGGAATGGCCACAGATTCTCTTTAAGAGGCTATGAAACCATCTTTGACATATCCATATGTTTGTATCAATTATTACTAAAACAGACATATCAGGAATGGTCATGGGTCCTCTCAAAGGCTATGTCTGCACAGCAAATGTTAAAATGCCGTCCAAAATCCGATAGCATATTAACACTGCTGGACTGCAGTTTTTTAGCGCAGATTTGCAATAAAACTGCGGTCATTTTTCGGATTTGCCAATGGCCCCGTACATTCAATGTATGGGACTGACCGCAAATCTGGGTGAAACATCAGGTTTTAAAATCGGCCAGATTTTAAAACCGATTGTAAATAAAATCTGTGTTGTGTAGACTACAGCACAGATTTTTTATTACGGTCTATGCAGCACAGTGTACCGTTGGATTTTTTTTTTTGCGGATTCTAAATGACTGTGCTGTGTAGACCTAGCCCAACCCTACAATGCATGCTGTAGAATAAACAAAAACACACAACAAAAGATTAAACAAAATAGGCGGGGGAAACTAACCTTGGACAATCCCTTAGGGTGCGCTCCCACTGCAGAGGACAAATACCGGGGGGCGGCTTTTCTCCGCAAAGAGTGGAGAAAAAACCTCCCCCTTCACATTCACAGATTCCGTCCGAAAATCGGACGGAAGATTGTGCTTGTTGAAAAACCGCCAGACGAAAAGCCTGTGCAGTGGGGTTTTCCATAGAGCACCATTGTGATCATTTTCGGCCGGTTTTTCAGGCGGTCTGCAAAACCGCCTGAAAAACCGTCCGAAAACCCGTGCAGTAGGGACATGCCCTTACGGTTTAGATTCACTCTGGCGTACACATATAGGGTAATCGCCCTGATAAAGGTGCCCCTGTCTGGAAACTCACCCTATAGAACTGGCCCTAATACACCATAGAGTCCTTATCCCAACATGTTTCAATCTTTCTCAGTGCAAAGATTTTTTTAAATGTACAAGAAGATTTTCATTTAAATTTTTTAAATTATTTTTGCCTAAATCCACATTTTTTTTTGTAGGAAAATAAAAAGTTCATACTTTGTAAGGTTTAGAAGCTACAAAACTGTTTCTAATAGGTCTTTAATTTTGGTAACATTAAGCAGAAATTAATGAGAAAAACAAAATATATTACAAAGTTTCTTTTTTTATCATACATGGAAAAAAAACTACTCCCCAAAACTGCAATAAAGATCTGTTCATGTTTATAGATACAAATATCTGTGCTGGAAATATCCCAGAATACGGCCCCCAACTGGAAATATAATTAAACAACCATACCACAAAAGTGGTATAAATCCTAGGAAAGGATAAAACTTAACTTTTATTTAAATATCAAAAATAAAAAGAAAATGTAAATTACATATTGCTCACCAAATTACCTAAACTAACCAAATTTCTATCCCTACCACATATATGCTACCTAACCAAGAAAAAAGTGGGGTAGTCGCCCTGATAAGGGCGTCCCCAACCTCGTACCTCCTAAACTAAACCCTAGGGACTATGACTATGACTATGGAAGTCTAACAAGTCTAACAGTAAAAACGCGAGAGCCGAGATGTTTAAAGCTTTAACATCTCGGCTCTCGCGTTTTTACTGCCGGCGCATGCGCAGACAGCGGCTTAGGACGCCGGTTTTTGCATGCTTTCTATGTATCTGTTTACAGTTCTTTACTATGGGCAGTGGATATGTATACAGGTGTCAGACCAATCAGGGGCAAGTATTTAAACTCCCCTGTGTGTATTGCTCACTTGTCCACCACTATCTTGCTACCTTACTGTGGATGTGGACCGGGAGATCCTATTAGTATCATTTTAGGACTCTGCTCTTCATCACCCAATTGACCATATAACCAGGGTCGTGAGTTGTGCCACATTGGCTATTTATCTCGCTCTTATATACTGCTTGTTATTTGTATTCTGTACACTAGTTCCCTGATGAACCTCACAAATTCTTGAGGGGAAACGCGTCGGAAATATTGGTTGTTTATAGTTGGACAGCCAACATATGTTTGTGTATATATAGTATAGCCAACAAATGTTGGTGTATGGATATGATATTCAGGACATTTACTATACCTGTAGGGCCAATTTTTGCACACCTGACATATTATACTGGGTAATGATTGACTCATGGTGTGCTAATTTTCAGACAGTATACATCTCTATGGGAGTTTATTAATTATATCTTGTTAAATATTGACATTAGACTTTCATAGTCATAGTCATAGTCCCTAGGGTTTAGTTTAGGAGGTACGAGGTTGGGGACGCCCTTATCAGGGCGACTACCCCACTTTTTTCTTGGTTAGGTAGCATATATGTGGTAGGGATAGAAATTTGGTTAGTTTAGGTAATTTGGTGAGCACTATGTAATTTACATTTTCTTTTTCTTTTTGATATTTAAATAAAAGTTAAGTTTTATCCTTTCCTAGGATTTATACCACTTTTGTGGTTTGGTTGTCTTATATATTTTGGTATATCCAGGGTCTGTCTATCTTAGTAGGTTTGCTCCTCCTACTTTATTTCTAGTGGAGTTTTTGTGGTCTTCTTTGGAAATATAATTAACCAGATTTAAAATGTTATAAAATTTCTAGACAATATGTGTATTTTTACGCACCAACAAACTGGTAGAGGAATGAAAGGATGGTAGAGGAATGAAATGAAATGATGGTAGAGGAATGAAAGCAGATGTTATACCTGATTAAGTCACTGGGCTTTTTAAAGCTTTTGGGACAATACGTGCAACAGTTGGCAAACTTGGGCTCTGTTTCCATTTCAATCTGTTTATCTTTAATCTCACTAATACGATCTTTTTCTGCTGCAGACTGGACCAGCACCTTCTCAGAGATTGTGGCTCCTTCTCTTGGCCGAATCTTTGCCAGCTCAGCTGTTTCCTCTTCTGTGAAAGTGATGACACCGTGACGAGATTTCCGTGATGCAGCTCTTTCACCATTTTCATCATCTTCTTCAAGGCTTACATCTATTCAAAGTAATGTTTATTAATGTATGTTAACAGATAGGTCTGGAGTTTATAGTAAACTAAGATATTTTGATAGAGGGCTGCACTCAAACCCAAGTAGCCCACATATAATATTGCCTCCCACCCCAACATTACCAAGACATTAGTATTGGATAATGCAAAAGATTTTGCTGGATTTCACCCCAGTGCCCCTCCATCTCTACTCCCTTAAATATGTAATCCACAGGATAGAAGAAGGAAAACATAAGTGCGATATAAAAACACCTAATCAAACGGTATTTTCTGATAATAACTATATCACTCAGAGCAGTTTAAATAATAAAACCTGAGCACTGATTGGTCTATAACGGTTAGATCGTTTGCAGATTTGTATATACATGCATACAGTATGTACACACGAATATACAAACATGCACATACTTACACACAGACAGGGCCGCTGTTACAGCTGGTACAACTGTACGGGGCATAGCCAAACTGAGAAACAAGAGGGAACCCTACTGGTGCCGTCAGCTTTGGCCCATTTGTTTCGCAGAATTGGTAGAAAGAACAGGCCGACGGAGTAGAGAGCGCTATGTACTCCATGCCATGTGCCGCAGCGCCGATGGCATGATGAAGAGACATCATCATGCCGCTTGTGCTGCTTCCTGTCCTAGGACCTAAACCTAAAGCACCTGGCTTGGGGCCTAGAGCAGGCAGACACACTGGGAGAGCAGGGAGAGGTTTTTTTTTCCTTTCTTTTAAATTCATAAAGGGGTTTGGGCTTGTATGTCTACATTCCTAAACAGGCGCCCCTATATAGCTACCAACCTACTGGGGGGCATCTATATACCTATCTACATACTGGGGGACCCTGTATACCTACATCCTGGGAGGGCTATCTACCTACCTATTAAAGGGGACTTCTTCCTGGGGGCCCTATTTTTCTACCTACCTACTTGAGGACCCAAATATACCTAGTTACTAATGGAGGCCTTATACACTTACCTACTGAGAGAGCCTATAAAGCTAACTACAAGGAGCTCTACCTACTGAACTACCAGGGAACCATGGAGGTTATTATTACCATTTGGGGCACTATGGATGGGAAGTTGGTACATGAGGGTGGAGGATAAGAGGGGGGGGGGCGGGGACAGGTGGACAAATGATAGAAAAGTTAGGAGTTTCAGGTGTTTGTGTTGTAAATTCTGCCAGGAGAAGTCATCATGGAGGTCTGGATGGAGAGGAGAAGGGAAATTGAACAACTCAGAGAAGAGGTCAACTCTGGATGCAACTTCAATGTAATCACTTATATGTCTGCAGAGCGCCTGGTATCTACCACTATATTGTTGTTATTTGGCAATATTGGTCTTGGTATACTGGTTTGGTCAGTGACCGTATAGCAGTATTAGTCACTATAGGGTAGTGATATGTGGCAGTATTATTTGGTCTTTGTATATTGTTGTTATTCGGTTATATTGGTCTTGGTATACTGGTTTAGTCATTAACTGTATAGTGGTATTGGTTACTACATGGTGGTGCCACGCATCATTTAGCGGTATTTTTTGACCGTTGTATATGTATGTCAACTAAACTCCAACAAAATCTAAACTCAAAAATGATGGTGCGATTGCATTTTTTTTCCTTTTCGCCCCACAGAGGATTTTTTGGGGGGAGGAAGGGAGCCCAGACGCTTTGACTATATGAGGTCCTGAAATTTCTGATGGTAGCAATATATATGCATACATAGGGTGAACAGGTATGTGTTTGTAAGTCTGCTGTATTTACTATGTAGAGATTTACCTTCTTCTCTTGTGGTTCCATCACTTTCTGTCACAAGACCTGGTGGAATATTCTGATGCTTCTTCATGTGCTTTTTTACAGTGCACTGTTGTTCTGAACGTCTCATCACAGAAGGGGCACTTGTATGGCTTCATGCTTATATGTGTGGACATATGCCTGGTCAGACCACCATTTGTAGTGAAGGAAGCATTACAAATGGTGCAGCTGTAAGCCTTAACCCCTGGAAAAAGAGAAGCAAAATATAATGGTTATGTAAAAGGAGCCTGTAATACATTATAAGGGCTATACAAACAATGTAATAAGCACTCTAGCTAAATTCATTTTGAAAATGTAATACCGATTGACAAATACAAAATTAAAAAAAGCTTTCAGCAATGTAGAACAAAAGACAGTCAATTGCAGAGCTTTCATAGACTCGAATTGGAATTGGCAAATCTGCCATGTTAAGAGGTACTACATTTGCTGCTAGTCTTGGCACATTAATAGAGAGATTAGCCATTCAGAAGCCAGTTAGCACGAAACACTTTTAATGTATGACTGATGCCAAACATATGTTATATTTTTCTAGCAAAGCCCAAAAGTTAGCTTCAGCAGAACACATTTGTAATTATCTGTAATTCTGTAGCAGAATACTTGTTTTGATGCTGATCGAGTCTGACACTTGATTTAAAGAAGGAATTGTGTTTCCCTTTTTGGGTAGATTAGGGTAAAATTCACAGAATAATAAATAATGACAATTTAAGGGTCAAAAGATAATATCACAGAAATAGGAGAACCCAATTTAAAACATAACCTTTATTTATAATGCATTAAAACCACAGAAAAACTATACCACAAAAATAATTCTAGCAGTGATGCGCTCAATAATGGTCAAGTTGTAATTATTTGGCAGCACCTTGATATCTCTAGGACTTCACTATTAGCAGTCATTCTTTACAATGGGATCTAGCGCTGGCCACTTGGAATTTATCTGCTCTGTTCCTTATGAACCTCTGACTACATTTTTTCTTTAGAGGGGAAACGAGTCGTTATTTTTTTTTAAATCTGGCAGTAGTCACTGAGCTTGTATAACACAATTTTTTGTACTTGGCATTAGGGAGCTGTGAGGAGCTTTTTATAGGGTCAGACATCAATTGGCGGGGCTGCCCTTTTCGGGACGATTACTCCTCCTTTGGGAGGCGTAAGAATAGAGAGAGAGACAGGGGTAGCGTCATCACCTCTACTATGGTTGTTGTATAGAAGTCAGCTCGCCTGTGATATGGATATTAATTCTATCATAAATTCTATAGTTCTTAAAGTGTTAAAGTTTGCAGTTTTTCTCTAATGAACAGTATTTGTTCATGAAGCTGTATCTATTTCTTCTGTGTCCTTGGCTGTTGTTGTAAAAACTCAGACGTTGTCTCCTTGTAAGTATCAACATTCTTACTTTGTTATGAACTTGCGAAGGACATATCCTAATGCCCAGTGTTAGATTTTTAGAAATAAAAGGTTAGAGATAAACCACAAGCGGTGTTATTCTGTCATGCACAGCAGAACAGCTTACCTTAAGATCTCTAAAAATTATTGTCATATATACGGACGCATATTAACCAGAGCTTAAGAATAATTAAACTTTAATTAAATAATTAAACTTTTAATAAAGGATGTACCGACATTTTGGAAATGTCTCTTGTTCTTTCGACGTTGTATGTACATACAAATTTATCATTTAGATGCCACACAAACAAAGCTGGGAGATATTTTGGTCTCGAAAACACCTGGTTTGAAGACAGCTCCTCACATGGGAGCATGAATCGCCCATAGTACCGTCCTCTGCTATGCTGCACCCATAATGGGAGCCAATGGACCAAAATGGTAGGGCCTGAATGAGGAGTTCAACTGGTCGACTAATCATGAGTCTGTATGCTTCTCCAACCTTGATATCCTTGATATATTCTGGCTTTTCTGGCTGTCTTTGAATATTGGCCCTGAATAACCACTGCTTTACCATTGTTAAAGGGGTTTTCTCACCATGCAGTTTCACAGCCACCGTCAGCTTTAGAACTACACATGCTGTTCAGTCTGTGGGCAGATCTATAGCAGTGATTGACACATCAGCTTTGTTGTACTTGTCTATTCCTGTTACACTGGAGAAAGAGACTTCTAAAGAGTATTACACAGGCTGCAGGGCTCTAAAGGGTGTTTACTTAGCTAAATGAGAGACTTTCAAATTCCGTTACTAGAGATAAGACAGCCGAGTTGACTCACCATGGACGGAGTGAATGACTGACTTACAGCACAATAAGAGCAAAGAGAGATAAGCTAGAGCATGGAGAGGTAGGTGGAGATAGATGTCCGTAAGCAGAAACTTGTGTGCACTAAGAGAAGGTAAATTCTTCTTTATCTCCTAACCAAAGAAAAATCAACACAGCAAAGTATCTAGAAAAAGTCTTCAATTATCTCTCCATACAGGTTAAAAGCTAATCACTGCAGTGAGAAAAGCCCTTTAAACTCATCACTGCTGGAGTTATTTTTGTGGTATAGTTATTCTGTGGTATAATATGTATTGGTTTTAATTAATTATAATTCAAGGTTATGTTTTAAAATGGGTCCTTCTATTTCTGCAACATTAGATTAGAGTAACTAAACTAGGGTAATTTCTAAGTTCTACCACCCTCTTTCTTACTTTCATCCATGCACTCTGCATTCCCTTGGTTAAACATGATAGACCTTTGTCTTTTGTCAACTAAACTACATAACTATGTACTGTAAATGCAGAAATATATGCAGAACAGAGCTGAATATACCATTTAACCCTTCCCCTGCTAAGAACATATTTCATACAGCAAGTACTTAGGGCGACATGTATTTACGGGGCTGCGCCAGTTATCTAGTGTCTTTTCAGCCAAAAAACTGGCACAGCCCTGTGCGCTCCATGTATGAGCAGGCGCACTCCATAATTAGGCATTTGCAATGCGCCTAAGATGCGGGGGCGTTCTGAAGGCGTGTCACGCTACACCCGTAGAATTCTCCACATTTATGTCTTTGCTGCAAATCCAGGCGCATTACTGCTGGAACAGGTAGACCAATTTAAAAGTTGCTTACCTGAGCCTGAAATGTCGCTTTGCAGCTAAAAAGCGCTAAATCTATGAGCCGCAGTAGAACAGGTTCTTTGATTCAGACGCATTCTACGCTACTAAAGGGAACTCTGGGATTATATATACTTGATCTCACTTTAGTCTGTAAGGAGCGGGAAGGGAGGAGTGTCTAGAGAGAGACCTGATGGCAGTGTGGGAGGAGAGAAGGAGGATCTGTGATCCTCTTCTTGTCCCTGTTTTGCCTTAGATGAACAGAGGAAACAGGATCAAGTTTAAGAATTAATACCAGATCTCTGAATGTTATATATGGGAGGTTTTTTTCTTCAGAAAAAGTAGAAGAATATTGGTCTATTTCTACACCGCACAAGTTTTCCGACAACTTTTCGGCGGTTTTAGTATTTAGACACCCCTGAAAATCCGACGGAAAACAGTTCACATAGGATTCAATACAAAAAAACGACTTGTAGTCTTCAAAGGTGATTTTTTTCGGTCATTTCTGGGCGGGCGCAGCGGTTTTAGGAACATGTTGTAAAATCTGCCAGAGTCCAGCAGAAAAATTACTATGGAAGTCTCTGTAAACCGCTAGACAGTTTATGGCGCAGTTCTGCTGCAAAATTGCCCAAGTTTTTAAACAAGGCATATAGGTCCCAACTATTTAAAAAACAGTAGAAACTGCCTGAAAAACCACCCACAAAACTTCAATAAAAACTAAAAAAAACACCCAAAAAACTGGTCAGAAACAGCGGATTTGAACAAAAAACTGACAAAATACTCAGGTTCAAAATTGTTTTTAGGATTTGGTGTCCGACGAGTTTTTTGCCCTATGCAGTGTAGACCCAGCCTTGATGATCATCTAATCAACCTTCTGTGCCTAATTAGTCTGTTTCCATGACTTGGATGATCAGTGCCGGACTGCAGTGCCAAATAAGTCACAGTAAACACACCACACAAAAAACATCAATACAGGTTTGTCCATTTTTATATTGTCCTATCCTTGCCATGCACAACCTTAAACATAAGATCCACTGCTTCTCTAATGACACCTATAACAAGCTACAGTCATATCACTAGATAAGAATATGTAACAGATGTATGACCTATAGGACAGATTTCCATCACTTTAAAATAACATTCTAACTAATGCCATAATTAATCATTTCTTATATAAAAAAAATTGTATTATTTAATGCATTAGATAAGGTTTACAGATTTAATATTATTAAAGGGGTTGTCTCACTACATTGATTCATCTTACCTCAGTCCCGTTTTCTTGGTTTCACTTTGAATTCAGGGGGTGTTTACTGGCTTCCACTAGGCTGCAGTAGAAGCCATTTCTGTAGCTATAGCAACCAGTGCTGGCAGCCTATCATAATAGATCAAACAGGCCTGTAGCTATAGCAACCTGTGGAGCTGATGCAGCCCATACAAGAGGGAATATCTCAGAATAGGTCGGACACTGTTAATGGACACAAAGGTGTTTTTGTGTATACAATTTTGACAACATGCCAGGTCTCTACTTGAAAGCGGTATTGCCATCTCACACATCTATGGCATATCCCGACAAAAGGTCATAAATGTTTGACTAATGTGGGTCCCACCTCTGGGACCTGCATCTTTCTTGAGAACAGAAGTCGCTTTACCTCCAGTCCTTGTTTGTGCAACAGCCATACTGAACAGAGAGCACAAACAAGGACTGGAGGTAAAGAAACCTGTGTTCTCTATACAGATGAAGGTCCCAGGGGTGGGACCCACATATACTGTGAAAATGACATAACTGCAGTTAAATAGTAAAATGTGTTACATTGCGATATCTACTAGATCTCCATAGGCTTAGATACAATTTATCAAAAACACATGGGCTACACATAGTGATATTACATTGTTTTGCAAAACTGGGCTCTGTAGGATACATAAATATTTTATATGAGACAAAAATAATCATCCTATACCTTAAAGGGGTTTTGCCATGATGTAATGTTGACGTGGGATCCTCCAAAATGGGTTTTTAATCACTTTTCTAAATATACGTGATTACAAAAAGTGCAGCCTGACAGAGCTACAAGCTGCCTTACCTGCCCTTAGTTACTTCAAAGCTTCTACTAGATAAGGCCTGACAAGAGCTGCTGGCCGGGCTTGCCCAGAGAAAGCTTCTTATCTATTGAGACTGAGCTGCAGAAGCTTTCAAGGCACTGGGTAGAAATATGTTGTATTTTGTATACAGAATAAACTAGTTGTAGTGTCATTATCTGAGTAGATCCCTGCTTTATCTGATGACAGGGAACACAAAGAAGCTTTCAAGCTGCTGTGGAGAAAGCTGTTGTCTTTTGTATACAGAATCCAAAAGTTGTAGTTTGATTATTTGAGTGAGCATTTCACACGATCCCTTATGCAGCTCTGTGCTCTGGCTGTGTCTCTCCCTCTCAGCTCTTTGGCTTGTTTACAGTTGCTTCTTAGCAGATAAGGCACGTCCTGGCAAAACCCCTTTAAGTATTTGAAAACCATTAAAAGGAACCCTTTAAGTCTTCTTTTTCCTTTTTGGTGCACTACAAAATCCTCTCAAGTGCAGAGAAGTGCCAATAATTTTGCTACATAGAAGATTTCTGAACTTCTGAAGGGTCACACTTTGACCAGCTGGAACACATAGGTGGGGACATGTATGATAACTGCCTAGATCTAAAACTTTCTTTGTTGCCCATAGCAACCAATCAGAGCTGCCATTCCATTTTTTCAGAGCACTATATCAAATGAAAGGAGAGCTCTGATTGGATGCTAGGAGCAACAAAGAAAGTCTTGGACCTAGACAAGCCCTAAGTGCTTTTCATGCGGACCAGAAATCAGTCTCTGTATGCATACCTATGGGACTGACATTAAGCATTTCATAGGAATTCACTGAATTCACTTCCGGTTCACATGGCAGGTGCCTTGTGTTTCAGCAAGTCAAAGGGAAAGTGCTTATGACCCAATGGAAGATTAGAGGTCAGAAATCCTTAGTATAGAAGCAGGTAAGCAAAAATATCGGCACTATTGTGTACCTATGAGATCTGTAATGAACTAAAAAAGAAAAAAAAAATTGTGTTCCTTTAAGGATGTAAACAGACACTAGATGGCACTATGAGATGAAGAAGGCTTCAGGATCCATTAGCATTTCACATAAAACACATTTCCAAACCCTGGGTGGATGCAGAATACATAAAGAACCCTGAAAACATTAAAGCAGGTCGACTAGGACACTTTACCTGTATGAGTCTTTTCATGTGATTTAAGTACTCCAGATGAAACAAAACCACGACCGCATATAGAGCACTTGTACGGTCTTTCTCCAGTATGTGATCGAACATGTTGCTTTAAATGACTGGACTTCTTGAAACCTTTATTACAGTACTCACATCTGCATTAAGAGAGCATGTAATGTAAAACTTTACTACAGTGCTCATCTGCATTAGAAAAGCATGTAGTGCACATATTTACAGCTTTATTATAGTGTTCGTAATGAAATATATAGAAACTTTATTAAAAAAAATGACATTGTAGGGCATGCATAAATACTGTGCGTCTTTCTCTCACTAAAGACAGATAGCTATTTCTGTACACATATGTTACTGGCCTGTAGGCACGTCGGCTCTGATCCTCTGTAGATTCCAGAAATTGAGTGCGTTGGGTCTGAAGCTCAATTTCTTCTTGTGTGTCATCCTTAATTAAACGTGCAGTCTGGAAACCAAGAGAAGAGTAGGTACTTGTACTTGGTAAATGCCTTTCAAGCCTAACCTATACAAAGGACTGTCACACAACGGTGGGTGCCAATAAATATGCTAAACTAAAGCCAAGCAGAAAAATCTGGAAACTGAATGCCGTCATGTGAAAAAAAAATATTGCAATTGATAGACTAACAGAACTGCAAAGAAAATTTACGTAAAAAGAGGAATAAATACCTAAATATGTAGTACACTAAAGGCATACTGGCATCTCAAAATCTCAGCATGGTAGATTAACCAACACAAAAGGGAAGAATATTAATGCACTTTTTTTTTGATATTCAAACCAACAGGGGAGTTTGGGGTGATCTCTTTCTCAGTGCAGCACCTTTATATCCTAGACAGGGGTTGGAACCTATGCACGCGTGCCAGAGGTGGCACTCTAGGCCATCTCTGCGGGCACGCATGCGGGCTGCCCACTCGCTGGGTTCCTGCACTGTCACCCGGACGCCGCGTTGAGAGGGCTCGGCGTCCGGGTCACAGTGTTGGAACTGAAGCCTGCGGCAGGATCCAGGTCTAACACAGCGGGGCCCGCCGCGGACCGGCAGCGCTGAGAGTCCGTGGCGGCCCCATGCGTTCAGCTGGGCAGCGACACGATGTAGTTACATAATCGCGCAGCTGCATGTCCTCGGTCGCATAGCCCGATATAGGCTGTGCGACCGAGGAGCAGCCGCAGCAGCCGCAGCAGCGTGCCGGCGCTGGGATGGACAGAAGAGGAGTGTACTGGAAAGAGGTAAGGTGAGTATTAATGTTGTTATTTTTATTTGTGAAATCTATATAGTGGCTGGTGGGGAGAGCCATCTATATAGTGGCTTTGGGGGGGAGGGGGGGACCTATACCCTACCCAACTTAGGGACTTATTACCTATAAGTAAGGAGTTGCTGGAAAAGTGAGGATTCTAAGATATTTGTCTAAATCTCAGTGTTTGGTCGGCGGAAGGTCAGCATAAGGTGGTTTAACCACGGAGAAGGAAAGGGAAATGAACGACTCATGGGAAACGTCACCGCGAGTCCTAATGTGCCTGAACTGTAATTTATATGTGGGGCAAAGTGTAATGGTTTATATTCAGCAATGGTGTGGTGGATTATCAGCACTATGTGGTGGTGAATGTGGTGTAGTGTTGTGGTATTATCACACGCGCTGGAGCACGGGGGGGGGGGGGGGGGGGGGGGTGGTGGGGGGGGGGGGGGGGGGGGGGGGGGGGGGGGGGGGGGGGGGGGGGGGGTTTTTGGGGGGGGAAGGGGGGGGGGGGGGGGGGGGGGGGGGGGGGGGGGGGGGGGGGGTGGGGGGGGGGGGGGGGGGGGGGGGGGGGGGGGGGGGGGGGGGGGGGGGGGTTTTTTTTTTTTTTTTTAAAAAAGGGGGGGGGGGGGGGAAAAAATCAGCAAAAAAGGGTTTTTTGAACCTACGGAGAAGAAAAGGGAAAAAACGATCATTGGGGAAACGTCACCTGCAGTCCAAAATGTGCCTGAACTGTAATTTTATATGTGTGCAAAGTAATTTTTTATATTCAGCAAGGGTGTGGGGGAATTTTTTCACCACTATTGGTGGTGAAATGGGGTTGTAGTGTTTGGATTTTTCATCACGTCTGCTGAGCCCCGGGTACATGCTGTCTACCATTAAGGGTACTGTTGGTAGAAATATGGTAAGGGAGGGGCAAAGCGGCCGTTACATCCCCGTATTAATTTTTGCAGCCCGCTTCCCGATGTCACCTCCCCTTTTCGTGCCGATGTCGTCGGCACTTTGTGGTAACTAATTTTTTTTTCGGTCCCCACTTTGGCACTCATCTAAAAAGGTTCGCCACACTGTCCGGGATAACGGGGAAAACCCCACTGGGAGTAACCCCTTTGAGGTTCCAACCATTACATTAACACCCCCCACAATCAGATGTTTAAAGTGTTGGAGGTCAGCAGTGAGGGCCATGTCTTCTTTTTTGTTTATTACTCAAAACTCTACTTTTAGTAACAATTGTGGCTGGTATCACAATTTCTTAAAGTTCCGTCTCAATTTAATGAATGGGACAGAACTGTCATAACAGGTGTAGCGACTACTAAAAGTAAGGAGCCGAGTGTGTACACATCGCATACCTAAAAAAAACGCTGTTTACAGGAGATGCTAAGAGCCGGACCCTTACCATTCTACTACTAACATCCTCTTCTAATGGTAGACCATCAATTTTGAAGAAGGGATCTTAATAGATAGAACTTAATAATCATAAGAATTTCAAATCATGTAACATACATATGCTGATATAGGAGAAAAAAAATTTGCTGAGTGATAATGAAATGAATCATAAGACTGTCTAGATTCAGTTCTGTAAACTATATTTAGATATTTTGCAAGTTTGAGTCTGATTTAAAGTATATATGACATTGCTTAAACCCTACTAAAGCAGGTGGGAAAAGTGACTTTTTTCCAAGCAACAGGGTAATTTTATATAAAAAAAAATATTTTACCAAATAAGTAAATTTTGCTACATATAAATCTGATTGGCCAGCAATGTTTGTCTATATGATCAAACTAATTAACATGTGTAATATATTATTGGTTTGAACAGGTAAGGGGGATACTCAGCAGGGCCGTTTCCCTTGGGCTGGTGGGCACCTCCCGGGGCCCAAGAACAGGGCCCCGCCCGGGGTCAGGGAAACACAAGCTCGTCTTTTTTCACTAAAAACAGCAGAGGGTGCTGCGTCCTGCTCCCGTCCGCCTGCCCAATAATCGGGAGCCGGCAGTGAGAGCAGAGCCAGCATCCCCCCCCCGTCCCACTCCTCCCCCCCCGGAATGCAAGAACTCAGTGCTTAACTTTTCCCCCCTCTCCCCCTCATCAGGTCTCCAGCTCCCCCCTCCCGGCTGTCTCCCTCCCAGTCACCTCGCTGTGTCCATCAGTCAACGAGGTCTATGAAGCTGCTGGGTCCGTCTGGGTCCTGCCTCACATGTGAAGAAGGTACAGGGACTCTATGGGGCAGTGACAGGGTCAGGATGGCTGACCACAGCTATATCATATAACAACATTGTGTGGTCAGCCATCCTGTGCCCCCAGGCCATGAAGCAGTCTATAGAACTTATGAGTAGTGCTGCATGACCTGGGGGCACAGGATGGATGACCACATAACGTTGTTATAGGATACAGCATGCGGTCAGCCAACCTGTGAATATTATATCCTCTATTACACAATCCTAATCACAGACTGGGACTTTAAAAAAAATTTAAAAGTAAATAACAAATTAAAAAAAAAATTTGCACAAAACCTCTATTTCCCCAATAAAAAACACTATTTAGTAAAGAAAAATTAAGTTAACCCTTTAAGCCCCCAGCCTGAAAAGGCCTTAATGACCCAACTAAATTTTGTATTTTTGCCTCCCTGCGTTTCAGCAGTCATAACATTTATTTTTTTCTTTGATGCAGTTATGTGAGGAATTGTATTTTTGGGATGAGTAGTTTGCGTTTACATATAAATTACTACAGAATATTTAAAAATAAATTTTTGAAGCACAAACATAAAACTTTTTACATTCTTTTACATTATTTCTTTACAGCATGCACATTTCATAATAAATGACCTGTTAGATTAATTCTATAGGTTATTACAGTTGTGTGGATACCTTATATGTGTAGGGTTGTTTTTTGTGTAATATATGCACAATAATTTTTTAATAAAATATTCATTTTTATTTTTTTTCTACACCTTTTGCTTTGTAGTTTTTTTTTATTCCCATTAAAGGATAATTATATTACACTTATTTCTTTTTTTTTACACTTCATAATGTTTTGGCACACCCCTATATGCAAATACATTACACTCCTGTATACTCTTGTATGCGAATACATTACACTCCTATATACCAATACATTACAGTCCTGTATACTCCTGCATGCAAATCCATTACAGTCCTGTATACTCCTGCATGCAAATACATTACACTCCTGTATACTAATAGATTACACTATGTGTAGTAGGACATAGTCTATTGTTGGAGTAACACACAGTGTTCCCTGATAGTAGGCTTAGTATACAGACAGCCCAGGGCTATTCTAGGTCCTCAGGGCTGACTGTATAGATATGTCCAAATTCAAGAAGAGCGAGCCAGCTCCTATGCAAGATATTTATGTGCTGCAGCTGTCGATCTAGGTGCTATGGACTAACTGCTGCATCTCCTGCGAGTCAGATCGTTTATATGGTTTGGAACCTTTTACTGCAGCAATAAAGTCTATGGATATGTTTTAAGTATTCCCCGACTGCAGCACATAAATATCTTGCATAGGAGCTGGCTCGCTCTTCTTGAATTTGGACATTATACTATTACGGGATTGCACCCGGAGCCGTGCTTCCACTTTTGACTACTAAAGGTCTACGAGTGAGGTGAGCTGTTTTACTTCTATTGACTGTATAGATATCCCTCAGGCTCCATTGAGCACTGGGAGTCCCGGTGACCCAATGGGGCTCGGGAATTCCCTCTGATTATGGTGCAGCCATGGACCTCAGCAATAAAAGGGTTAAATGGCAAGGATCAGATGCTTTGATAGTTATCCCTTAATGAGATTAAAGGAAAAAAAACAAAGTGTACAAAAAAAAAATAGTTAAAAAAATAGTTATGCATACATTACATAAAAAGTACAAATATTCGGTATCTACACGACCGTAATAACCTTTAGAATTAATCTAGCAGGTTATTTGGTGTAAAATGTGAATGGTGTAAAAAATTATTTTAAAAAAACAAATGCAGAAAAACACTTTCTGTTCATGCTGAAATAGTTTTTTTAAAAGAATTATGCGGTAGTAAACATGTAAACTCAAACTACTCCCACAAAAATACAAGTTCTCCCGCATAATACAGGTCCTCATAAAGCTGCGTAATTGATTTTAGGTGTTAAGCATAATGGGCTTCATTCATCAAAACAGTCTAATAGTTTTTGTTGCCAATAGCAACCAATCAGAACTCATAGCAGCCAATCAGCTTTACCGTAATTGTGGCACGCATTTCGGCTGTATTAAAGTGCAAATCGCCGCAAAATGCACCCCGCAATTATACTGTCTGAACATACCCTTAGATAATATTGATAAATGTTGGTTGGGGGGCCCAGTGAAAACCTCTGCCCAGGTGCCCATGATGCTGTTAAGACGGCCCTGACCTCAGGTATTTGCCCAAAAAAAAAAAGAGAGAGATCTTCCCCAAAAGACCTCGTAAAGACCACTTTAGCGGCTGTGTCTTGGTCTCTCTCCAGCTGAGGAGAGACAGTACACAGCCCTTAAACTTACACTAATCAACAATCTGAAATCCACAGGTAATAGGAGACTTGAATACAAGGTTTAGGAAAAAGTCCATCTAAAGTAGTAGCGACAAGATATAATATAAAGACACTTATTATGGTTCTAGTATTTTCAGACTCCATTAACTGTGGAGAATACATCTGGCCTTACAGAATATAAATATGGGGGGAAAACGCTGGTATATTCTTGATGGTAATAAAAATATCTACTTTCAAGCACAAAATCACATTTTATACTCTGACAGATGAAGCATCTATCTGCAGAATAAGGTTGCTTCCATACAAATACTGAAACCGCCAAGAATCCGACGGTACACTGTGCTTCATAGACAGCCATGAAAAACCTGTGCTGTAGTCTATACAGCATGGGTTTTTAACCAGCGCGTTAAAAATCTGGCAGAATATGCAACATGTTACAATTTCTGCCGGAGTTCTGCGGTTTGCCATTGGTTTCCCATACATTCAACAGCAAAAACTAAAACCGACCACAGTTTTTGCGCAAATCATTGACAAAAACTGCAGTCCTGCATAGGACAAAAAGTTGTTGGGTTTCTGAAATTTTTCGTCCTATGCTGTGTGGCCCAAGCCTAAAAGGAATTGAAGCTAAGCCAGTGAAGTTCATCTACAGACAGGGAAATGGTAGGGTTCCTTCACTAGGGATCGGTTCCGGGTCGGAGGTTGCCATTATTGGTGCGATTACTCCGCTTTTCTGATAGGTAGGGGTATATTGAAATTTTCTTCTCCACCTTTCTAATATAAGATAGGGATAGGATATAAGGGTCTCTTGTGGTGTTCATGTTTTCATATTAATTGATGAAATAAAAGTTATGTTATATGTTACCTGTTTGTAGATACTCTAATAATTGTATATGTACAATTCACATGTGACTCAGAAGAGCCTCGCAATGTAAAAGAATGTAAAAGAAACAGACAGCTGTTTCGGGGTATTTGCAGAGAAGAATTTACTGGCTGGGTGACAGGCTAGTATGGCTTAAAAGGGGTAAAGTATCTCCTTGAGGAGAATGAGCACCTTGTCGGTGTAGGAGGATTTAATCTGCCACACTCGCCTCTCACCCAGCCAGTAATTTCTACTCTCCACTGACGAAGGGCAAATACCCCAAAACAGTTTTCTGTAGGTGTATTTCACTGGCATGGCTTCAATCCCTTTTACATTGCAAGGCTCTTCTGAGTCACACGTGAATTGAGGATTACTACATCCAATAGAAGGCGCTGGCGAGCTCTTCTGATCTTTCCCATATGCTTTTGTTCATAAGCAAAATACCTCGTCAGATGGAAAAGGCAAATGACATCATCACACACCGACAAGGTGCTCATTCTCCCCAATGATATACATGACCCCTTTTTAGTTAATTGAGAAAGGGAAAAAAGAAATTACAACAGGTGTCCAGGTGACAGAGAAACTAGGTCAAGAGAAGCCAATATAGCAGGCCATGGTAGTTGTCAGAAAGTTACTTCCTGCCCCAGGAAGGGGATGAGAAGGTGAAAACAGATGGAAAAATGTGCACTCAATTACAAGGAAGTACACATTATTTCCAATTTACAAAATATCCATCAGCTAGTTGGAGAGATTAAAAAATAGAAAAAAAAATCCTCACTTTTTAAATTTGCTTCATTCCAACACAAAAGCTGATCCCAGTGTGTCCGATGATAATGTTATGATCAGTGCTCATGTGATGCTGCAGTAAACCACAGACCTCAGCGGTCACATGCTGTATATCCAGGAAGAGACCGCAGCTTCCATTGGCCAGTGACCATGGCCAGTGACCATAACGTCATCAACTGGGTGCAACGAGAGTAGCGGTGGCACCGGAATGGAGCCAGTTTAAAAAGATGAAGTTTTTGTTTTTCTATTTTATAACTTGCCTGACTGGCTGATGAGCATTTTGGTAAAATGAAATATCTCTTTCATTCAATCTAACATAGGAAAATAAATTTAAATTAAAGTCACACACGACTTTAAATCAGATAAGTAAGCAGAGTATCACACAATGGAGGTAGGCAAGTAAGTAGTGTAGGAACTTTGGTGGTTGGTCGACTCACCACATTAATAGTATCTGTAGTGGGAACCTCCATAAGTGCTGGCTGTTGGTAACTTGTTGAAAGAGCCTGCGACTCGAGGGTACTGGACTCCTGCAGTTGCTGCACAGTTGAGAATGCGGATGGCTGACTAAATCCATCAGTCACAGTAAAACCTAGCAAAGAATGTTTTACGTTGAGATTTTATCCATAACTATCTTATTACTTATGTACTGCTAAACCGAGTACCTTGAGAAAGCCCCTGTTGGTCAAATGGCTGTGGTGGCAAAACTGGAGGTTCATACTGGCCAATGTTCTCTTGCAGAGCATGCTGAGAAGTAACAAATCTATCTGAAAAACACATAAAAAATTGCTAAGAAAAACACTATATTTTCAATTCCAAATTCACCCTGATACTTTACATATTTTGTGACTTCTACATACTCCCATCTGTAGGATCTATGCACTGCATCATCCTCACCTTTGTAAACTATCAACTCCTTTTTTTTTTCCCCCAATTATCATTACATGAATCCCTAATGCAAATGGGGACATCAGCCTTGTGGTGGTCTCCAAACTGGCATGACAAATTAATGGGAAATTCAGAAATTACAGGTTCCCTTTATTTTTCCAAGACACACATTAAAGGTTAAAATGGTTAAGTCTTGGCCATTCGTGAAATAGAGTAGAGTACATCTACTAAAAGGAAAAGCTACAGTATCTCATAGAAGTGAGTACACCCCTCACATTTTTGTAAATATTGCATTACATCTTTTCATGGAACACCACTGTAAATTTGGCGTGTACTCAAAATAACACACAGCCATCAATGTCTAAACCGCTGGCAACAGAAATGAGTTCATCCCTAAATGCAAATGGACAAACTGTGTCCAAAGTGTCAATATTTTGTGTGGCCACAATTATTTTCCAGCACTGCCTTAACTCTCTTGGGCATGGAGTTCACTAGAGTTTCACAGGTTGGCACTGAAATCCTCTTCCACTCCTCTATGACAACATCACAGAGCTGGTGGATGTTAGAGACCTTGCGCTCCTCCACGTAATGAGTCACATGGCAAATTGGGCACAATTTATCCATTTTCCCTTAGGGGTGTACTCACTTTTGTTGCCAGCTGTTTAGACATTGATGGCTTTGTGCTGAGTTATTTTGAGTACACACCAGATTTGAACGGTTATATAAACTTTACACTGACTACTTTATATCGTATCAAAGGGTCATATCTTCAGTGTTGTCCCATGAAAAGAAATACAACAATATTTACAAAAATGTGAGGGGTGTAACTCTGTACTGAGGATCTATGCACAGGCTACTCTTTTCCAGTTATTTGTGTTGAAAGAAAAAACAATAGTGCTTGACCTGATATAAATGGTATTTGTGCTAAATACTATTATTGCTGATGCAAGGAACAAGAATAATAAAGAACATTTAGCTAAGGCCAGTTTCACATGTACATCGCAGGTTCCATTAGGTTTATGATGGACAACAATGGTGCCCGATGGACCCCATTCAGTACAATGTGGTTTGTTCTGTTTCTGACACACCATCCGTCATTTTAATGGGAAAAAAAAAAAAAAAAAAAGAGTGCAGCATGCTTTTTTCCAGAGGCTCCGAGTAGAAATTATGTCGCAGATATGAATCAGGCATGGGCAGGAAATGTGTGACTATATGTATCTGTAGCAACTTTTTAAGTTGGAGTATGGGTATGTTCACATGATGTATTTGCGTGGCATAGTTTGGCACATAATAGCACCAATTTCCCGGGGCGTACCGTGCGCACTGCAATACACCGTGTGAACATACCCTAAGGGTGCATTCTCACAGCACAGGACAAATACCGGCCGGATTGCCGGCCGGATTTTTTCCTGTTTTGCGGCCATCACCACGGCTGCGGAGGGGAGGGGGGGGGGACAGCTTTTGTGTGTGACGAGTGGAGAAAAGCCCTCCCCCTTCACATTGGCTTGCACAGATTCCGTCCGGAAATCGGACGAAAGATTGTGCAATCACAATGTTTTGCGGCCGGAAAGCGGGCGGAAAAACCGCCGGACGGAAGACCTGTGCAGTGGGGACTGCTGCACGGGTTTTCCATAGAGCACCATTGTGCTAATTTTCGGCCGGTTTTTCAGGCGGTCTGAAAAACGGCAAACCGGCTGAAAAAACGGCCGAAAACTCGTGCCGTGGGGACATGCCCTAATATTTCAAGAAAATATATATTAGACAATAAATTCATCTCGGATTTTACCTTCATCAGGTTCCAAGGGTTGATCAGCAAGTGTCTGCTCCAGTGCAGGTGAAACTGTCCCCATGTCTGGCTGCGGGCTTAGCTGTAAAATGGTTTCTTGCTGTGCAGCTACATTGTTTGGCTGGTGAAGACCAGCCTCATCTATTTCTACTTGTATTTGATTAGAAACATGGATTTGGTCTACTGGTGTTTCTTCTGGAGGTGCTGGTTGATGCTGCTGGAGTTGTTGAGCGACTTCATACCTGAAAGAAAAAACATAAAGCTGTTAGCCTGTGTTGCAAGCCGCTTTCCTTACTTTTGTTTTTTTAATGTTTAGAGTTTTTACAAATTGAAATGGAATGGAAAGTATTTGATACACTGGCGATTTAGAAATTTTTCCACCTACAAACAATGGAGAGGTCTGTAATTTTAATTGTGGGTACACTTCAAGAGAGACCGAATTTAAAAAAATACCTAGAAAATCACATTGTATGATTTTTAAATAATTAATTTGCATTTTATTGTATGAAATAAGTATTTTATCACCTACCAACCAGCAAGAATTCTGGCTCTCACAGACCTGATAGTTTTTCTTTAAGAAGCCCTCCTACTCTGCACTCATTACCTGTATTAATTGCACCTGTCTACACAATCACACTCAAACCTCTCCACGATGACCAAGACTAAAGATCTGGGACAAAATTGTAGACCTGCACAAGCCTGGGATGGCAAGCAGCTTTTTGAAGAGACGACAACTGTTGGTGCAATTATTAGAAAATGAAAGTAACACAAGATGTCTGTCAATCTTCCTCAGCCCAGAACTACAAGGAAGGACCTGGTTAATGACCTGAATAGAGCTGGAACCACAGTCTCAAAGATTACCATTAGTAACACACTATGCTGGATTAAAATCCTGCAGGGCACACAGGGTCCCCCTGCTAACACCAGCACATGTCCAGGCACGTTTGAAATTCGCCAATGACCATCTGGATGATCCAGAGGAGGCATGGGAGAAGGTCATGTGGTCAGATGAGACCAAAATAGAACTTTTCAGTATCAACTCCATTTGTCATGTTTGGAGGAAGAAGAAGGATGAGTAAAACCCTAAGAATACCATCCCAACCGTGAATCATTGGGATGGAAACATCATACTTTGGGGATGTTTTCTGCAAAGGAGACAGGACAACTGCTCCATACTGAAGGGAGGATGGATGTATCGTGAGATTTTGGCCAACAACCTTCTTCCCTCAGTACGACCATTGAAGATGGGTTGTGGCGGGATCTTCCAGCATGACTATGACCCCAAACACACTGCCAGGGCAACTAAGGAGTGGCTCTGTTGGAAGCATTTCAAGGTTCTGAAGTGGCCTAGCTAGTCTCCACACGTGAACCCAATCGAAAATCTTTTGAGGGAGCTGAAACTCAATGTAGCCCTGCGACTGACCCGAAACCTGAAAGATCTGGGAAGGATCTGTTCGGAGTAGTGGCCCAAAATCCCTGCTGCAGTGTGTGCAAACTTGATCAAGAATTAAAGGAAACCTTTGGTTTCTGTAATTGCAAACAAAGGTTTCTGCACCAAATGTTAAGTTCTGTTTTTCTATTGTATGAAATACTTATTTTATGCAATAAAATGCAAATTCATTATTTAAAAGTAATTTTTTTTTAGATTCTCTCAAAGTTTAAGTGTAACTACGATAAAAATTATAGACTTCTTCATTCTTGTTGGTGGGAAAACTTGCAAAATCTCCAGTGTATCAAATACTTATTTTCCCCACTGTAACTATGGCAGCACTATGGGACACGGAGGTTTAGAGGTCCATGTCAGGTGCAAAAATGTACCTTTTTGGAAGGAATAACAAATTGGTGGCTGAATGCTATCAAGCACTACTGTGTGAGTTCTGATATATGGCACTATAAATTATATCCTTACTGATTATCGCTATACACTACTATCTCTGTTTCCAGTCACTAGGGGGTAGAGTTCCTTTCCATTTTGCTATGAAGCCCTCTGAATTCTATTTACTCTCTGAAAATGTTTTCTTTTTAGTTCAGGAAAAGTAAACTGCAAAAGTCAGCTGAAACAAAAGTATTTTGTTATACCTGCATAAACTAACATAGATAATGAAAGACTTTTGTTGCTCAGTAATGTCCATCCTGCCGCCAACATAAATGCAGTGTCACTTCTTTTCAACTGATCTTAAGGTAATTAGGACCATGTTTATATTCAACAGAACAGGTCTTCAAATCCTAGTAAATCCAAGGCTAAATCTGTATGTGTGAAATGGATAAATCTAATGGATAAAATCCATTTTAAAAATTCATTATAAATCTAATACATATTTGACAATCCCCAAACGTGCATGTATTTTTTTTTCTGAAATGTTAGAATGTATTTTGTAAATTTAGATTTAAAATAATTATATTGAACTATATATGAAATATACATAGTAAAGCATAATATAAAAAATGAAATTAGGGTTATGTCATGTGTTCGTCACCTATCCCATTTCACAACCCTTAAGGATGTGTTGAGAGTGGACCTAGTACTCATTGGATCTTTACAAGCCGTGCAGTAGAGGCTAATTCTATAATATCTACACCAGTGAGGAAGGGCATCTGTATTTTGACAAAAAATAGGTTACAAAATACATAGTCCAGTCAAATGTGCCTAAAAGAGGATCAGATCTCCTGGTATATCCGTGCTACGGTATTAAAATTGTGCGCTTCCCATTAAAATAGAACATTATTATAAGAGTAATATTATGGCGGATATTTTCTTAAAATAATGCACTGTGCTGTTCTGCCTGGAAATGGTTAACTAAAATGACAAATGGGCATTCCCATTCCGCTTGCCAACGAGGTATGTCTCTACAGACTCCACCCTGATTGGATACGGTTACATGGTGCATAGACATTCTGCTTAGACAGAGGAATGGGAACACCAGTTTCAGAGTGGATACCAGAGGAATAACACAATAACGAGCTGCATAAAGAATGGTTGTAAGGGAAATGCAAATATGTACTAAAACAGGCGTCAAGAGGGCTTTAGGGTATGTTCACAAGGCGTGTTGACTCTGTTTACATACGTTTATAGATGCGTGTTTGAATCCGTGTTTCGAACCCTAAACGGACCCAAACACCCATCTAACAATGTGCAGTGTGACTTTACATTGCTTTCAATGTAAAACATGCATCGTGTTCAGACTAGTGATTGCCGATGCGTATTTACATGTGTCTTTCTGATGTGTCTTGCGGATCCGTTCAATAAAACTGATAAGTCAATTCTTGATCCGAAAGACACAGCAGGCACCCTATTTAAAACTATAGGGTGCGATCCTGCTGCAGCCAAAATGCATCCAAACTAGCACCTGCGTGTTGGATAGGATTGATGCAGTGTTTTTGGATGCGATGTTCCGTGTGAACATACCCTTAATGTATCAAATAAGTTTAATGCACCAAGTTACAATCAAAATGAATGTTTGGAGAAAGGTTCTATTATACGCAAGGGAACCTCTGTATATTGGTTTGCTTTTGGAACAATTACAAGGTGCTGCGTTTCTATGATTTTTGTAATAGTGGTGAGTTCTCAGTTCCCCGTCTATTACTTGAACAGGCCTATTTGTTCAAAGGATTTTAGACAACCCTCTGTTATAACAAAGGGTTTTCTAAAACCACTTCAATCAACAAGATCAAGAAATTTTGACCCAAAGGTGCGACAATCATAAGGTTCTGCTAGTGCAGAAAAGAATATTCTGTATTTTATTCAAATGAAATATTCTGGTTAGTGAAGAACTCCATCAGGCACATCATTCAATTTTCTAATTTGTAATCATTCCAAAATCATCTCTGATCCAGCATTTGAATAAAGAAGAAAATGAAGTAGGAAAATTGTTTGAATTCACACTGCCTAAGTGACTTGACAGCTTAATGGAAACACTTATGCCTGAAAGTAAGAGGGCGAGTTGTACTCTAAATGGTTCAGATTATATGAGAATAGCACTAGGTCTGGCTTTTCACGTCAACATTTCATACCTAAAAACCATTTTCCCATTTTGAAGCGCTAGATTTTGTTGTTTACACCACTGTAAGCATGGTGGTTTACATTACGGATCCCCTGCTCTTTCTGTCAAGCGGGATGTAGTCAGCAACATATGAAAGTAATTATTTCGGGTGATGTGCATGGGAATAAAAACAATACGCTGTCACTGAACCTCTGCATACGACAAAACACACAATTGCCTTAATAACCTTCATGCACTATACGGAGAGGAAATGTACGCAGAGTTAAATAGTGGCTGTGGTTGGGTTTAGTAATTATGGCAACTGTAATTAGGCCAAAAAGAAATAGAACAGCCTCACAAATAATGCTTGTATTAAATCTAAAAATAAAATTCGTGTTTTTAGGCTCCAATTATACTAGGGGTGTACAGGTCTCATTTGTCTGTCACATGCAGTATCTCACAAAATTTTGTACACCCCTCACATTTTTATAAATAATGAATTGTATATTTTCATGGGACAACACTGAAGATATGGCAATTTGATACTATGTAAAGTAGTCAGTGTACAACTTGTATAACAGTGAAAATTCAGTATGCCCTCAAAATAGCTCTACACAAATACATCAATCTCTAAACCCCTGGCAACAAAATAAGTACACCCCTAAGTGAAAATGGACAAATTGTGCTCAAAGTGTCAATATTTTGAGCGGCCTCCATTATTTTCCAGCATTGCCTTAACTCTCTTGGACAGGGAGTTCAATAGAGCTTTACAGGTTGCCCCTGGAATCCTCTTTCACGCCTCCATGAAAACATCACAGAGCTAATGGATGTTTAGAGACCTTGTGCTCCGCCACCTTATGTTTGAGGACGCCCCACAGATGCTCAATAGGGTTTAGGTCTGGAGACATGCTTGGCCAGTCCAGCATCTTTATCTTCATTTTCTTTAGTAAGGTAGTGGTTGCCTTGGAGGTGTGTTTAGGGTGATAATGTTGGAATACTGACCTGCGGCCCAGTTTCCAAAGGTAGGGGATCATGCTCTACTTTAGTATGTCACAGTACTTGTGGCATTTATGGCTCCTTCAATGAATTGTAGCTCCCCACAGCTGGAAGCACTCATGCAACCCCAAACCATAACACTCTGACCACCATCCTTGACTGCAGGCAAGACAGAATGTCTTTAAATTTCTTTAATGGTTGCTGCCACAAACACTTGACACTATCTGAACCAAATGAGCTTATCTTAGTCTCATCAGTCCACAAGACATGGTTCCAGTAATCCATGTCTTTAGCCTTTTTGTCTTCAACAAACTGTTTGCGGGCTCTCTTGTGCATCATCTTTAGAAGAGGCTTCCTTCGAGGACAACAGCCATGCAGACCGATTTGATGCAGTGTGTGACATATGGTCTGTGCACTGACAGACTGACCCCCTTTCCCTTTAACCTCTGCAGCAATGCTGGAAGCACTTATGTCTATTTTGAAAAAACAATATCTGGATATGATGCTAAACACGTGCACTCAACTTCCTTGGTTGAACATGCCGAGGACTGTTCTGAGTGGAACCTGTCTTGTTAAATCACTGTGTGGTCTTTGCCACTGTGCTGCAGCTCAGTTTCAGAGTGTTGGCAATCTTCTAATTTACTCGGCCATCTTTATGTAGAGCAAAAATTCTTTTTTTTCAGATCATCAGACAGTTCTTTGCCATGAAGTGCAATACTGATCTTTCAGTGACCAGTATAAGACAGTGTGAAAGTGATAACACCAAATTTAACACCTGCTCCCATTCACACCCAAGACCTTGTAACATTAACATGACACCGTGTAGAGAAAATAGCAAATTGGGAACAATTTATCCATTTTCACTTAGGGGTGTACTCCGTTTTGTTGCTAGCATTTTAGACATTGATGGCTGTGTTGAGTTATTTCAAGAACACATCAAATTTACAAAGTTAGACAAGCTGTACACTAACTACTTTATGTTGTATCAAAGTGTCATATCTTCAGTGTTGTCCCATGAAAACATATAATACAATATTTACAAAAATGTGAGGGGTGTACTCACTTATGTGCCATACTGTAGATACAAAGTAACATTAAAAAAGAACCTGCAGAAAAATGACAAAAATCCATGTTACACTTCAACCTTCAAAATGTAATAATGGGATCGCACATCACCAATTAGTTAGGAGCTCAGTGAGGTGGGTCCTGTAAGGCCAGTTTAAAAACTACTGTAGAGAAAACCCATGGCACACTAGGGGTTAAGGTGCAAATTACAAGCTACTTTAGTGAAGCAATAGGTGCTTGTGAGGAAGAAAATTGAATCAAATCAGTCCTCTCTCTAGCTTAGACAAGTCAGACCTCCCCCACCACAGGACAAGCTCAATTTACATGTTAATCAGCACAGCTCCTTCCCCAATGCCTCTGTAGGAAGTCGCCACAGCATGGGGTCAACCCATGAAAAGATCCTCATGAATCTAATTAGCACTGAACAAATGCTAGTCCCAGCTTCAAAGACTTCAATCAATCAAACCCAGTCGGGTCGTCTCCGATATTTCATATAGATTCATAGGCGATCCGCTCATAACTGGTGCATGGCGGGTTCATATCGCAAAATATGGAGCTCCCCGCACGCACAGGCCCATTTCCCGGTTTCCAGGACGCATGGGGACTGAGATATCCAGAACCGGGCCTACGGGGTCCATAAGATAAGCATGTTTGATATCCAGGCGTCAGGAAGGCCCAGACGGTTCTGATGGTACCACCGGCTCAGTTCTGTGCCAATGCCCTGCCGAGTTATAGTCCATTTTTGGTTTTGTATCAGAAACTGCATGACCTGAGTGGGAGGAGTTCATAGACCATTCCAGGGGTGTGTAGGGGGCTGCCAAGTGGGCTGCCCCTCGCAGATATAAGCCAGGAGCCAGGGGTGGCTCTTCCTGTTTGATCCAAGGAGGGGGGTACCTGAGAGCAGGTCCAGTAACATCATCACGCAGCAGCCAGGCCACATCTGCCCCCCATGCGGCCGGGCACCAAGCAAAGCAACAAGGTAACCTGAGTATTTTAACTGCCTTTTGTCTGTAATCCATAATTGTATTTGCACCTCTCTCTGACCTGTATATTATTATCCATCTTGTACATATTACCTGTCTAGTGTGCCCTTCAAGGCTAATTAAATCTATAAACTTTAATCTGAGTTAGTCTGTCTTGATCAACGGCCCCACACGCCTAATTCTCGGTCTATAGTATATAGCTACCCAAGGGTTGGTTCCTGACGGGAACGGACCGGTCTTATAACTAAACGAGCGAACTGATGGCAGCATTGTTGTTTCCCTGTGCCAGTGTGGGCAAGGGTTAACAGTGGAACAGTATCTGGCTGACCTTGAGCTCCCCCTAGTGGGCAGCGCAACGTCGAGATACACCCCAAGTCAGGCCGTCGTCCCTCAAGCGGGCCGGCGGACTAGGCTGTTTTCGTCACATATTGGTGGCAGCGGTGGGATCAAGACAATAGTGTGTGTGAGTGCGTGTCCCATACTCACAGACACTAAGGGTTTTGCTTTCTGGAGTCTTAAGACTAACTCAGCACTAGACCAGTCAGAGTGCAAATACAAGGTTTTGGGTGCATTCAGGTTGCAGTTTTTGTGTCAAGTAGCCAAGTGTTGCGTTGCAAGGATGGCTGCTCGTGGCAAGGGCAAAGCTGTAGGCACGGAGGAAACAGTCGGTGAAGTTAGCCAGGAGGAGCTCGGCCCAGGCCAGTCTGTGGACTATGAAGGCGAGGGG
>JAODAL010000499.1:0-227500 GCA_025379985.1 Phyllomedusa bahiana
CAAAATTTATTGTTTATGTCCGAATACCACGATTGTTATTATCGGTTATTCATTTTACCTGCCCTTTTGTGACTATTTTCTATTTTTTTATGATACTTTTCATTTTGTTTTATTTTAAATTGCTAATTCTTTAATAAAAGAATTTTTTAAAAGAATTGCTGTTTTAAATTACGGGATGCTGCGCAATGAACAAAGCGGTGCGCAAAGAAAAAAAACACTATCTGTTATGTTTTCGTATAATACACGGTATTTTTTTGCAACTTTAAATTTCACCTTTTGTGACTATAGAATTGCTGTTTTAAGATTTACGGGGATGCTGCTTAAATGAAAAAAGCTGGGTGCGAAAAATCAAAAACATGTATCTGTTATGTTTTCGTAAAAATCACGGTTTTTTTGCACCTTCAATTCACCTGGGTGACTATAAAAATTGCTGTTTTAAGATTTACGTGGAAGCTGCGTCAATGAACAAAGCGGGGTCCAAAAGTCAAAAAACCATATGTTAGTTTTCGTATAATACACGGAATTTTTGCACCTTTCAATCACCTGTGGTAAAAAATTTGCGTTTTAAGATTTACGGATCTGCGTCAATGAACAAACGGGGTGGCAAATGTCAAAAAACACTATCTGTTATGTTTTCGTATAAAAAAGGGTATTTTTTGCACCTTTAATTCACCTTGGTACTATAGAATTGCTGTTTAAGATTTACGTGGATGCTGCGTCAATGAACAAAGCGGGGTGCGCAAAAGAAAAAAACACATTTGTTATGTTTTCGTAAAAACAGGGTATTTTTTTGCACCTTTAAATTTCACCTTGGTGACTAAAATTCTGTTTTAAGATTTACGGGGGATGCTGCGTCAATGAACAAAGCTGGTGCGCAAAAGCAAAAAACATGTATCTGTTATTTTTTCGTATAATACAGGGTATTTTTTGCACCTTTCAATTCACCTGTGGTGACTAAGAATTGCTTTTTTTAAGATTTACGTGTGCTGCGTCAATAAAACAAAGCGGGGTCGCAAAAGTCAAAAAACACTATCTTTTTATGTTTTTGTATAAAAACACGGTTTTTTTTTGCACCTTTCAATCACCTGGGGTGACTATGAATTGCTTTTTTTTAAGATTTACAGGGATGCTGCTCAATGAACAAAGCTGGTGCGAAAAATCAAAAAAGACTATCTGTTTTTTTTTCGTATGTACACGGTTTTTTGGGCAACAAACAACCTGTGCTGACAAAAGATTCGGGTTTGTAATTTAACTGCAAGGTGGATATATCAAAAAAGGTGGAAAGGGGAAATTAAAATGAACACCTATCTGAAATGTATACGATAAAAAAGTGGGGTTTTGCACCAACAAAGAGACCTGCATTTTACTAAAATGATGTTATCCAAAAAAGTTCAGGGTGCCCAATATCCAGGAAAAATTTAATAGCAAACTGTTAAAATAAAGATATTTCAGGCAATGTCTACATTAAGCTTGGTGAACTTTATCCAGTGTTCTTTTTAGATAGAGCTTTCTGTGTTTGCCCCCGGGGGCCCCCCCCCCCCGCCCCCCGGACTTTACAGCTGTAGTGCTGCTTTAAAAAATTTTCTAGCTAACTCATAAAACTTCAAATCTCTAATCTAACTAAATTGGAAGGATCACACTAATAGTAAGGTTTTTTTTGTGCAGAAATAGACTAATTTCGCTGACTGTTTTGCCACAGGCAGAGCGCACGTCCTATCCTATGAGACCTAGAGACACTAAGCTGAACAGGAAAACCTGTTTCATGAATACGGTCATGTGATTTTTCCAGCCAATCGCTCCATACACATCCCAGTCAACTCGCAACACATCTCACCCTGCTCTACGTAATCTATTTTCTGGCCGCCAAAAAAACAGGGAACGCCGAAAAAGGGGCATCTTAATAGATGATGCCAGATTTTAACCTTAATTATCGCATGATCTGAAAATTTCGCACCAAAAAACCCTTTCCGTTTCAACTTTGTCGTAAAAATCCTCAAAACTAGTCAAAGGGGGCCCCTAGCGCTGCTACCGCTTTTCCTGGTGGCTGCGCCCCCCTCATCTTTTTCGGTTTTGCCATTGAAGAATGAATTATTTTAGCCTGTGAATTTTTTTTTTGGACCTTGAGCCTATTTCTTTACTAAATTACCCCCCATCCAGTTTACTTTGTGGATTTAATTTTCCCGCTTTACCTCACCTGTTTTTGGGGGTAAAAAGTACCTGGTGTTCCTCTCCCATAGTCTTTAATGGGAATCGGCAATGAATTGTCACAACTCCTTTAATATGTTATTTATACCTCAAATGAACTTTGTAAATACAGAATTAAAAGAAAAGTGTAATTGAATTTTCATTTGTGGTCTTCTAATTTATTACATGGAACATCAAATGACATCATTAAAAACTAATTTTTAACACTCTAAAAAGTTTGCAGACAGATGCCAGTTGATGCATTCCATATAATGGATACATACTGTATGTAATATCTACTGTTTACATGTATGGTCATGGATTGTAGTGTTGAAAAACCAAATTTTTCATGTATCTATTTTTTTTTTAGCAGGACACAAAAAGCAGACTAAAATATGCTATTAAATCCTCCCATAGAAATGGCAGTGACAGAAAAAGAACAAAATGAATGCAAAAGCAAACATTTTTTTTTCAATAGAATTCTTAAAAACACGTTTTTATAGTTGCTTTGACAAAATGTCTTCAAAGTGGACAGGCAAAATGTGGTGTGAACACGCCTGTTTAATCATCAGTACATCTACTCTGTTAAAAAAGTGGATCCTGGAGGAATCACACTGAAAAGAGACTGACCCGTGCAACCGTGACAGATGTGCCATTAAAAACCTCTTAATAGATTTGTATGAACAGAAAAAAATCTGAACCAATTGTTTGAAAAGGATAGCCAAATGTAACATGAGCAGTCCCTGAATGGTTCACCAGAAAAGTGCTAGTCAAACTAGATGTGATAAATACGAGTGATGCTTGACTACACAGGAGCTGATGAATGCATCTGCCACTTCCACTGTCACTTTGCCAGATAGCAGTGTATATGGTTTTATTCCAGCCTGTATTTAGTCATAGCAGAAGTTTCTCTTGTATTATTATTGCGCCAAGTTAGTTTTTAGTCAGACTAAAGGGATTTTCAAATTTGGGAATTTTTCAGCCCATTAACTATGAATTCTTTAAACTAATGCATTTAGAAAAAAAACAGCATATTAATAAATACTTTAAAAAAAAGCTTTTTTCTTTCTACACACATCATTATCCTGGTCATGAATGCATAAGAATGGATCAAGACTAGAAGATAGTTTAAACTGCTGTCTGTCTTTACCTGCCTGCATTGGTTTTGAACCATTAAAATCTTCACTTGGCTTGATTGACATGAATTCATTCTCTGCTTGTGCATTGTAAAATGAGGTCTCTTTGGTACTAAGTGTTATGCGTGGGTTGACAACCTTTTAGCTACAATTTTTTTCTACCTATCCTACCAAGGTTCTTTTGCCTTTGTCAGCTTAGTACATGGAAGGGTGAGATCACTCTGCACGGATGTTGAACACACTGCAAGTACCAAGAGGCAAAACCTTGAATTATGAATTATACACTTATGAAAGGTGACTCATTGTTCATTTCCATCCATACATCTCCTACCTACTTGTTTTCTCTCAAGCACTAAAGATATTTTAGTTCATATACATATTTATTTAGATAGGAAACTGAGTATAATACAGTAGTATGAATATTGTTAACTGAACAAGTTGAGTCTGAGTAATCTGATGATTCCAATGATTTCACAGAATTATTGGAGGCAAAGAAAAATTTAGTTTGTAGAAAGAAAAATTAAAGGGGTTGTCCAGGATTTTGTTAGTAAATAGACTTCCTGTTACTCTATTGTTATTTAGCCAAGCCCTTGGTGATCGCCACTTCCTGTTTCTGTGTCTTGACACAGAAATTCCTGCTGACTCAGCACAGCATTTCCTGCATCAGGACCAAGAAAATTAGATCAGCAGGGACTGAGCAAAATAATGGCAGTTGGGTAATATCAAAGTAAGTGTTTTTTATTGTTTTTGTCAAGTCTGGCTATTTTAATTAAAAACAAATTTGGAAAACTACTTTAATAGCGGTTTTATAATTGTTACAGTGATGGGTAAATTACTCAACCTTTAAACCAACAAAGCTGTGTTCATATATCAAGGAGTTGCATATGGAGCTGCTCCTTAAGGAGGTATTAAAGATTTAGGACAGAAAATGGTCTAACTTTCCGCCATGTGGTGGATAACAATGGATAAAGTTTTGCTAAAAACATAATACCCCTTAATGTTCTTCTTATGTTAGAAAACTCTTTTGGTACGTGGGTATTCTTAAAACAGATGATAACATTTCATTTTCTTGTCAGCAAAGTTGACACTTTGTTGAATGGGAAAGCATTAGTGTTGAGCGATTTTTATCGACAAAGTGGAAATCGGCAAGGTTTTTATGGTGATCGAAATTTCCAGATCATGCGATAATTAAGGTTAAAATCTGAGCATCATCTATTAAGATCGCGCCTTTTTCGGCGCTTCCTGTAATTTTGGTGGCCAGCAAATCAGATTACAGAATAGAGCAGGGTGAGATGTGTGTGCGACGTCATGACTGGGATGTGTATGGTTGCGATTGGCTGGAAAAATCACATGACCTCGTTTTACATAGAACAGTGTTTCCTGTTTCAGCCTCAGTGTCTCTCAGCGTCTCATAGGGATAGGACCTGCGCTCTGCCTGTGGCCAAACAGCTCAGCGAAATTAGTCTATTTCTGCACAGAGAAACCTCTACTATTAACTGTGATCCTTCCAATTTAGTTATATTAGAGATTTGAAGATTTTATGTAGTTAGCTAGAGAATTTTAAAGCAGCATCTACCGCTGTAAATTCACGGCGGGGGAAGCAGGGGGGGCCCCCGCGGGTGAACACAGACAAGCTCTATCTATAAAGAACACTGGATAAAGTTCACCAAGACTTAGTGTAGACATTGTAGTGGAATATCTTTATTATTAACAGTTTGCTATTGAAATATTTCCTGGATATTGGGCAGCCTGAACTTATATTGGATACACATCATTTCTAGTAACTGCAGGTCTCTTTGTTAGGTGCAAAACTCCACTTTTATTATCAGTATACATTTCAGATATGTGTTCATTTTAATTTTACCCATTACACCTGTGACTGTTGATATATCCACCTTGCAGTTAAATTACAATCCAGCAATCTTGTAGTCAGCACAGGTTGTTTGTTGCCAAAAATACCGTGTATCATACGAAAACATAACAGTTACGTGTTTTTTGACACGCAAAAGAAATCTCGGCTCTCAGCTCCGTGAAGCATGGAGTATGATTCCAAAAAAATCGCTTTTATTAGGTGTAAAACATTATCAGAAAAAAGGCTCAAACCTTCAAAAAAAAAAAAAACACTTTCCAAAAATCTAGAACGGCGCAACATCAGGAATTAGAATCTTGGAAATTGCCGGGAAATACAGTAATTCAAATTCTGTAAGCACTTCTCATTGGTCGGCAGAAACCAGCCAATCAGAATAGGAGCGACAGTGACCCATTAAAACCTATGGAGAAGTATTGACCAATTAAATTAAAAGGCGGGACAGTACAAAATACAGTAAAAATGCAGAAAAGAGCTGATTAGTTGAGCTAGCGTGGTCTCGGCGACAAACGCGTTGTTCGGGATTTTATTGATTTATGTTTATAGAAGGTTTCAGCTCTTATTCAGATAATATTTGACACCTAATAAAAACTATTTTTTTATCATACTCCATGCCGCACGGCGCTGAGAGCCGAGATTTCATTGCCATGATCTGGCCATAGACTACAATGGGACAAAGTAGCTCGTGCTCTGATTGGCCGAGATAGCCAAGCCCCCGCTAGCTCAACCAATCATCTCTTTTCTGCATTTTTACTGTATTTTGAACTGTCCCGCCTTTTCATGTGATTGGTCCATACTTCTCCATAGCTTATAATGGGTCCCTGTCGATCCTATTCTGATTGGTTGGTTTTTGCCAACCAATGAGAAGAGCTTGAAGAATTTGAATTACTGTATTTACCGGCAATTTCGAATATACCAATTCCCGATGTTCCGCCGGTCTCGGCGACAAACGCGTTGTTAGGGATTTGAGTGATGTATGTTTATAGAAGGTTTGAGCTCTTTTACAGAGAATGTTTTACTCTTAATAAAAACGATTTATTTACTAATACTGCATGCCTCACGGCGCTGAGATTTCAGTGCCCCGATCTGTTCATCGACTACAATGGGAGAAAGTAGCTCGCACTCTGATTGGCCGGGATAGCCAAGCCCCCGCTACTTCAACCAATCAGCTCTTTTCTGCATTTTTACTGTATTTTGAACTGTCCCACCTTTGAATTTGATTGGTCAATACATCTCCATATGTTATAATGGTTTACTGTCGCTCCTATTCTGATTGGCTGGTTTCTGCCGACCAATGAGAATAGCTTACCGAATTTGAATTACTGTATTTCCCGGCAATTTCCAATATCCAAATTCCTGATGTAGCGCCGTTCTTAATTTTTGGAAACTGATTTTATTTAGGTATTTTTTTTGTAGGTTTGAGCTCTTTTTCAGATAATGTTTTACACGTAATAAAAGCGATTTTTTGATTCATACTCCATGCCGCACGGACATGTTTAATGATTTTTCGCTCATTTCCAGCCTGTCTCGATTCGGAATACATGTAAGTTCCGCACTGCGCTTCACACACTGGCGAGGTGCGGTGAACTTTTCACCGCATGTATGAGCGCACCTCCCCGGACGGCGAATGTTAGGTGCAGTCCCTTCTGCGCCTAAGTTCCGCACTGTGCCTCACACACTGGCGAGGTGCGGTGAACTTTGCACCGCATGTATGATCGCACTCCTGCGGGTGGCAACTCTGAGGCGCAGTCCCGCACGGCGCCTACGGTCCGCACTGCGCCTCACACACTGGCGAGGAGCGGCGGACTTTACACGGCATGTATGAGTGCACCTCGGGCGCCGACATACATGAGGCGCAAATTTAGCCAGAAAAGTGGCGAAAATGTGCGCTCCAACGCGGCGAGATTCATACATGTCGCCCAATATCTTTGTTTTGCCATTAAAAATAACCGTATTTCATAAAAAAGAAAAGAAAAAGGTACATGTAATAGATATTATTGCATTTGTAACGCTCCAGTCTATAAAATTGTTAGATTATTTCATTTGCTTTTGTAAATGCAATTAAATAATCTAAAAAATTTATTTTATTTGTTCATGTAACCTCATCAAAAACTCTTATGTATCTCATAATGTTACCAAAGAAAACGCCAATTTATCCCACATAATATGAAAAGTCCACATAAAGCTCCATCACACCGCTCCATCAGTGACAAAGTTAAGGCACAAAGTTCATTGTGACATAAAATATATATATTTTTTTTAGTTTATAATTGACAAATATGATTAATTTATGTATGGAACAAAGGGCCCTATAAAAGAAGATATATCATGTAAGATGAGCATGTAGATCTTATGAAAAGTACACCAGCTCCCAATTCAACAGGTTTCTCTTTAAAACATGTTGATTCTTAATCAAGCAAATATAATAAAATCTTCCAACAAATATGGTTACATCATGAATAGTGTTGAGCGATTATTATCGACAAAGTTGAAATCGGCAAGGTTTTTATGGTGATCGAAATTTTTAGATCATGTGATAATTAAGGCTAAAATCTGTGCATCATCTATTAAGATCGCGCCATTTTCGGCGCTTCCTGTAATTTTGGCGGCCAGCAAATCAGATTACAGAATAGAGCAGGGTGAGATGTGTGTGCGACGTCATGACTGGGATGTGTATGGTTGCGATTGGCTGGAAAAATCACATGACCTCGTTTTACATAGAACAGCGTTTCCTGTTCAGCCTCAGTGTCTCTCAGCGTCTCATAGGAGTAGGACGTGCGCTCTGCCTGTGGCCAAACAGCTCAGCGAAATTATTCTATTTCTGCACAGAGAAACCTCTACTATTAGCTGTGATCCTTCCAATTTAGTTAGATTAGAGATTGGAAGATTTTATGTAGTTAGGTAGAGAATTTTAAAGGAGCATCTACCGCTGTAAAGTAATGTGGGGAGGGGGGTGGGGGTGGGGGGGCCCGCGGGCGAACACAGACAAGCTCTATAAAGAACACTGGATAAAGTTCACCAAGACTTAGTGTAGACATTGCACTGCAATATCTTTATTATTAACAGTTTGCTATTGAAATATTTCCTGGATATTGGGCAGCCTGAACTTATATTAGGATACACATAATTTCTAGTAACTGCAGGTCTCTGTGTTAGGTGCAAAACTCCACTTTTATTATCAGTATACATTTCAGATAGGTGTTCATTTTCAATTTTACCCATTCCACCTTTGTTCATATATCCACCTTGCACTTAAATCTTAAAACAGCAATTTTATAGTCACCACAGGTGAATTGAAAGGTGCAAAAAATACCGTGTATTATACGAAAACATAACAGATACGTGTTTTTTGACTTTGGCGCACTACAGCTTTGTTCATTGACGCAGCTTGCACGTAAATCTGAAAACAGCAATTTTATAGTCACCACAGTTGAATTGAAAGGTGCAAAAAATACCGTGTATTATACGAAAACATAACAGATACGTGTTTTTTGACTTTGGCGCACTACAGCTTTGTTCATTGACGCAGCTTGCACGTAAATCTTAAAACAGCAATTTTATAGTCACCACAGGTGAATTGAAAGGTGCAAAAAAATACCGTGTATTATACGCAAAAACATAACAGAATACTGTTTTTTGACTTTGGCGCCCTACAGCGTTGTTCATTGACGAAAGTTTGCACTAAATCTTAAAACAGCAATTTTATAGTCACCACAGGTAATTAAAAGGGTGCAAAAAATACTGTGTTTATACGAAAACATAACAGATATGTGTTTTTTGACTTTGGCGCACTACAGCTTTGTTCATTGACGCAGCTTGCATTATATCTGAAAACATCAATTTTATAGTCACCACAGGTGAATTTAAAGGTGCTAAAAAATACATTTTATTATCCGAATACATTTCATCTACGTTTTTTTTGACTTTGGCGCACTACAGCTTTGTTCTTTGACGCAGCTTGCACGTAAATCTTAAAACAGCAATTTTATAGTCACCACAGGTGAATTGAAAGGTGCAAAAAATACCGTGTATTATACGAAAACATGACAGATACGTGTTTTTTGACTTTGGCGCACTACAGCTTTGTTCATTGACGCAGCTTGCATGAAAATCTGAAAACAGAAATTTTTTATAGACACCACAGGTAAAATTTGAAAGGTGCAAAGAATACATTTTTTTATCCGAATACCTTTCAGATACGTGTTTTTTTACTTTGGCACACTACAGCTTTGTTCATTGATGCAGCTTGCACGTAAATCTTAAAACAGCAATTTATAGTCACCACAGGTGAATTGAAAGGTGCAAAAAATATCGTGTATTATACGAAAACATGACAGATACGTGTTTTTTGACTTTGGCGCACTGCAGCTTTGTTCATTGACGCAGCTTGCATGTAAAATCTAAAACAGCAATTTTATAGTCACCACAGGTGAATTAAAAGGGTGCAAAAAATACATTTTATTTCCGAATACATTTCAGTATGTGTTTTTTGCACTTTTGCCCAGTTCCAGATTTGTTGATAGAGACACCTTGCAGTTAAATTTGAATCCAGCAATTTTGTTTTGATTAGAGGATTTGAAAAATAGCTGTATTGCCGTCTTTTAATAAGAGACTTCCAAAACTATTCCATACCTTCTCAAATTTTTATATTCTGAACATGGAGCGACATGCAGGGGGTCAGCGAGCCAAGAGGGGGTAGCACCTGGCGGTAGGGGTACGAGAGAAGTGCTCCTTCCATGCTGGCGACAACACGCATCCCAGCGGATCGCAGTTGCAGGACTGTCAGGCCTGTCATCGCTGGGTCAGGGCCCCTGTGAATCTCAGTAACGAACAGCGTCGCCAATCTGCCCCTTCAGTAGTTAATGCAACCTGCATCCAGCAGTCTTACCTCCTCGTCCTCCCGTCAGGGCCCACAAATGTCGTCATCAGCATCATCAGCATCCGTCCAACATGAAGCAGCCCAAAATGTCAACTCGTGTACCCACCACGTGGATAATCCATTGTCTGAAGACCTCTTTGATGAAAAATGCAGTTGGGGTCAGAAGGCATTTTAAAAAAATCAAGAGGATGATTTAGTCTGCTCTGACGCCCACTTACTGATGCCATCAGAGGAGGAGAAGGAAGCCTGTAAATCGGCAAAAACCCCGGGGCGGTCGGCAACGCCTTGCAGGCCCTCTTGCTTGAGCCCGCACCCTTCTGGATGCAGAAAGTCCGGAAGACCAAGTCACCTGTGTTTATCAGGATGATGATGACGACATTGCGGATCCATTGTGGTCTTTTCCGCAGATTTGCTTGCGAGCGCTTCATCAGTGGACGAGGAGGAAGACATGGGTTAGTGTCAATACGGGTCCCGCCACAAAAAGGGAGAGGGGGGTCGCAGAAGTCCGCTGAAATGATTCCGCCAGCCACGGTCAGCGCAAACCCCGCTCTCGTTTAAATCGCCGTCAAAAAGTCCAGGACCTCCCAAGCCTGGGCCTTCTTTTGAGCAAGCCTCTGATTCACCCAGCGATTCATATGCCGCCTTTGCCAAAAAACGCATAAGTAGAGGCAAGAACCTTAAGTGGTTAGCCACCCCCAAACTTGTCTAGCCCACATGCAGCGAATGCATGCGTTGCAATGGAGGCAACACTTGGACAAAAAAGGCCAGACCGACGCGGGGCCTCCAACCACTGTCACACCCTCTGTCTCCGCCTCCTCCTCCTCCGCCACCACCAAGCGTTCCTCAGCTGCCCATGTCTCTCAGAGTCATGATCAGGGATCAGCCTCCGCTTCAGCCTCCACCATCGCCCGAGTACCACCAGCAGCACCAGAGACGCATCCTCCCCCTTCTCCATCCGCCAGTTTGACGACCTGCACGCCGTACAGCGGCCAGTGTAGCAGCCAGCCTTCTGTCTTCCAGGTTTGGGAGCAGAAGAAACACTTTAACCCAAACCATCCCAAAGCCAAAAGCCGGGAATGTCGGCATTGCCAGGCTTTGGCCTTGGAAATGTTGCCTTTCTGTCTGGTGGACACAGATGGGTTCCGCCACGTCATGGCCCTTCCTGCCCCCAATACCAATGCCGAGCAGGCATTTCTTTGCCAAAAAAAGCCGTCCCTGCCCTGGCCCGCCACGTGTCATCTAAAATTTCAAGCGCGTTGTCTGCATCGTGGGGCCCGGGAAAAATCCATCTGACCCCCGAACATGGACTAGAAAGCACGGCCAGGGCCGCTATATCTCTGTGACAGCTCACTGGGTGAGCTGGGTGGATGTCTCTGGGGTGACGGTGGCTCTCAGGCTCGGCCGGGACGCTCTTCAAAACCGCAGGGATGGTGCAGGTCTTTCCCCCAATCCTCTTGTGGCATCACGTGCCCAGAGAAACCAGGCCGGTTGAAATTAATCTGTCTTGGAGACCGTCCACACACAAGGTCAGGAGCTGTGGGGCGGCTCTCCGCAACGAGACAGAGCGCTGGCTGGTGACAAGAACCTTGTGCCAGGGAAGTGGTATTGCGATAACGGGCGAAAAACTGCTGGCCACCCTTAAGGGTCAGTCGGCTGGAGCACATCCCTTGCCTGGCACATGTCATGAAACCCGGTCGTCCAGAAATTTCTAAAGAGCTACCCGGGTCTGGACTGCCTGCTGAAGAAGGCTCGAGGTCTGAGTTCGCAATTCCGCCGTTCGCACCCCTGCCTTCGTCCCGCCTGGCTGCGTTGCAGCGTCAGCTCAGCCTCCCCCGTCAACCCTCTCATTGTTGACGTGGCAACATGCTGGAATTCCACCCCCACATGCTCCAGCGATTGTGGCAGCAGCGCAATGCCATTACGCAGTACGAAGTGACACATGGCCTGACAAGCAGCGGTGCTAACCTCGGGGGGTTTAGCCACCGAGAGTGGAGGCAGGTGAAAGAGCTCTGCACCATCCTTGCAAGTTTTGAAGAAGCCACCAAAATGGTCAGTGCCGGACAATGCCCTTGTCAGCATGAGCATTGTGGTGATCTTAGTTCTGAACGATCGTTTTGGGCACTCTGAAACAACAGGTCCCGCCAGCGATGGAGGAGGAGACAGACACAGATGCGGACATGGGGCCTTTCTCTCCGTCAAACCCCCAAGGCCCGACAGTTTCACAATTTCAAACGGTTTTTCATTAGGCAGTGGTTCGGGGTCCAGAGCTTTGTGCAAGGTGGCGTATCAGCTCTCAGGTGCTTCATCTCAGGCAAGTCAGGGCTGTGATGAAGCTTTTCCGGAGGCAAGGAGGAGGAGGAAAGGGGTAGGTTTTTCCTAGAAAACCGACTTACCGACGTCCCTGCCTTGGAAAGAGGTTGGCGCGAATTTTAGGCGGGAGGAGGAAGATGAGGAAGATCCGTTTGCTAGTGCCCCCTCGACCCAGAGGCTTTGGAAATCAAGGCTCCATCTCTCACATGAATGCTTGGATGCTCTATTTCCTCCAACATGATAATCGCATTAGGCCATAAAAATGAACAACAGTTACTGGGTGGCCACCCTCCTGGATCCCCGGTACAAAACAAAACTCAGCACTTTCCTTCCACCCACCCAAATAGAGAGTAAAATGCAGGAAATGGAGAAATTGCTGATTGATCAACTGGAGACATCTGTTTTCGTCTGCTTTTACGTTCCCCAAATGTCACGGTGGAACAACGCCAGCGACGTGACAGCAGTAGAGTGCCAAGTAGTCGTAGCGGCAGCAGCAGCAGGTAAGGTGGCAGAAGCCTAATGGGTGACCTCTGGCAATTTTTTATTTACCACATTACCAACGCATGCAATGCTGGCAACAAATAAAACACCCATAGACCAGCTTTATATCATGGTGCACGACTATCTGCGTCTCAACACCGATTTTTTTGTATTTGTTCCGGACCCAATAGACTTCTGGGTATCCAAAATGGACGAACGGCCCGAGAGGGCTTGACACGCCATAGCGGTGTTGGCCTGCCCAGCAGCCAGCGTCATATCAGAGCGAACCTCCAGCACCGCTGGAGGAGTCATTACAGACAAACGCATCCGGCTTTCAACAGATAATGTGGATTGTTTGACTTTCATCAAGATGAATCAAGGGATGGATCTCTGATGATGTTGTGGCCCCAATTGCCGAGGTTACCGATTAGTTTGCTGGTCTACTTCACATTCCTCTCCAAAACAGAAAGGTCCTCTTTTAAAAACTTATTTTTTAAAAGATCATTTTTTTACTGCAATTTTTTATTCTCAGTTCCCAACAGTTCATTTTGCTGGTTTTGCTGTGAGGAGACTGTAAAAGAAACCCCAAAGGGTTTCATGACAAAACCATATTCCATTTACTCACTTCATCTTTAGAATTTTTCGCATTGTCAATGGTTTTTGGGGGCATGTTGCCTCACAATTCTTAACATGGCTGAGAAGTCATATTTATAATTTTTTTGGGGGGATGTTGCTGTGAGATAAAGCTATAATCAGGTCCTTTGGAACAGAAATGTGGCTTCTAAGTGGCATTTCTCCTCACAATTTTCACAGTGGCTGAGAAGTCATTTTTATAATTTTTTGGGTCATGCTGCTTTGAAATGCAGCACTACTACAGGGCCTATTCTAAAAAATGTTGTTTCTAATAGACATTTGTTCTTTACAATTATCAAAAGTGCTCATGGGTCAATGTTTAGAATTTTTGGGGGCATTTTGCTATGACATGCAGCTATACTAACCCGGTCCTAAATTTTAAAAAATGTTGTTCCTAAAGACATTTGTTCTTCACAATTGTCCAAAGTGGCTCAAGGGGCATGCTTTGAATTTTTGGAGCATTTTGCTGTGACAGCAGCTATACTACAGGTCCTATTATAAAAAAAATGTGTTTCTAACAGACATTTTTTTCTTACACAATTGTCCCCAAAATGGCTCTGGGTCCCTGATTAGTGTTTAGCGATTGCGTTGGCTATCGAGATCGATCGATAGTCGATCGCTAAACGATAAGGTTTTTCGATAGTGAGCATCAATTATGCGCGATGACATAAAGTCTATGGGAGAGCAACAACACCTTCATTATTACAACCCAAACAAGGCTGAGAAGCTGAAAATTAACATCCACAACAATCAAATGGATACATGCTACATCTAGCCAACGACACTTAGGTTATAAAAGTCACAGAAAGAAAAGTCACAGACCATTTACTATCCTGATCCATGAACCACAGCCTGACCCTTAACCCTCATCCACCCACAAATTAAAAAGTGGCCACAGGAGGCAGTATGATTTGAACCATCATGTTAACTTGAACTGGACATTGAATATCCCTGTCCTGGTACGCAGCATGAGCCCCCAAACCTGCAGACCCCCACATTTAAAAAGTGCCGTAAAAGGAGCTTGTCAACCACCTTTTAGTTTCACTGACATGACTATACCTGTCCTGCGCCACAGCAAGAGCCCCAAACCTGCATGACACCCCACATTTAAAAAGTGGGCCGGAAAAAGGAGTCTTTCAAGCAAAACCACCATTTTAGTTTCACTGGACATTGACTAATAACCGTCCTGGGCCACATCAATGAGCCCCAAACCTGCATGACCCCAACATTTAAAATTGCCGGAAAAAGGAGTCTTCAACCACCATTTTAGTTCACTGTGAACATTGACTATACCTTACCTGGGGCCACAGCATGAGCCCCAAACCTAGAACTAGCCATGACCCCCACATTTAAAAAGTGTCCGCCGGAAAAAGGATTCTTTCACCACCATTTAAGTTTCATTGGACATTGACTATACACCTGTCCCTGGGCCACAGCATGAGCCCCAAACCTGCATACCCCCACATTTAAAAATGCCGGAAAAAGGAGTCTTTCAACCACCATTTTAGTTTCACTTGGACAATGACTATACCTGTCCTGGCCACAGCATGAGCCCCAAAACCTCTGCATGACCCCCACATTTAAAAAGTATATGCCGGAAAAAGGAGTCTTTCAACCACCATTTTATTTTCACTGGACATTGACTATACCTGTCCCTGGGCACACATGAGCCCCAAACCGTGCATGACCCCCACATTTAAAAAGTGCCAGAAAAAGGACTTTCAACCACCATTTAGTTTCACTGGACATTGCTATACCTGTCCCGGGCCACAGCATGACCCCAAACCTGCATGACCCCCACATTTAAAAAAGTGCCGGAAAAATGGAGTCTTTCACACCATTTTAGTATCACTGGACATGACATACCTGTTCCTGGGCACAGCATGAGCCCCAAACCAGCAGTAACCCCACCATTAAAAAGTGCCGGGAAAAGGATCTTTCAACCACCATTTTTAGGTTTCACTGTACACATTGGACTATCCTGTCCTGGGCCACAGAAATGAGCCCCAAACCTGCATGACCCCCACATTTAAAAAAGCCTGGAAAAAGGAGTCTTTCAACCACCATTTTAGTTTCATTGGACATTGACTATACACCTGTCCTGGGCCACAGCATGAGCCCCAAACCTGCATGACCCCCACATTTAAAAAGTGCCTTAAAAAGGAGTCTTTCAACCACCAATTTGTTTCACTGTACATTGACTATACCTGTCCCTGGTGCCACTAGCATGAGCCCCAAACTGCATGACCCCCACATTTAAAAAAGTGCCTGGAAAAAAGGAGTCATTCAACCACCTATTTTAGGTTTCACTGACATTGACTAACCTGTTCTGGCCCACAGCATGAGCCCCAAAACCTGCATGACCACCTACATTTAAAAATGTCCGGAAAAAAGGAGTCCTTATCAACCACCATTTGAGTTTCCCTGACATTGACTATACCAAGTCCTGGGCCACAGCAAATGAGCCCTCAAACCTGCATGACCACCACATTTAAAAAGTGCCGGAAAAAGGAGTCCTGCTCTACCACCATTTTAGTTCACTGGACATTGACTATCCTTCCTGAGGCCACAGCATAGCCCCAAACCTGCATGACCCCCACATTTAAAAGTCCGAAAAAGGAGTCTTTCAACCACCATTTTAGTTTCACTGGACATTGACTATACCTGTCCTGGGCCACAGCATGACCCAGGCCGGAGTTACAGTGGGTGCGGTGAAAGCCCAGGCTGGCGTCCGTCATCTATTAACACGCAGGTTAAAATGCCCTGATGACGCAGCAACGAAAACTGTCGTGCTGAAGCAGAGTGCGGAAGCGGAAGTGTGAGAACTCCAGCCTTCCTCTGTACACAGTCAATACCTGGGTAGCGCTTGCCCCTCCGTATGAGTGTGGACCAATTGAGCTTCACTTGGAAATACTGGTGGTTAACGCTCCTGTTACACCCAGGTTGCCCTTTATCTTGGCATTCTTTTTCTCATTTTACTCAACGTGCTGGAGGAAATGGTCTCTGTACTTTGTTCTCTGTCCGTGCTCCATACTCCATGTCCTCTGAATAACCTACATCTGGTCAAGTTTTCCTGTACCTCCCTTGTACAATTCAGAGGAATTTTTTTAACAGCTATTTTGTACATGCAAGTTTTTTAGTACTTTAATTCTAGAAAACACACATTTTTAAAATAGGATGGAATCCCACCATGTCTTTGTTTCTCTTTTTTTTCATTGTATTAAATGGGTTGTCTCAATACAGGGATTGATAGCTATGTTAAAGATCTTGCAAAAACAATCATTTTGCAATATGTGTCCATTAACAGTGTCCTACCTATTCCTGTTTCTACAGCAACCCCATCACCCTTGAGCCACTTTAGTCAATTGTGAAGAACAAATGTCTGTTAGAAACAACATTTTTTTAGAATAGGACCTGTAGTATAGCTGCATGTCACAGCAAAATGCCCCCAAAAATTCAAAGCATGACCCTTGAGCCACTTTGGTCAATTGTGAAGAACAAATGTCTGTTAGAAACAACATTTTTTTAAATAGGACCTGTAGTATTGCTGCATTCAAAGCAAAATGACCCAAAAAATTATAAAGAATGACTTCTCAGCCACTGTTAACAATTGTGAGGAGAAATGCCACTTAGAAGCCACATTTCTGTTACAAAGGACCATGATAATTGCTGCATACTCAAGCTACATGACTCCAAAAAATTATAAATATGACTTCTCAGCCACTATTAAAAATTGTGAGGGAGAAATGCCACTTAGAAGCCACATTTCTGTTCCAAAGGACCATAATTATAGCTGTATCTCACAGCAACATGACCCCAAAAAATTATAAATATGACTTCTCAGCCACTATTAAAAATTGTGAGGGAGAAATGCCACTTAGAAGTCACATTTCTGTTCCAAAGGACCATGATTATTGCTGTATCTCACAGCAACATGACCTCAAAACCATTGACAATCATAACTTCTTAAGATAAAGTTAGATATAATGGAATACGGTGTTGTCCATGAAACCTTCTGAGGTCTTTTACAGTCCTCCCTCACAGCAAAAACCATCAAAATGAACTGTTTGGAAAAGAGAAAAAAATTGCAGTAAGAAATGAATCATTTTAAAAAAAAGATTTCTCAAGAGGACCATTTCTCTGTTGAAAAGGAATGGAAGTAGACCGGCAACTAATCGGCTGACCTCGGCAATTGGGGCCCACAAACATCATCAGAGATCCATCCTGATTCATCTTGATGAAAGTCAACGATCCCACATTATCTGTGTAAAGCCGGAATGCGTTTGTCTGTAATGACTCCTCCAGCTGTGGCTTGAAGGTCTGCTCAGATATGACGCTGGCTGCTGGCAGACAACACCTCTATTGCGTGACCGAGCCGCTCGGCCATTATCGTCCATTTTTTGGATACCCAGAAGTCTATTGGGTCCGGACATATGCAAAAACATCGTGTTTAACGCAAGATAGTCGTGCACCCATGATGCTTAAGGCTGATCTCCGTGTGTTGAGGATGTGTCCCTGCATTGCATGCCGTTGGTGAGGTGGTAAACAAAGAATGGCAGAGGTCACCCATTAGGCTTTCTGCCACCAATGCCTCTGCTGCGCTACGCTTACTTTGGCACTCTAACTGCTGCACGTCGCTGATGTTTTCCACAGTGACGATTTGGGGAACGTGAATCAGACACGCAACAGATGACCCAGTTGATCAATCAGCAAGTCTCCATTTCCCTGCATTTTGACTACTCTATTTGGGTGGTGGAAGCGGAGTGCTGATGTTGTTTGTACCGTGGGATACTAGGGGTGACTCCCAGTTACGGTTTGTTCGGGGGTTGGGGGGGGGGGTTTTGATGGCCTTAATGCGAGAGATCATGTTGAGGAAATGGAGCATGCCAAGCACGTCATGGAGAGATGGACGCCTAGATTTCTCTCACAGCCTCTGGTCGTGGGGACACTAGCAAACTGATCTTCCTCATCTTCCTCCTCCGCCTCAAAGATGCCGCCAACCTCTTCCAAGCAGGGACGTCGTAACAACGTGTACTAGGAAATACCTCCCTCCTGCCTCCTCCTCCACCTCCCGCTGACCTCCGCACAGCTTCAACACAGCCCTCGGACTTGCCTGAGATGATGCACCCTGAGAGCAGAATAGCGCCACCATTACTTGCACTACGTCTGGACCCCGAACCACTGCACTAATGAAGACCGATGAAATTTGGTGAAACTGTCGGGCACTTCGTTGGAACTTTGATGGCTGGAGAGAAAGGCCCGTGATCCGCATCTGTGTTCGTCCTCCTCCTCCATCGCTGGCGGGACCCTGTTGTTTTTCAGAGTGTCCATACGATCGTCCAGAACTAGAGGTATCACCACAATGCTCAATGCTGACAAGTGGCATTGGATCTCCAGCAACTGCGACTCAATTTGGTGGGCTTCTCAAAACTGGCGAAGGATGGTGCAGAGCTCTTTCACACCTCCTCCACTCTCGGTGTTCAACACCCCGAGGTCCGTACCGCTGCTTGGTCAGCCATGTTCACTTCGCACTGCGTAATGGCATTGCGCTGCTGCCACACATCGCTGAGCATGTGGAGGGTGGAATTCCAGCGTGTATGCAAACGTCAACACATGAGACAGGTTGACGGGGAGGCGAGCAGACGCTGCACAACGCAGCCAGAGCGGGACGAAGCAAGGGTGCGAACAGGCGAAGTGACGAACTCAGGACCTCGAGCCTATCTTCAGCAGGCAGTCCAGACCCCGGGTAAGTGCTCTTTAGAAATTTCTGACGACAAGTTCATGACAGGTGCCAGCAAGCGGGATAGTGCTCCAGCCTACCGATCTTAAGGGCAGCCAGCAGATTTCGCCGTTATTGGCACACCACCTTGCCTGGCACAAAGGTTCTTCGTCACCCAGCACAGAAGCTCGAATCTCCGTTGCTATAGAGCCGTCCACAGCTCAGATCTGATGTGTGGACAGGTCTCCCAAGTCAATTAATTTCAACAACGGCCTGGTGCTCTGGGCACGTACATGCCACCAAAGGGACTTGGGGGAAAGAGCCTGCACATCTCCTGCGGTTTTGAAGAGCGTGCGCCGAGCCTGAGAAGCCACCGTCACCCCCATAGACAATCCCACCACCCGAGCTCACCCATGAGCTGTCAACAGAGAATAGCGGCTTGGCCGTGCTTACTAGTCCATGTGTCTGGTGGTGAGATGGACTTTTTTCCGGACACAGATGCAACAACCGCTTGAAAATTTTAGATGACAAGTGCTGGCCAGGGCAGGGACGCTTTTCTTTCTGGCAAGAAAATGCTCGCGGCAATCTGGTATTGGGCAGGCGAGGGCCATGACGTGGCGGAACCATCTGTGTCCACCCGACGAAAGGCAACATTTCCAAGGCCAAAAGCCTTTGGCAATGCCGACATTCAGGCTTTTGGCTTTGGAAGGTTTTGGGTAAAGTGTTTCTTCTGTTCCCAAACCTTGGAAGACAGAAGGCTGGCTGCTAGACTGGCCGCTGTACGGCGTGCAGGTCGTCAAACTGGCGGAAGGAGACAGGGGTAGGATGGGTCCCTCTGGTGGTCGCTGGTGGTACTCGTCAGCGACGGTGAAGGCTGAAGCGTAAGGCTGATCCCTGATCATGACTCTGAGAGACATGGGCACTGATGAACGCTTGGTGGTGGCGGAGGAGGAGGAGGGCGGAGACAGATGTGTGACAGTGGTTGGAGGCCCGCGTCGGTCCTGGCCTTTTTTGCCAAGTGTTCCCACCATTTCAACTCAAGCATTCGCTGCATGTGACTAGACAAATGTTGGGTGGTGGTTAACGCACTTAATGTTCTTGCCTCTACTTATCTTTACGGGCAAAGGGCGGCATATGACATCGCTGGGTGAATCAGAGCTTGGCGCTCAAAGAAGGCCCAGGCTTGAGAGGTCCTGGACCTTTTTGACGGCGATAAGCGAGGAGCGGGGTTTTGCGCTGACCGTGGGCCGGCGGATCAAATCAGCGGACTTCTGCGACCTCCCTCTTAGCGCCGCTCCCTTTTTGGTGGCGGGAACCGTATTGACACTATCCGCCATCGTCTTCCCGCCTCGCCACTGATGAAGCGCTCGCAAGCAAATTCTGCGGAAAATAGACCAGTGATGGATCCGCAATGTCGTCATCATCATCATCATCAACAAAGGTGACTTGGTCGTCCTGACTTCGTGTCATCCAGAAGCCTGCGGGCTAACAAGCAAGGGCACTGCAAGGTTGCCGGACCGCCCCGAGATTTTTGCCGATTGACCCGGCTTTTCTTTTCACCCGTCCCTCTGATGGCATCAGTAAACTGGGCGTCAGAGCAGAGACTAAATCATCCTCTTTATCTTTAACATGCCTTCTGACCGCCAACCGCATTTGTCAACAAAGAGGTCTTCAACAATGATTATCCACAGTGGGGGGCGGGAGTGTGGTACACAAAACGGAGTTGAACAGTTTGGGCTGCATCATGTTGAGACGACAGCTGATATGCTGCGCGACGACATTGGAGGGGTGTGCCGTACTGGAGACGAGGAGGTAAGACTGGCTAGATGCAGGTGCATTAAACCACTGAAGGACAGATTTGCGACCTATGTCGTATACTTAGATTCACCAGGGCCTGACCCCAGCGATGACAGGCCTGATGGCCTGCAACCGACGATCCGATGGCATGCGTGGTTGTCCGCCAGCAACTGGAAGGAGCACCTTCTCTCGTACCTCTACCTCCATGTGCTATACCCCCCACTTGCTCGCTTACCACCTGCATTTCGCTCCATGTCCAAGAAATATAAAAAATTTGAGAATGTATGGAATAGTTTTTGGAAATGTCCTCTTATTAAAAGGACGGCAATCACAGCTATTCTCAAATCCCCTAAACAAAACAAAATTGCTGGCTTCAAATTTAACTGCAAGTGTCTATCAACAAATCTGGACTGGGCAAAAGTCCAAAAAACACGTATCTGTTATGAGAGAGAGTGGTATAATAAATGGTATTTTTTTTGCACCTTTCCAATCACCTGTGGTGAATACTAGAATTGCTTGTTTTAAGATTTACGTAGATCGGGCTGCGCAATGAACAGTACTGGTGCGCAAAAGGTCAAAAAAACACGTAACTGTTATTGTGTTTGATATAAGAAACGGTATCTTTTGCCACCTTTCAATCACGCTGTGGTGAATATAGATTGCTGTTTTAAGATTTAACGTAGATGCTCGCGTCCAATGACATACTGGGTGCGCAAAAAGTCAAAAAACACGTAACGTTTATGTTTTGATATAATAAATGGAATTTTTTGCACCTTTTCATTCACCTGTGTGAATATAGAATGCTGTTTTAAGATTATGTAGATGCTGCGTGCAATGAACAGATACTGGGAGCGCATAAAGGGCGCAAAAGGTCAAAAAACAGTAACTGTTATGTTTTGGATATAATTAAATGGTATTTTTTTGCAACCTTTCAATTCACCTTGGTGAATGATAGATTGCCTGTTTTAAGATTTAACGTAGAAAGCTGCGTTCAATGAACAGTACTGGGTGTCGCAAAACGTCAAAAAACACGTAACGTTATGTTTTTGATATAATAAACGGTATGTTTCTTGCACCATTTCAATTCACCTGTGGTGAATATAGAATTGCTGTTTTACAGATTTACGTAGATGCTGCGTCAATGAAACATATGGGTGCGAAAACAGCAAAAAAACACGTAACTGTTATGTTTTGATATAATAAACGGTATATTTTGCACGCTTTTCAATTCACCCTGTGTGGAATATAGAATTGCTGTTTTAAGATTTACCGTAGATGCTAGCTCAATGAACAGTTAACTGGGTGCGCAAAGTCAAAAAAACACGTAACTGGTTATTTTTTGATTATAATAAATGGATTTTTTGCACCTTTCATTCACCTTTGGTGAATATAGAATTGGCTGTTTTATAGATTTACGTAGTATGCTCGGTCAATGAACAGTACTGGGTGCGCAAAAGTCAAAAACACGTAACTTGTTATGATTGATATAATAAATGGTATTTTTTTTGCACCTTTCAATTCACACCTGTGGTAATATAGACATGCTGTTTTTTTAAGATTTACTTTAGATGCTGCGTCAATGAACAGTACTCGGGGTGCGCAAAAGTCAAAAAACACGTAACTGTGATGTTTTTCGTACATACACGGTATTTTTTTGGCAAAACAACAACCTTGCTGACTACAAGATTGCTGGATTGTAAATTTTAAGAGTGCGAAAGGTGAATAATCAACAGTCACAAAAATTAAAATGAAATACCTATCTTAAATGTAAACTGGATAAAAGTGGAGTTTTTTACAGCTAACAAAGAGACCTGCAGTTACTAGAAATGATGAGAGTAATCCAATATAAGTTTTCATGCTGTGCCCAATATCCAGAAATATATCAATAGCAAACTGTTAATAATAAAGATATTTCCACTACAATGTCTACACTAAGTCTTGGTGAACATTATCCAGTGTTCTTTAATAGATAGATCTCGTCTGTGTTCGCCTCGCGGCCCCCCCCCCCCTCTGCCTCCCACGCCGTGAATTTACAGCGGTAGATGCTGCTTTATATTCTCTACTACCTACATAAATCTTCAAATCTCTAATCTAACTAAATTGGCGGACACAGCTAAGAGTAGAGGTTTTCTCTGTGCAGAAATAGACTAATTTCGCAGAGCTGTTTGGCCACAGACAGAGCGCAGGTCCTTTTCCCTATGAGACGAGCTGAGAGACCACGTGAGGGCTGAAACAGGAAAACGCTGTTCTATGTAAAACGAGGTCATGTGATTTTTCCAGCCAATCGCAACCATATACACCATCCCAGTCATGACGTCGCACCCACATGAGCGCGCCTGCTCTATTATGTAATCTGATTTGCAGGCCGCCAAAATTACAGGAAGGTCCCAAAAGGCGCGATCTAATTAGATGATGCTCAAGATTTTAACCTAATTATCGCATATCTGAAAAATATCGATCACCATAAAAACCATTGCCGATTTCAACTTTTGTCGAATAAAAATCGCTCAACACTAGTCATAAATGTTTACGCAAGGAAATCTTTATTATTAAATTTGGGAAACCTCCCAAGTTGCCCGTCCCTAACCCCACTGGATCTGTCTGGGTCCAACGCGATTTACCCTTTTGTATAAGTTGACATATGAGGCTAGTAGGGGTCCCAGAAAGGATTTTTGGACAATATGGGGCCTGTGGCTGGAAGGCGCAAACAGTGTCACTTTGAGCTGGGAGGCTCGTCCTGGACTCGGCGGTCGGATGGATTAATGGGTAATGTGAAAGGTTGAGGATGTTTGCTCTTTGGGGATGACTTGTCTAGGTTATGGATGAGGGTGGAATCATCCAACTTGTACTACTGCTTATGTATTCTTTACCTCATGCACAGAATATCGTATGGTTATAGTTTTGGCAATCCAGTATTTCTGACAGGGGGTAGTAAATTTTGCATTATTAATTGTGCCTGAGATTGGAATGCTTCTCTGTATGCTGAATTGTATATTTTTAATTTTCTTGTAATTTCAAAATGTTTTAAAATAAAGACTTTTAAAAAAAACACATGGCCTGACAAGCAGCGGTGCGGACCTCGGGGTGTTGAGCCACTGAGTGTGGAGGCAGGTGAAAGAGCTCTGAATCATCCTTGCGAGTTTATGAGAAGTCCCCAAAATGGTCATTTGTGGACAATGCCCTTGTCAAGCATGAGCAGTGGTGGGATGATCTTGGGAGTTCTGGAACAATCGTTGAGCACTCTTGAAAAGCAAACAGCAGGAGCGCCAAGCCAACGACAAGTGCGAAACGACACAGACCGCAGACACAGAGCCTTCTCCTCCGTCGAATCCAGAAGCCCCGACAGTTTTCACAACTTTTATGCCTCCTTCCAAAAGGCAAATGGTTCGGGGTCCAGGCTAGTGCAAGGCGGGCGCCTCAGCTCTCAGGGTAGCGCAATCTGAGGCAAGTCATGGCTGTGTTGAAGCTGAGACGGAGGAGGAGGATGAGGTATTCCCTGGACAACCGAACGTTACCGATGTCCCTGAATTGGAAAGAGGTGGCAACGGATTTGAGGCGGAGGAGGAAAAGAGGAAAGATCAGTTTGCTAGTGCCCCTTGAAACCTCATGTAGGCTTGGAAATCAAGGCTCCATCCCACATTGAGTGCTTGATGCTCCATTTCCTCCATCATGATCCTCGCATTAAGGCCATCAAACTGAACAACAGTTACGGGTGGCCACGCTCCTCGATCCCTGGTACAAAGCAAAAACTCAGCCACTTTCCTTCACCCCACACCCAAATATAAGTAAAATGCAGGAATTGGAGACCAAGGCTGATTGATCAACTGTATACATCTATTGCGTCTGCTTCAGCACGTTCCTTCAATGTCCACGTAGAGGAACAACCGTCAGCAAACTTGACAGCACTATAGTGCTAAGCAGCCGCAGCGGCAGCAGCAGCTAGCAATTTTGGCAGAAGCCTAATGGGTGACCTCTGGCAATCCTTAGTTACCACCTCACCAACGAATGCAATGCAGGGCATACATAACAACAACACAGAGACCAGCTTAAGATCATGGTGCACGACTATCTGTGTCTCAACACCGATGTTTTTGGATATGTTCCGGACACAATTGACTTCTGGGTATCCAAAATGGATGAATGGCCCAAGCTCGCTCGCCACGCCACAGAGGTGTCCTGCCCAGCAGCCAGCGTCATATCTGAGCAGACCTTCAGCACAGCTGGAGGAGTCATTACAGACAAAACGCATCTGGCTTTCCACTGATAATGTGGATCGTTTGACTTTCATCAAGATGAATCAGGCGTGGATCTCTGATGATGTTGTGGCCCCAATTGCCGAGGTCACCGATTAGTTGCCGGTCTACTTCACATTCTTCTTCCAAAAGAAATAATCCTCTTAAAAAAAAAAAAAAATTAAAATGATCATTTCCTACTGCAATTTTTATTCTCAGTTCCCAAAAGGTGATTTTGCTGGTTTTGCGGTGAGGAGACTGTAAAAGACAACAATTGTACACGGTTTCATGAAAAAAACCCATTTCATTTACTCGCTTCTTCATTAAAATTTTTCACGTCAATGGTTTTGGGGTCATGGTGCTGTGAGATACAGCTATAATCAAGGTCCTTTGGAACAGAAATGTGGCTTCTAAGTGGTATTTCTCCCTCACAATTTTTAACAGTGGCTGAGAAGTCATTTTTATAATTTTTGTGGATCATGTTGCTGTGAAATACAGCTATACTACAGGTCCTATTTTTTAAAAAAATGTGGTTTCTAACAGACATTTGTTCTTCACAATTGTCAAGAGTGGCCAAAGGGTCATGTTTTGAATTTTTTGGGGCATGTTGCTGTGAAATACAGCTATACTACAGGTCCTATTTTAAAAAATGTGGTTTCTAACAGACATTTGTTCTTCACAATTGTCAAGAGTGGCCAAAGGGTCATGTTTTGAATTTTTGGGGCATGTTGCTGTGAAATACAGCTATACTACAGGTCAAAACAAAGTTACATACTGCCGCTTACCCCCTCTCCACAGTTGCCTTTCCCAAACTGCCATCTCCTGTTCAGTTCAAGACACTGTTGCCTTTGACCTATTGGTAAATGTGTCCCGCACGGAGAGCTGCCAGCAAAGCTCCAATCATCAAACATGAATCCAATAAAAATAAATTACAGCGGGTGCTGTTTCGAGGAAATGTATTGCCTTATAATGTTACAGGTCAGTGTAAAATAGCATCCAACGCTAACGCGTTTCGGGTCCCATAGGACTCTTGTACAAGAGTCCTGTGGGAGCCAAAACGCGTTAGATGCTATTTTACACTGTCCTGTAATGTTATAAGGCAATAAATTTTGTGGAAAGAGCACCCGCTGGAATTTCCATTTATTGGATTCATGTTTGATATACTACAGGTCCTATTATAAAAATTGCGGTTTCTGACAGACATTTGTTCTTCACAATTGTCAACAGTGGCCAAAGGGTCATGTTTTGAATTTTTGACGGCATGGTGCTGTGAAATTCAGCTATACTACAGTTCCTATTGTAAAAAAAGTGGTTTTTAACAAACATTTGTTCTTCACAATTGTCAACAGAGGCTGAAGGGTCATGTTTTGAATTTTATGGGGCATGGTGCTGTCAAAAACATTAATAGGTAGGACACTGTTAATGGACACATATTGCAAAATGACTTGTTTTTGCAAGATCTTTAACATAGCTAGCAATCCCTGTAGTGAGACAACCCATTTAATACAATAAAAAAAGAGAAACAAAGACGTGATGGGATTCAATCCTATTTTAAAAATGTGTTTTCTAGAATTAAACTACTAAAAAACTTGCATGTACAAAATAGCTGATACAAATATTCCTCTGAATTGTACAATGGAGGTACAGGAAGACTTGAACAGATGTAGGTTATTCAGAGGACATGGAGTATGGAGCACGGACAGAGAACAAAGAACAGAGACAATTTCCTCCAGCACATTAAAACGAGAAAAAAAAGCCAAGAAAAAGGGCACCTAGTTGGAACAGGAGCGTCAACCACCAGCATTTCCAAGTGAAGCTCAATTGGTCCACACTCATACGGAGGGGCAAGCACACTCGTAGAGGCAGAAATTTCTCAAGTGCTACCCAGGTCTTGACTGTGTACTGAGGAAGGCTGGAGGTCTTAGCTCACACTTCCGCTTCCGCACTCTGCTTAAGCACGACTGTTTTCGTCACTGTGTCATAACAGCATTTTTACCGTGTTAATAGATGACGGACGCCAGCCTGGGCTTTCACCGCACCCACTGTAAGTCTTGCCCTGGCAGCTGAACCTCCGTGTTAACAGATGACTAACAGCAGCACTGGCTATCACCGTTAAGGGCAATCAGGAGAGTTTCAAATTTCTCTATGATTTTGAAAAAGGTGATTTCTGTGAGGTTAAGTAGTGTCAAAAAGGGCTCCAGGGCTGGACACAAATTGCACAATTTGAGGTTTAAAATTTTCTGGGGGTGGAGTCACTATGGGGTCGCATCATTTGATCTCCAGGGGAGTCTGTCCCTAATCACTGAAGAAGGATTTGGAGGAAAAATGAAACCAATAAATGAATTGGCTGAATCACTCTCAGAAGCCAGGAGGGCAAATTTCTCCTCAACTAAGAAGTGTTTTGGGGATGATTAGGACATTTTTATTACTTATGGGGTGTGCGGACGAATTAACACATCTACACGTTTAAAAAATACCTTTTAAACTGCAGAAGGGGTGTATGTTGTATGTTATCACACTTGAAAAAAAGCAAAATGATAATAATGTAAAACTATAAATAAAACTTCCCTAAATAAATTCTGTAAACGAATGTCAGTTACCAAAAAATATACTAAATGACAGTCACTGTACAAAATAGTATAGTGCCACTTTGTGATCTGTGGGTCAAACAGGTTTAGGGGTCATGCTGTGGTACAGGACAGGTATAGTCATTGTCCAGTTCAACTAAAATGGTGGTTCAAAGACTACTTTCTTCCAGCACTTTTTAATCTGTGGGTCATGCAGGTTTAGGAGTCATGCCCGGGATCTCACCGCACCCACTCCGGCCCTGCTAGCTGAACCTGCGTGATCCACGTTTACAGCCTCACCTGCCTTGATCAGTAATTTCCTTCAACCCACTTGACAGTAGAATGCAGGATTTTCAGACAGGCCTCGTTGACCTACTGTTTGGCCTCTGTTTCGTTTGCTTCACATTCTAATATCACGGTGGAACAATGTCACCAGTAGAATGGCAAGTAGCTCTAGCAGCAGCAGTATTGGGAAACTAGTTTTTTTTAATATAGCTTATTTCTTATTGCAAAATTTTCTGCTAATGGTCCATAAGGTCATGCTGTGTTACAGGATATGGATAGTCAATGTCTATTTCACTAAAATACTGCTTCAAAGACTACTTTCTTCCGGCACTTTATAATCTTTGGGTTATGCAGGTTTGATGGTCATGCTGCGGTATAGGACAGGCATAGTCAATGTCCAATTCAACTAAAATGGTGGTTCAAAGACTCCTTTTTCCGGCACTTTTTAATCTGTGGGTCAGACACGTTTAAGGGTCATGCTGCGGTACAGGACAGGTATAGTCAATGTCCAGTTCAACTAAAATGGTCGTTCAAAGACTCCTTTTTCCAGCACTTTTTAATCTGTGGGTCAAGTGTGTTTTGGGGTCATGCTGCAGTACAGGACAGGCATAGTCAATGTCCAGTTCAACTAAAATGGTGGTTCAAAGACTCCTTTTCCGACACTTTTTAATCTGTGGGTCAGACACTTTTAAGGATCATGCTGCGTTCCAGGACAGGGATAGTCAATGTCCAGTTCAACTAAAATGATGGTTCAAATGATACTGCCTTCTGGCAAGGTCATGCTGTGGTACAAGACAGGGATAGTGAATAGTCTGTGACTTTTTTTCTGTGACTTTTGTTGCCTAATTGTCTTGCCTAAGATGTAGCACATATCCAGTTTCCTGTTGTGGATGTTAATTCCAGCTTCTCCAGCCGTTTGGGTGTAAGAATGAAGCTGTTGTTCCCCTCCCATAGACTTTAATGGTCATCGGCGATAGTCTGTTATCGACTATCGTCATGATAATTGACGATATCGACCATCGACTCGATAACGATAGTTGACACAATCGCTCATCACTAGTCTTGATTTAATGATTTTGTCAGTAACAGTATGATGGTAATAGTCACCATATGGCAGTGACATGTAGAATATTCTTTGGTCTTTGTGTATTGTTGTTATTGGTTTTATTGGTCTTGGTATACTGATTTGGTCATTAACATTATGGTGGTATTAGTCACTATATAGTAGTGATACATGGTGGTATTCTTTGGTCCTTGTATATTGGTATTCTTGGTCTTGATATATTCATTTGGTCAGTGACAGTACAGTGGCATTAGTCACTACATGGTAGTGATATAGCAGTATTCTTTGGTCCTTGTATATTGTTGTCATTGGTATTTTTGGTCTTGATATATTGATTTGGTCAGTGACAGTATGGTGGTACAAGTCACAATGTAGTGGTGATAATGTGACCCTTGTATAGTTACTGACCCACAGAATACAGATAAATGTCAATTGAACTGTTCAGCATAAACTCCAACAACAACTAAACTCATAAAACAAAAGACACAATTGCATTTTTTCCTGTTCTCCCCACATTTTTTTATTTTGTGAGGGGGGAGGAGGTTGAGCAAGAAGGAACAGACACTTTGGCTGTTTAACTTGTTTTTTTTTTAGCCCCATTTGAAATGAATTTTCGTCTATTGGACAATTCCTTTTAATATAAATAATTTTCTGCAGCATGCTACACCGTATACATCCGTCATGTCAAGTAGGAAACCTGTTATTGAAAAGTATTGGTCCACAGACTTAGTCTGGTGGTAGGGGGTGTCACGGGTGCCCCTGAGACCCTCACTTCGGGTCACAGGCACATCCGTGTCCCTTCTGCGAGCGGCACCGTGACCCGCATGTTGGGTTGCAGGCGCGCTCGTTCCCCGGACCAGTCCCCTGCCTACTTACCCAGCCGCGCTCCCGCCGAAGCTCCTGCCTCCCGGCGCGTGCATCGTCGCTCCCTAGGGCGCGCGCGTGCCAGCACTGTTAAATTTTAAGGGCCAGCGGTAATTGGCCATTGCCGATCGCTGCCCCTATTTAAGTCTGCCCCTTCCTGATCCGTTTTCTGGATCTTTAGTGCCATTTAGCCTATTGTGAAAGCGTTCCCGAGTCTTCTGTCTTACCATGTACCGTACCGTTTTGCTTTCGTCCCTCGACCACAAACCATTGCCGCCTGTCCTGACCTTACCGCCTGTCCCCGACTACGTCTCACCTTACGATTCTGTACCACGCATCACCTCAGCTGCCACCGCAAGCAAGTCACATCAGGGGTAGCGACCTGGTAGACTCCTGCCGCAGCAAGTCCATCCCGCTTTGCAGCGAGCTCTGTTGAATACCAGGACCAGCTTAGATTCCGCTCCCTGGCGTAGCTTATAGTATCGCTTGCGGTGGTCCAGTGGATCCACAACTGCTGTCCGTGACAGGGGGCCCCAAATTGAAGTTTTGCACCCAGCTACGTCCCTGGCTGTCTATTGTTTGTTCAGCTCACTCTGTAACTTCTATAGATTGCAATGCAGAGGGCCATGTGTGAACTCCACTACTTCTTTATTGAATTTTATGGAGACTGTGACCATGCAGAATAGGCCTACCCTGTTCTCAGGGGTGGGGACCACACCTATCACTTATTTAAGACATGTCCTAAAGAAATGTCATAACATTTTTCATGGAAATATCTCTTTCACTCAAAAAAGATTATATAAAAGAGAATAAAAATAAAATTTTAAAAACATTCTACAACACAGCATGTATAAAGTGTAAGGTTTTGTTTCAGATATTTAGTTTCAATATGGGGAAAGCAGACCAGGTTAAGATGTACTGAAAAAGTAGACATGCACTTTAAGACGAAACATATAATCTGCCATTTTGTTTGCACTTGCTCACGATATAAACAATTGCTAAAAAATTAAATAAAAAATGTGGTAAACTGTAAGTTATCTGCACCACATGAAATGAGCTGTCTATTGGCAGAACTAATGAACCCAGTTGTGGTTTGGTTTCACTATTATGTGAGCCCAGACCCTCTTTTGACCCGGTTAATGTCAAACCCATAGGTTCTTCTGTGGATAACATAAACCGGGCACATATGATGCAAGAGAAGACAAATTCCTGCACGTCCTCACTCCAGCCTTGCCACCAGTAAAAGTGAGATAGGAGTTTACTGGTGCACTGGACTTCTGAATGACCTGATAGTGGAGACAGAAGAGACCAGGGCAACATCTTCCTGCTGAGATCAGAGATACAAAGGATCATCTTTGTGGTTGTCTCCTAAGAGTGACATTGGTTAAAGCAAGAATACCATTTAGTTAAATGAGTTAGTGGACACATGCTGGATTTTGAGGAAAGGACCTGAAATAAACATGGGCTAGGAGGAAGTGAAGTCATCACAAAAATAGGGCCCAAAATTAATTTTGTGGCTTAAAGGAAATGTCTCATCGGAAAATCATCTATTGCTTAACTCATGTTTTTATGTCAAACAAATTTGGTTGTTTTTTTTTTGTTTTTTTTTTCATATAAATATATCTTAAAAAATATCCTGAAATCCTGCAGTTTTGCACTTTGGCCAATAGGCCTAATAATAGTCTGATACTTTCTGTTCTGTAGAGAAAAAATTTCAGCAGTTTGCTTATAATCAGCATAAGCAGTATTACACTGAAAGGAGACACCAATGTGTATAAATAACATAGGATCCACCATTCACAATAGGAGATAGTCACATCTTCCCAGGTCACAAAGCATGCCTAGAAAACTCTCCTATAGAAGTCAATGGATCTGCTCCTGTTCAAGGCTCCTATGCCCATGTAGCTTCTGTAAAGCATCTCAGAAAAGCTGCTCAGACAAGATGACTGCTCCTATAATCATATACATACAACAGAATAAAAAAAAAATCAACTATCAGAAAATAAAAACGGCTAAGAATTGAATAAGTATCAGTATCTTTATAGAAAGACTGTAGATACTCAAGATTTGTTTTATCCTGATCGCTGGGATAGTAAACAGCAACAACACTAAATGAAGAGGTGTCAAGAGAAGCGAGACTTGAGATGACCAATGGCCTGAACTGGGGCAGTTAACCAGTCTCTGGTATTTTCTTTCTTTAGGTCTTAGGGCTGTAATATCAGAGTAATTCCAGCAAAAATTAGGGTAACAGTTTGAAAAAAAAAACCTTTGGGGAAACTTGAGATCCACAGGTTGCAGCCAGTTGATAACTGTAAAGACTTTTTCCATGCTTGCATAAGAGAGACAGGAGATGATGTAGTCCATGAAAAGACACAATTGGTATACAAAGTGTTTTCATGTAACCACTGCAGGACGGAGCAGGTCTGATGGCGATAGGTCAATTTACAAATTGTCAAAAAGCCCAAAAAATCTTCCTTTTTCCTACACCCCATAAAACTTTACTTTTATTTGCATTTTAAAAGAACATTATACCATGTCCAAACAAATAAAATGATGAGTAACCACCCTTGGTTATAGCAAAGTTAGTGTAATCAGTTATTAGTATATGTTATACATACGCTGATGGAAGACAAGTATACAGTGAACTAAATTTCTGCAGTCCACTTAGTTCCGGATATATAACTACTTTCTTCCTTTTTTAACAACTACTCCATGGCTATAACCCATTATTGAAAGAAATTGTTTAAGCCCCCCAACATGTTTCCCCAATACAATGTCATCACCAGGAGTATTATATTGGCCTGGATGGAAAAGCAACTAATGAATCCTTTATAAATGATTCTCTCCTCTTTGCTCTGCACCGTTCCTATACCGGATTGCCACCCCCCTTTCAGTTATGGTTACATATAATTAGTATCGCAGTGCCCAAAAATGTCTGATCTATTAAAATATATATAAATAAATCCCACATTTAATTTTTGGGTGTTTACCAGTACATTTTATAGAACGGTCAATGGCACCATTAGAAAGTACATCATCTTCCCTCCTCCCCCCATAAAAAAAACAAAAAAGCACAAACCTATGTAGACAGAAAAATAAAAAGGTCAACATGGGGAGAAAAAAACAAATGCAACGTAAAAAGTAGGCTGTGACAGGAAGGGGTTAACTAAGGAGACAATAATTCCCTTTTAATATGTTCAGACAGTGCTCTGTTAAGATTTCTCACTAACTCCCCATTGTTACCTAACAACTGTGAGGCCACGATGCCCAACTTGATGTCATATCGACCAACTATGAAAGTTCCTTGTTTTAGATGCAGCAAGAAAGGGGAATATCTTTCCTCAGGGAGAGCACCATATAGGTGTGTGGGGATTTGAAATTCCCAAGCCAGCATAACTTATCTGCATACAGTTGTTTTGTGGTTTTGCCTCTCGTCAGTGCAGAGCAGAGCTGGGAGAAAAGCAGATGCAGCAAAGAAGACGTGAATAGTTCCTTACAGAGCCTCTGAATTGCAGCCAATGAAGAAAAGTAGAGATAAGACAACTGTTCTGCTTCAAGAAGGATCACACCAAAGCCACAACCTGTTACAGGAACAAAGAAACCTTAGTATAGTCAATAATAAATATATTCTATACTTCATTAAAAAACCCTAACAAGCTGGATCCTTGAGATGCGGTTGTGATTCCTATGCCTCATCTTCCAGCACCTCAGTGGAAGGCACAATCCTGTTGGTAACAAGAGGAGTCTTCTGGAACTTGGTGGTTACACAATGTTTTGAGGCAGGTGATTGTTATTAAGATGATTGGAACTTGCCTGTATAAATTCTTGCTGTCTGGAACCTTTCTGGGCCCATTGATTGTCGACAGATTCATGATTGCCCACAGATTCATAATTGAAATCCCTGACATACTGTTAAGATCATGTATCAGAAATATAGATTCCCAAATCTGTAATCTGTTCTGCATTGATTAGACTGGAGTGCAGAGTCTAAGGGATTTTATGGGTAGATCCCTAGGGCGACATGTATGAATTCGAACTTTTTTTTACTTGGCGCCGACACTCCAATTCTAAATAGATATAGAAGAGTGTAGAATACGACAGTATAAAGATTTTTGGCGCATTACATAGAGCTTAATGCGCCAAACTTTGTATAGGCATAGAGTGTAATGCGCCAAACTTGGCGCACTAAACTCTATGCAATGCGCCAAAAATCTGTCGTATTATACACTCTCAGAATCTCATAATCCGAGCATTGAAACATTAAGGCGGCGACATGTATGAATTCAAATGCGTACTTTTTTTTTACTTGGCGCCGAAACCACAGTTCGAAATAGATATAGAAGAGTGTAGAATACGACAGATTTTTGGCGCATTGCATAGAGCTTAGTGCGCCAACTTTGGCGCATTACACTCTATGCCCATACAAAGTTTGGCGCACTAAGCTCTATGTAATGCGCCAAAAATCTGGAGTGTTGGCGCAAAGTAAAAAAAATACGCATTCGAATTCATACATGTCGCCCCTAGATTGCAGTGCCGAGAATAGTAGCAATAGTGCTGATATTGGAATAGCATAGTCAGAAACAGAGACAAAGGCTGTTAACAGGAAAGCCAAGATGTAACAGGACAAAGGAAGAGACAGGAATATTGTCTGGTCTAAAGCCAAAGAAAGGAGTAACCAAGGTTACTGGGATACAGGTTAAATTTTATGAGAATTAAAAAGGCATGTGCTAACTGTACTTACATTAACCATGTCTCAAAATCCAGCATTGTCCAACTCGTTAGCATAGTGACATCATTTGCAAATGTTACAGTGTACAGTCACATAGTTTGTAAGGCCAAAAAAGGCAGACGTCTATCAAGTTCAGCCTATTGTCCTATAGTGTTGATCCAGAGGAAGGCAAAACCCATGAGGTAGAAGTGAATTTTCCTCATTTTAGGGAAAAAATTCCTTCCCGTCTCCAATCTGGCAATCAGAATAAATCCCTGGATCAACAACCCTTCTCCAGAATCCTAGACACTATAACTTGTTATACTATTACGTTCTAGAAATGCATCCAGACCCTTTTTGAATTCTGTTTGTAAATTTACCATGACAAGTTCCTCTGGCAGAGAGGTCCACAGTCTCACTGCTCTTATTGTAAAGAATCCCTTTTATGTTTATGTAGAAACCTTCTTTCGTCTAGATGTAGAGGATGCCCCGTTGTTCTCGATACAGTCCTGGGTATAAATAGATCTTTGGAGAGATGTCTATATTGACATTTGATAAATTTATAGATATTTATTATGTCTCCCCGAAGCCATCTTTTCTCTAAAATAAATAACCCTAATCTTGCTAATCTTTCTGGGTATTGCAGTCCACATAGTCCTATTTTCATAGATACCATATGGTCCGTGCTGTCCCCAATTTCCTCCATCTCCTGCCCTGACCTGGCTGTCAAGCAATACCATGAAACTCTCGCGACCATGCTAGACATATTGGCACCACTCACATACCGCACCACCAGAGTTAGACGCCGGCAGCCTTGGCACACGCCTCAGACTCTGCAGCGATGTTCCAGGTGTGCTGAGCGTCTGTGGAGAAATTCAAAGCTACCTGCAGACTTTCTCCACTATAAATTCATGCTCCGGACTTATCACACTGCCCTGCATTGCACCAAACAAAAATATTTCACCTCTCTCATCTCAACATTACACAACAACTCAAAACGCCTGTTTGACACTTTCCATTCCCTCCTCAGACCTAAAGCTCAGGCCCCGATCACTGACCACTGTGCTGAAGACCTGGCGACTCACTTTAAAGAGTAAATTGACAGTATCCAGCAAAACATTGCATCCCAATGAGCAAAACATTGCATCCCAGACTGAGAACACATTTTCTCAGTCTGGCCTACCAAGATCCTTAATTGCTAACCTCCACCAGCTATCACACACATCTGGTACTCCCTATACTTGGGCACTCACAGGCACTTATCTGTACATGTACTGTCAGGGTGGCAGGTTCACCCAAGTTTTATGAAACTTGGCTGGACCATTGTAAACTCAGCACTTCAAACCCTCCATCTCACCCATACACCCTAATAGATTGTAAGCTCTTTCGAGCAGGGCCCTCACACCTTGTGTCTCATTTGTAAGTACTTTTTAATGTGTAATGTCTGTACTTATACCCTCTAAATTGTAAAGTGCTGCGAAAAGGTTGGTAAATAAAATGAGAATGCTTGGACTGGGGGAAAATGTGTGCAAGTGGGTAAGTAACTGGCTCACTGATAGAAAACAAAGGGTAGTAATTAACGGTACATACTCAGACTGGATTGCTGTTACTAGTGGGGTCCACAAGGTCAGTATTGCCCATCTCTTTAACATTTTCATTAATGATCTTACACAGGGAATACACAGTAGAATATCGATCTTTGCAGACGATACTAAGCTCTGTAAAGTAATCAACACAATAGAGGATAATATGTTATTACAAAGGGATCTGGATAAGTTGGAGGCCTGGGCAGGGATATTGGCAGATGAGGTTTAACACTGATAAATGCAAGGTTATGCACATGGGGAAGAGAAATCCTTACATGATTACATGTTAAATGGAAAAACACTGGGTTAAAAGTGACATGGAGAAGGACTTGGGAATCTGGTGGACAGTAAACTTAATTGTAGCAGCCAGTGTCAGGCAGCAGCAGCCAAAGCAAATAGGATCATGGGGTGCATTAAAAGGGGCATAGATGCACATGATAAGAATATTATTCTCCCATTATACAAGTCACTGGTTAGACCACAAATGGAATATTGTGTACAGTTTTGGGCACCCGTGCACAGGAAAGACATTGTAGAGCTTGAACAGGTACAAGGAGGGCAACAAAAATAATAAAAGGCTGGGTGGACTACAGTACCAGAAAGATTGGCAAGATTAGGGTTATTTAGTTTAGAGAAAAGAAGGCTTCGGGGGGACATAAATAAATATGTTTAAATACATCAAAGGTCAATATAGAGATCTCTCCCAGATTTATTTATACACAGGGCTGTATCTCAAACAAGGGGGCATCCTCTACGTCTTGAGGAACGAAAGTTTCTACATAAACATAGAAAGGGATTCTTTACTGTAAGAGCAGTGAGACTATGGAATTCTCTGCCAGAGGGACTTGTCATGGTGAATTCAATAACCGAGTTCAAAAAGGGTTTGGATGCATTTCTGGAGCGTAATAATATAACAAGTTACAGTGACTAGGATTCAGGAGAGGGGTCATTGATCCGGGGATTTTTCTGATTGCCAGATTGGAGTCAGGAAGGAATTTTTCCCTAAAATGGGGACATTTGGCTTCTACCTCATTGGGGGTTTTTTGCCTTCCTCTGGATCAACACCTTAGCACAAAAGGCTGAACTAGATGGACGACTTGTCTTTTTTTAGCCTTACAAACTATGAAACTATGAAACTATGGAATATGTTGCCGCTATATAAACAAAGATTATTATTATTATTATTTTCGGTGCCCGACTTTGAACCTCCTAAAGCTCTACAGTGACTTTCCTATGAACTGGTGCCAAAAACTGTACACAATACTTCATGTGTGGTCTGACCAATGATTTGTATAATGGGAAAATGATGTTTTCACTGTGTGCACCTATGCCCCTTTTAATACACCCTATGATCCTATTTGCCTTGGCAGCTGCTTCCTGACACTGGCTGCTATAATTAAATTTACTTTTCACTAAAATTCCAAACTCCTTCTCCATGTCACTTTTACCCAGAGTATTTCCATTTTACAAGTAATCATCTAATGGATTTTTTTTTCCTATGTGCATAAACTTGCGTTTATCTGTGTTAAACCTCATCTAAACCTTTTCTGCCCAGGCCTCCAACTTATCCAGATCCATCTGTAATAGAAGATTATCTCTAAGAAAACCTTCAAACATTTTATCTACAACAGAGGTTAAACTTACCGGCCTATGGTTTCCAGGATCACTTTTGACCCCTTTTTGAACATTGGCACAACATTGCTATGTGACAATCCTTAGGGACATCCCCTATTATTATGCAGTCCATAAAATATGGGCCTGTATATCAGATTACTTAATTCCCTTAGGACATGCGGGTGTATACCATCAGGACCTGGTAATTTGTCTATTTTAATCATCTTAAGGTGAAGTTGCCCTTCTTTCTGAGTTAGAAAAGAAAAATTTAAGCTGGAGTCACCTCATCCCTCTACCCATCAACAGGAAGGTCATTTTCTTCAGCAAATACAGTGGAGAAGAAATTGTTTAATAAGTTTGCTTTCTCCTTATCACCCTCACTACTTTTTAAAGGGCCAACATGTTCAGCTTTAATCTTTACTATTTATAGTTAAAAAATATTTTGGGGTTAGTTTTACTCTCTTTGGCAATCTGCCTTTCTGTCTCCAGGTTTGCTGTCTTTATCATTATTTTATATATTTTATTTTTTTTTCATTAAATTTTTTTAGTGCCTCTTCACTGCCCTCCTGTTTAAGTAGCTGAAACACTTTCAAATTTGTTTATTTATTGCCCCTTTACATCTTTAAATGATCAACATTGGCGTTTTTCCTGTTTCTAATCATTTATTTCCAAAAAGTATGTACCTCTCACATTTGAGCACTTAAAATGTTTTTTAAAAATCTCCCATTTATTATCTGTTGTGTTAGTTTTTGAAGCCCTTTGTCCCATTAAACTTTGTTAAGGTCCTTTGAAAGCAGATTAAATGATCCTTTCTGAAATTCAATTTTTTGTGGATATTTGAAAAAAACTCTTTTAAAAGGCTAAGTGACTGTAACTCCAGATTCACCTGGGGGCCTAATACTGGCCCACCCTCTCTAAAATGATAATATTTGGTTTTTTGCAATAATTGTTGCTCATTTCTGTTCTTTCTTCTTTCTACCCCTTATTGGTTCCTCCGCCAAGGGAACTTACCTGTCCCTTCTGTGGGGACATCTGGCTGCCGAGGAGATTCACATCGAGGGAGCCCACTGCTCCGCTTGGACGGGGGTCACTCCTCCTCCAAATCTACCAACACAGCACTAACTCCGCCGCAATTCAAAATAGGATGAGTACAATTCCCCCACAATGACAGCCCACCACACCCAACACCTCCTCCCATTTCATCACATGGAATGTGGCAGGGTTAAACACCCCAGTTAAACCCCAAAAAAATCCTAACTCACCTGAAGAGGCTGGGGCTCAGGTCATTTTCCCTTTAGGAAACACACTGGAGATGGGAAGATCAGGGATTTCTGAGGACTTCCTGGTTGAGTAGCTGCCACACTGCCTCCTACTCTTCCAAATCCCGAGGAGTGGCGATTCTACTCCACAGTAACCTTTCCCCAAAGATCCATGACTCACACGCTGATCCTCAGGCGATTCCTGTACCTAGACGTCACCTTAGGGGGCACCAGATATTAGTTTGGTAAAATCTACGCCCCAAATCATCCCAATGTCAACTTCACTCCTCCCTTTTCAACTTCTTACTCGGTAAACGGTTACACACACACTTGTTAAAGGAGGAGACTTCAATATGACCCTGCAGCCATATCTAGACAGATCAACTCCGACAACACAGGACCTACCAGCGGCTTCTGTGGTCCTATCCCTGATTAGTCACTTCTCCCTATGTGACCACTGGCGCACCTTAAATCTTTCCGCTAGGACACACCTTTATTCTGCGGTCCATAACAGCCACTCCAGAATTGATCTTTTCCTAACCCCAACACACAGTTTCCCCTCTATCCACAGAGCCACAATAGAAAACATATTGATTACTGATCATGCCCCGGTAACGTTCGAACTATCAAGGCGAACCATTCCCCCACGCTCGTTTAATTTGAAATTTCCCTCATATTTGGTCCAATCAGAGGACTTTAAAAACTATCTCACAACCCATTGGTCTAACTTCCAAGGTGATAACGTAGAGCACGTAGAAGACATTGGCCAATATAGGCCAACTTCAAAAGCTGTCATGAGAGGCCATATAATCTCATACCTAAATTTTATAAAAAGGGAAACACACAAAAAGTTCTCCGCCCTCAACGCGGACCTCACACTGGCCCATCGCAAGTATATGGCTGCAACTACCCAGGAAAATAGGGATAGATATAACTCAACAAAATATTTATTGGACAGTTTCTTGCAAAGCCAAGCCAAATGGGGCGTGGAGGCCCAACGGAACAAATATTTTAGATGGGGCAATAGGATAGGATCCTTGCTTGTGAAGGCAGGAAAACCAGACCAGTTCAAATCCCATATCCTGACTCTACAAGACCCAGGAACAAAAACGAACACATCGGAGACCAAACATATTCAGCGCATATTTGCCCAATACTTTTCAGATTTTTACAAAGCGTGCCCTTACGACTCCACATGCACTTGGTCCCTGCTCAACAGAGCAACTCTACCCGGCTTATCACCTGAAGCCAATCTGGCTTTGGAGGCAGACATCTCGGTAACGGAGGTCTGCCCTGCGCTCGCCCGTCTCCATCACCACAAAATGCAAGGCCCAGATGGCCTACCCTCAGAATATTACTGTTTGCTGAAGCCCGTTACCACCGCCCCTTTAGCCACATATCTCAACGCAATATAAAAAGTTCACATAGACTCTGCAGAATTTTATGAATCCCAAACTATACTCATCCCGAAGCCGCAGAGGGACTCAACCTTACCCCAGTCCTACCGCCATATATCCCTTCTTAATCAAGATTACAAACTCCTAACTAAAATCATTGCAGATTGGTTACAAGCAATCATAGGCCCTCTCCTAACACCTTCACAACTAGGTTTCTTACATAAACATTCCACGGTTGGCATCCGCACTGCAATAAACCCAAACCCCTACCCAATTTCATGACCGTCAATGGCCCATCTTCATGTTGCTGAGTGTAGATGCTGAAAAGGCCTTCAACTCAGTATTTTGAAGATTCCTCAACACATCCCTGTGTCACCGCGGCTTTGGGGATGTCTTTCTCAACTTCCTACACCATAACCAGACACATTCCACTACCACTCTTACGGTGAGCGGTCTTAACTCCAGTCCAATTCCAATCCAAAGAGGCACACGTCAGGGCTGCCCACTTTTCCCAGTTCTTTTTAATCTTTCGATAGACCCCCATACGTCAACTTGAAACCATGACCACGTTCACCGGCATCTAACTGGGCTCCCCAGAAATCAAACTATCAGCATTTGTAGATGATCTTTTATTATACATTTCAAACCCAGCTGAGTGTCTACCATTCATCTTAGCTGACATTCAAAAATACAGGATGTTGTTGGGTTTCAAGGTTAACGAACACAAATCTGAAGCTCTTCTTCTCAAGGGTATATCGACTCCAACTTGGTCGGCACTCTACCCGTTTAAATGGCAGGCAGACTCTCTCCCGTACCTAGGGGTCCGAATTACCAAAAAAGCAACCTCCCTCTACTCAGAAAATATAAGAACGTTCATGCGCTCCTTCGAGTCCCGCTTCAACACTTGGAAAAATCTCATACTCTCTCCCTTGGGTAAAGCTAACATCATAAAATTAATAATATTCCCCGAGCTCCTCTACATTCTCCAATCACTTCCAATATACCTCAAACCCAGAGACATACAGAAGATTAACTCTTATTTTCTTAAATTTATATGGAATAACCGCAGACCTCGTGTGGAAATGAAGGTCCTCCATCAACATAAGAAAAACAGAGGTATTAACTTTCTGCACTTGTAACATTATAACTTAGTGACTCAATTCAGGATCATAGGGGATTGGCTGCTCAACACCTCACTATACACTAACACCATTATAGATCAACAATTAATGCCTGACATGTCATTAATTAGTCTCCTACATCTACCATTCTCGGACATACCATCACACCTTAAATCTATTCCCCTTGTCATCACTACCTGGAAACTGTGGACTAAGGCACGGCAACTTCAGGGGCTTAACCAAAGACACTCACTTTTACTTCCCTTCCTAGGGAATCCCTCCTTTCAGGGCGGATGGGCGCATGGTAGCTTCTTCTCTTGGCAGTAGGGGGGATTGAGAAAATAGGTGACCTAATTGACCCGACTATGAAAAGACCTCTTCCTTTCAACGAAGCTAAGCGGTGGTTTCCATCCATTGGCCCACACCCGTTTTATTACCTACAAGCATGCAGTTATATGCATGAGGTCCTCAAACACCTCACTGATCGGGATTGGGATGACCCCTTCATTTCATTGACATTACCCACCCACCAGTCTAAGGGTCAAATTACACGTTACTATGGCTCCCTCCGCTCTCCACTAGATTATGCCACCAAAAAACAAGGCCTGGTCTCCTGGGCAAATTCTATCGAATCCATCTCACTGGGGGACGTCCTAACTTATCTAACCCATGCCGTGAAATTCATTCCCTCAATGTCTTACTGGGAAATGGCATTCCACATTGCACACAGGGCATATGTCTCCCTCCACAGGGGTTATCTGATGGGAACATCTCCCACCCATACCTGTCCCAAATGTTCCTCTCCCCATGCAGACCTTGCACACTGAATCTGGTCCTGCCCCCAGATCAAATCATTTTGGTCTCGAGGTCTCCTTTACGATCCTGTTCTGCCCTGACTCTCCTGAATGGTGCATATTTGGTCTTCTTGCTATCAGGTCCCCCAGCCTCTCCGGACATCAAAAGAAACTACTATATTACATATCAGCAGCAGCGAGAAAATCCATACTACACTGTTGGCTCCATCCCTCACCCCCGACATACAAGCTCTTTCTGTAAAAAATGTCTCACCTGTTCCGGATGGATTGGGTGGACACCTCTCTCTGCAAAGAACAAAAAGGCAAAAAATTCTATCACCTATGGAAAAACCTCATGATGTTACTCCCAGCTCATATTCGATTGAAACTCAAACAATGTTTCAGTCTTACTACCTGGTATTTGGAATATCAAATTACGCGTGACGGGGATCGTGGCCTGTGTGGATGGAGTAAAGACGCACTTCGAGTGAGCTCCTGCATCATCCTGAATAAAACTTTGCCATCTGCATTCAAAACCTCGCTAAATACGGCTGGCTATATGGTGGAAGAGCTGCTGGATGTCCCCAGATATTTATTGTTGGGTGACAGTGCAGCCTTGGCGACATTTCAGAGACTTACACTGTTTGGCGCGCAGCCAGGGATTCCTGGCGGGAAGGATAGCCATTTTCTTTCCCCCCTGCTCTGCTTGGCGTGACAGAGGGCCAAAACACAGCCGGGCGCTGCAGAGCTGGAGCGAAGCGGCGCAGGAAACTCAGATTCACCACCTACCTGTCGGCCTTACACTCCGGGAATAGCAGCCGCGGCGGGGACACTGCGGAGAGCCGCGGCGCATCTGCCGCGGACACACAGCGCTGAGACTGGCCGGGAACTTCATAAGAGGCGCAGGTGACAGGGCGCCGAACAGACAGACACCGGACGCTGCGGCTGAGCGGCGGTAAGCTCCGGGGCTGCTTTCAGCAGGACACCGCTCGGAGGACAGTCGGGTGGGGGCTGGAGACGCAGACCCTGTGAAGGGACTGGGGGAGTGTGCTGCTCGGGACCTGCCACTCCTGAGACAAGAGCAGCAGGGCAGTAAAGTTGAGCTGGACTGGGCTGAGCCACCAATGATCCAGTTGGCAGATAAACCTCTTTGCTGTAGAAGTGGAGTGGGGATATTTTAACACTCAACGCCCATTCAATTCCCTCCTGGGCATGTGGGGGTCAATGAGGAAACCTGTCTCACAACCAGTCGACTGTGATTAACATATACTCTCAGCCAGAGGAAACTGTGCCTTGAAATACTCTCAGCCAGAGACTGTGATTAAAAATACTCTCAGCCAGAGACTGTGCCTTGAAAATACTCTCCAGCCAGAGTACTCTGGCCTGAAAATACCTCTGCCAGGACTGCGCCTGAACATTGTACTCTCAGTAAGACGGCGATGCGCCTAGAAAAATATATCAGCATGAGACTGCAGCCTTGGAAAATACTATACAGCCATGAGGACTGCGCCTGAAAATACTCTCAGCCAGAGACTGAGCCTCAAAATACTCTCAGCCAGAGACTGCGCTCAACAATACTATCAGACAGAGACTGCGCCTGAAATACTATCTAGCCAGAGACATGCGCCACTGATATATACTTCTCAGCCAGAGGACTGCGCCGAAAATTCTTCTCAGCCTGAGACTGCGCCTTAAATATAACTCTCAGCAAGAGACTGCGCCTCAAAATACTCGCAGCACAGGTGGAATGCCAGCCATCTAAAATAACCTAATCAGCCAGTGGACTGCGACCTCTAACAAATTACTCTCTTGCCCAGAGACTGCGCATCAAATTACTCTCACATGGGCCAGTGTAACGGCCGCTCCAAATAATATTCAGACAGAGTCTCGCCTAAAAATTGTCTCTCAGCCAGAGACTGCGACTCGTAAATACTCATCAGACAGCCAGGACTGCGACCTCTAATTACTCTCAGCACGAGGTACTGCAGCTTTATACCTACTCTCAGCCAGAGAATGCGCTTAAAAAATTCTCCTCAGCAGAGACTGCGACCTTTAAATCAATCTCAGCAGAGACTGTGCATCAAATTACATCTCTGCAGACGTCTGACGCCTCAAAAATACTCAACTAGATCAGTAGGAGACATGCGCTTGCACCTCCAACCAAACAACCAGTTACTCATCCCTCAGCCAGAGACTGCGCCTTGCAATACTCACCCTCAGCCAGAGACTGTACCTCAAAATACTCACTCTCAGCCAGAGACTGCGCCTCTAAATACTCTCAGCCAGAGGACTGCGGCTTAAAAACTCAACTCTCAGCCTGAGACTGCAGCCTTAAATACTCTCAGTCAGAGACTGTGCTCAAAATACTCTCAGACCAAGAGAATGTGCACTTCACAAATATCTCTAGCCACAGCAGTATGTGCTTCAATTACTCTCTCATGCCAAGAATGTGCTTCAAAATACTCTCAGCCAGAGAACTTGCATCAAAATTCTCCTGCAACGAGGACTGTGCCTTCAAAAATGACTCTCAGCCAGAGACATGCGCCTCTCAAAAATACTCATCTATCCAGTAGGAGACTGCGCCTTGCCAGTACTCTACCTCAGGACCAGAGTACTGGACATTGCTATAACTCACACTCAGCTCAGAGCACTGTACTCAAAAATACTCACTCGCAGCCAAGAGACTGCGCCTTCTAAATTCTCTCAGGCCAAGTCTGCGCCTTAAAATACTCTCAGCCAGAGACTGCGCTTGCAATACTCAACCCTCTGCAGAGACTGTACATCAACTTACTCACTCTCTGCCATGAGACCTGCGCCCATTTAAAATAATTCTCTCTCTCACCCTGGTTTTGTAACTTGAGCGAGCTCACCGGATACCACACTAGGCCCTTACCACAGGGGGCCCCTACAACGGGCCCTTCATTAGTTCAAAAATCCTGTACCTCCATGACCGAGTTGCTATTCTGGCAGCAGCTAGGAGAAAAGGGGGGAAAATCCAGTAATGGAAAAAAACAAAAGGGACTTTTTTCCGGATTTTACAAAGGGGGAAAAGGGAAGGAGGCCCAATTTGCTTTAAAATCCCCCCCGTTTTAAACCCTTTGAGATCTTGGTTACGTTTGCAATGCAAAATCCCCCCGGGTGCGGGTTCAGGACCCGGACAAATTGTTTCTTTTCAAAACCCCCGAGGAGGCCCAAAGGCCGGCTGGGTAGGTGGAGGAACAAATTCGGGTCGGGCTTTCTTATTTTGGGCTGCCTCGTTGTTGGGGTTTCCGGCGGGGCTGGAAATTTCATTTATGCCCCTAAGGGGGCAGACTTTTTTTTTTTTTTTGCAGGGGGGAGTGGGGACCGCTGAACCCCCGGCAAGGGGTGCAGTCTTTTTTAGTTTCCTGTGGGAAAAGAAGCCTGCAGCCTTTTTTTATGAATTTGGGGCGAAGGGAAAGGTCCTTAAATGGGGGTTTGTGAATTGGGAAAGTTGGTCTGGGCTACTGTCCCGGCGGGTATATTTTAAAACCCGGTTTTTTTTGGTTCCCAATTTTTTCCGATATCCCGTTTTGGTCCTTTAGGGGGAAAGGCCCCCGATCAAAGGGGGACTCTAGTGGCAGGGCAGTATCTGGGGAACCCCCTCAGTACAGTTTGTTTTGGGGGGGGGGAGGGTTGGGGGTTTTTTTTCCCCCCTTTTTTTTTTCTCTTTTTTCCTTTTCTTAGGGGCCTATTATGCCCTTGGGTGGGGGGTGTATGGGCCTGGGGGGTCGACTTCGGTTGGGGTGTCCCCCCCAAACTCCAGACGGTTACCCAAAAGGGGTTTCTGGTTCCCTTTTTTCGAGCAGATGCAGTTTTCCCCTCCTTTCAAATTTAGGGGGTCAGAGAGGGGGAGTGTAATTTAAAAGGGGGGGGGGGGGGTTTTTTTTGATTTTTCTCCTTTTTTAAAGGTACCTTTGGGTGCCGGTTTTTGAAGGGGGGTTCTGTTGATTTTCCATCTTAGGGGGGGGGCGAAAGTGAGTAAAAAGGGGGCGCGTACCTTTTATGGAAAAGTTTTTGAGATTTTTTTTTTTTTCCCAAATTTTTGGAAGTTTTGGGGTTTTGGGGGGTCAGCCAAGGTTGGGGGGGGTTGGGGCAGGGAGGGGGGCTGGTGTTGGGGTTTAAAATTTTGGGTTTAAAGGGTTTTTGTGGGTATTCGTTTCCAAAGTGTGGAAGTGGGTGTGCGAGATTGTGTCCGGTTTTCCGGGTCCCCCGAAATGGGGGAAAAAGGGGATTTTATTCAACCCCAGTCATGGCGCCGTTTTAAAGTTCTGTCCTGGTATGGGGGGGGGATTTAAATTGGGAAAAATTTAAACGATACTTTAGTATTCAATTACCCAAAATCCCATAATCCTGATATAGGGTTTTTGCAAGGACCCATCTCAAGGGGGAAAAAGTTCTGGCTCTGAAAAAGAACCCCGGGTGCCCCAACTTATCACTCAGTTTACTCCAAATTTTGCCCAAGGGGTTTTCTGTTTAATAGTGGCAAAGAGTTTCCCTTTTTAAAATTACTGCACTTACACCTTTGCCCCTCCGGGGGGGTTTTTGGTTTTACACGTCCAGTTCGTTGGCCCGAGAGTATGTCTTGGTGGGGTAAAATGTTTTCCCCCTATTCCCCCCTTGGGAATTTTTGACCATGTAATTTTCATGTGTTCTTTATATCCCGCAGGGCCGTTTTGGGTTTTGGGGGGGTTTTATGCAACCCTTGCATCAAACCATGGAAAAGGCCCGGATCCCAGGTGGGCCCATAGTTCCCGCTCCCAGGGAATTAGGGCAGTACCCAAACATGGTTTTGACAAAGGGTTTGGGGGTTTGGGAAAAACCCTGGTACAGACCCTTCTCATGCTTCTCTTTTACGATGGGTTTTATTGTTCCCCTATAGACCCGGCCCTTTGCAAAATAGGGATTTTTTGTCTGAGGGGGAAGGCAGTGGAATATCCGGGCCCGGGGGGTCTGGGGTCATGCTCCTCTATTGGGTGCGGGCCCACTAGGGCCCATGGGGGGGTTTTATGGAATTTTTGGGGGGACTAAACTCCAAAATGGTTGAAAGAAAAAGATTTTAAAACTCAGTGTGCAAAAAGCCCCTTGAAAATTTTTTGCACGAAAGAAAGGGTCCCGCAAACCCATTAGTGGAATGGGAGGCAAATTTAAGGCCAAATTGTCAGAGGGGAATTTAAATGCCGCCCTTTCTTTTACATAGGGCGACCCTTTTAAAAAAAAAACTAGATCCGAGCTGTAGTTTTAGGGCTGCGGTGGCTGGGGTCGGGGTATATTTCGCTTCCTGGGCTCTGGGGCACAAAAGACACATTTTTAGAGGCTACCCGAGGGGAATTAAATTTTCTTTACCTGACTGCCTTTCACCCCAAAAAAAAATTTCTGTCGCAGACACCCGAGGATCTTTGGGGAGAAGGAGACAAGAGTGGGCCCGGGCATTAGGGTTTTTTTTGGGTAGAATAAAAAAAACCCCAACAGTGGTTTGCTGGGATTCGGGTTTTGCGGGGGGACTCTTTCCCGACAAAACCTTTGAGAATTTTGGATCATTTGTTTGGAATACTATAAAACCCAAATTTTAAATCATCGCGCCCCCTTTTTTCTGGGTGCACAAATTATAGGTTTTCTTGGGCCCATTTTCCTTTCCAAAAATCCTAGAAGGGGGGGGAGCCCCTTTAAGGCCCCAAAAACGGGGGAGGAGAAACCCGAAGGGCTGTTTAATTTGCATGGCCCCCTTGTAAGGAAACCCGGGGACTCGACGGGCCCCCCCGCCCGAATGGTATAAGTTTTTTTAGTGAAAGGGGGTGTAAATCCCCCCCTTGTTACATTTATTTAACAAAGGGGTTTGAATCGGGGCCCGCACCTTCTTAAATAGGCTGTCATAGTAGTGAAACCCCTAAACCGGGGAAACCTTTTAGATTTTTTGAAATTCGTATAAGGCCCAGCCCCGCTTTAAATTTTAGATGTCAAGGGTTTAGCCCAAAAATCCCACGATGCGAAATTAGCTCGTTTATTTTTTTCAGTTGTAGGGGTAGGCCCGTCAGGGTTTATGCCTGGTTTAAAACCCCAGATAAAAATTTGAGAAGATAAACCACCAAACTTACAACTTCAAATGATATTCCCGGCTCCCGGGGGGATAAAACCTCTTTGGGTAATGAAAAAAACTTCGAATTTTGGGGGGAATGGAGCTTTATGTTGGCGGTATTAGAATTTTTTGGGGTTCCCAGCCGAAATTCCTCCGGTGGCCCGAGGGAAATTTTTAAAATCTGAAGCCAGGGTTTCCAGCTCCGGGTTAATGGGTTTTCTTTTTCCCCCCTTTGCGTTGGGGCGGGGTCCCAAACAGGGGGGTCCCTCATATCCCCTCCATTTATTTGCCTTATTTTGGAACCCCTGGCAATACTGCTAATTTATCACCCAGCCCATCGGGGTGGGACATTAAGGGGGTTTTCAGAGAAAGGGATCCTTTTTTGCAGAAGACCTCTTGGTGGGATTTGGGAAACCCATTTGGAGGCTCTGGAAGCTTCTTACAAATGGGGGACCCGATTTGGGTTTTTTTTTCCCGGACTAAGAATTAACTGGGTCCCAAATTTTAGGGGGTTGGGGGAGGAGACAACTCTGCGAACTGTCAGCCCGGGGGGCCTCGAAGGGGTTTTAAAAACTTGGGAATCAAAGATCCATAAAGAGGTTCCGCAAATTTATGGCACTAACAATTTCTCCTTTTTGCAAAAGGTTTAGGGGTAGGGGTTAAAATGCCTGGGCTTCTCTGCCTTTGAAATTAATTTGGCCCGGGTAAAAACTTTGGGGAAAATGGTGCTTTCCCAAAACCCAAAAAAACTGTTTTCTTTTTTAGGGAGCCCCTTGTATTTTGCCCCAAGACGCCTTTGGGACTGGAGAAAAATTATTTTCCCTTTTTTTGGGGAGGGAGAGTCCGCGGTTGAAACAGGGCAAAATCTGAAGGCACTGTATGGGGAAAAGGGGTTTTCAGCGCTTTTCCAGACTTTTATGATTCTATGTTTTCGGTTCAAAAATTTTGTACGCCCCGGTTTTGGTGGATCCCGGGAGACCGGGAATAAACGAGGCAGTGGTGTTTTAAAGCAGCGAATTTTGGGTTTTTTTGAAAGGGGCTAGCAAAAATTTTGTATATAAAAGGCAGGGGAATACCCAATTTTAGTATTATAAAATCCAAAAAGGCGGCCACAGTGGCAGTTTTGGGAAAAGGGTTTTTAGGGGTCCTAAGGGGGGATTTAGGGGGAAAAATTTCCCGGTCTCCGTATATTTCCCCCCTATGGAAAACCCGAAAAATGGCAAAAGTTAGAGTCCTTTGGCCCCGATTTTGAAATTTTGGGGCCCCGAAAAGGTCCCTTTGACCCGGGCCCAAATTTTAAAAAGAGGGGCCGGTTTTGAACTTTCTGAAATTTGTCTCTTTTTGGTATTCCGATTGGCATGTTTTGGTATTCTAAATTAGGCCCCGCATGCAACCCCAGTTTTGGGGGGGGGGGGATATTCATTGAGATGCAGTAGAATTGAGCAAATTGCTAGAAAAAAAAGACTCTTCGAAAACCCCTACTCTACCCTTTTATTGATCAAATTAGAGCCCAAACCCCTCCCCTTGAAAGGCCTTTGAGAAACCCGCAGTCCCACCATGTGGGGAATTGGAGGGTCTTGGAGACCCTTTCAGTGCTTAGCCTTTCCCGAACCGCTTTTATCCCGGTCAAGTGGCTTTCACCCGGGAAATTTTTTTTAAAAACCCCGTACGCCCTGGCACGGAAGGGCCCGCCCAATAGCAATTTTTGTACCCGATGTGGTAGTGGCCTTTTGGGGGAACTTGGGTACATTATGGTAAAGGGATTGTCCGGTCCCTATGTTCTTTTGGGCTGAGGTTTCCCCAGCCTTTTTTGGGAAAGATCGGGTCGGTCTGCCCGGGGGGGTGCCCCACCCGGAAAAAAAGCCTGTTGGGGCTGGTTGATGAACTGGTGCCAACAAAGGGAAAGAACAGGCTTTATATCTTTTTGATGGGGGGTTCTATGCAAGAAAAGCCCTTTCTGTTAAATTGGGGGAAACCTTTAAAAGTCGCCAAAACGTTTCACATTGGGTGACAAATGATTAATGCAGGGTTTTAAACCCCTATATAAGCTTTTCTTTCGGTCTAGAGGGACCCCCCGGACAGGGTTTTTGGAAAATATGGAAAGGTTTTACAGCTTTGGGGGAAGATAAGATAAGGTTGCAATGGGGTCTGGTGCCCGGGGGGGAAAATCGGACATGGGGGAATGGGGGGGAATTTTTAATTCGAGCTTGTGTTGATTGGGAAAATCTTTCCCTTTTTTTTTTTTTTTTTTTGGGGGAAATTTCGATGGGAGTGGTAAAAATCCAGGTTTTATATCATGCTTCTGGGTTTCCTAGGGCACCCTGTGTGTTTAAAATTTCCCCAAAAGGGGAAAAAAAAATTCTGGGAATGGGGGGGGGTCTTAAAACACTTTTTAAGGGGAAAATTAAAATTTTTTGTATTGCAGCATTGGGTTATAAAGGGGTGAACCCTTGTAAAGATTTACGATGTTTTTTAATTTTTTACTTTTTTGATTTGTTGTTTTTTAACAAAAATTTTTTTCCCAAAAAAAAACTTTAAAAAAAATACAAAAAAAAATTTCGCGTTGGGGGGAAACCCCAATTGGGGGCCTTTTTCCTTTTTTCAAGTTGGGGTGTTTTTGGGGGGGTGGTGGGATCTCTCTCTCTCGGGGTGCCAGACGTTGTTCCCCCCCCCTCCCCCCCTCCCGGGGTTCTTTCTCTACTTCTCCCCATTAACCCCTTTCTTTCCCACGTTTCCCTTTAATTTTTTTCTCTCAAAGTCATTTGGGTGCTTCCCCTGGGTGCAACCAACTTTAAAATCAGGGAAATTTAAACCCCGCCTTATGGTTGTGGCACCATGCCCCCTTAAAGGCCCCGGGAAAATTTCCCGATAAAATGAGTCACTCCCTTGAGTTTGCAATTTCAGGGTGACGCCTCTTATGCTTCCTCTCCCCTTCTCATACTCAGTACAAGGACTACAACTTCTTTGCTTTACCCATATTCAAAATTTACATGTTGTCATTGCTTATCGCTTCTAATGGATGTTATGATGCTGCAAATGGACACACTGGACAACCTCCAGTCACACACCTATGTCAGGTTGATATTAACTTTGTTCAAATATGATTTTCATATCTGTATTCTTAACTCACAGAGAGCATAATATCCATCATGCATGCAGGGGGATCATCTGCTTTATTCTGTTGTACCCAACCTTTCTTGGTTTGTATTTGCTGTTAAAAATATAAAATTCTCCAATAAAAACATGTTGGAAAAAAAAGGCTAAGTGGAAATTTATTATATTGTGGTCACTATTTCCTTGATGCCCCCCAACCTGTGTTACCCTGTCAGGTCTGTTAGTCAATATTAAGTTCAAAAGGGCCTTCCCTCTAGTCTGCTTCTGCACTAGTTGGGAAAGGTAATTATGTTTAGTTATTGACAAAAACATGTTTTCTTTATGGGAGCCACGAGTTTCAGTTTCCTAATTTATGTCGGGGTAGTTGAAGTCGCCTATAATAACGACCTCATTATGATTAGCTGCCTCATCTATTTGCCTGAATAGTACATCTTCCATGGGTTCTGTTATATTTGGTGGCCTATAGAAGACCCTTTATGGAATTTTACTATTTTTATTACCCCTATGTATATCTACCCATAATGACTCCACATGTTAATTCCCTATATCTTCCTGCAGTTAGCTTCAGAGAGAATTTTATATAAAGACACACAGCTCCTTACATCTTTTCTAGATAAACTGTAACCCTGTAAGTTAACCACCCAGTCATAGCTCACATCCAGCACAGCAATGCTTGAAAGTTTGTGAACTTTTCAGAATTTTTCTACGTTTCTGTATAAATGTGACCTAAAACTACAAGATTTTTATACAAGTCCATAAAATAGTAAAAGAAAAAAAAATCAAACAGATGAGTCAAAAATATTAGACTTGCTTGTGTACTTATTTAGGAAAACAATCCAATATCACATATCTGTGAGTGGAAAGAAGTATGTGAACCTTTGCTTTCAGTATCTGATATGACTTTCTTCTGCAGCACTAACTGCCTCTAAACATTTCTGGTAATTGTTTATTAGTTCTACACATTGGCTTGGAGGAATTGTAGCCTATTCCAGTTTCACCTCTGTTATGTTGCTGGGTTTAATCCCATGAACTGCTCACTTCACAACATTTCTCTTGGATTAAGGTCACAACTTTGATTTGGCCATTCCAAAGCTTCTTCTTTCACCATTCTTATTAGAACAACTTATGTACTTAAGGTCGCTATCTTACTGCATGGCCCATCTTCTCTTGAGTTTCAGCTCTAAACACTTTCCTTTACAATTTGCTGGAATAACTCAGTATTTATTATTTCATCTATGATGGCCAGCCGGCTTGGCCCAGATGCAAATAATCAGGTACTTCCATCACAGTGTTTCACAGATGGTATGATGTTTTCACACTGGAATGCAGTTTTTTCCATCTTTCACACATAACACTTGTCATTTACCAGAAAGCTCTATTTTGACCTTATCTGCCCATAAACACTGTTCCAATAGGCTTCTGGCTTTAGTAAATTGCAGACTTATAGCAATGTTGTTTTTTTGGAGAGCAGTGGCTTTTTCCTTGCAGCCCTGTAATGTACACCGTTGTTGTTCAAGTGTTCTCCTTATGGTGGACTCATCAGGAGGACACTGGTTTATGTGAGAGAGGCCTATAGTTGCTTAGAAATTACCTTGGCTTCTAATGTATGATCGCTGTTGGTCATCCAACTGGGGAGGGTGATAATGGTCTAGAATTTCTTACAATATGACTGTGGATTGGTGGAATCCAAACTCTTTACAGATGATTTTGAAACCTTTTCCAGACTTATAAGCATTAACAACTGCTCTTCTGAGGTCCTTAGAAATCTCTTTTGTTCATGCCATAATACACTTCCACAAACGTGTTTTGAAGATCAGACCTTGATAGATGCCTATTTGTGCACAATACAAGTCACCCACTGACCCTGTTTGTCAACCCATTGATTCAAAACATCTGACTTTTAATTTTACCTTTAAATTATCTGCTAATCCTAATGAAAGTTTGCATACTTTGCACAGATATATGATATTGTATAATTTTCCATTAAAAATAACCAATATTAACCCCTTAAGGATCCTGGACGTATGAGTACGTCCCAGGTTCCCTAAGAGGCTATGCAGACGGCCCCTGGGTGTTAGTGGCTAATCACAGCTAACACCCGGAAGTTGCAGCGCCGGTGTCGCCCCCACCTGCGCTGTTTACATGCCGCGGCAAAGATGGCTGCGTCGTCTAAATGAATGAAGATCGGTGCTGCGATAAGATCGCTTTGTCCCGATGCCTGGACATGGCAGCATTAGACTATATTAACGATCGCATCCCCTAGTGGTCAAGAACCATAGGGGGACTCAATGTTAAAGCAAAAAAAAAAAAAGAAAGTTTTAAAGTACAAAAAAAAGTATTAAAAGTTAAAATCACCTCCCTTTCCCCATTTTACAAATAAAAACAATAAAATAATAAAAAAGTTACACATATTTGGTATCGCCGCGTCCAAAAAAATCCGATCTATAGAATATATAACATCATTTATCCCATATGCTGAACACCGTAGAAGAAAAAAAATTCCAAATGCCAAATTTGAGGTTTTTGGTCATTTCACATCCCATAAACATTAGAATAAAATTGATCAAAAAAGTCGCATGCAATCCAAACTTCTAGCAATAAGAAGTACGCTTCAGCCCGCAAAAAATGCCGCCTCACTGCCATCTGTAAGTGATAGTACAAAAAAGTTATTGGTGGCACAAAATGGCGCCGTGGCGCAAATTTCAAAAGTAGAAAATGTTTGGAATTTTTTACGGTACCAAAACATAACAGAAACCCTACATTGTTGGGTATTGCCGGATGCGTATCAACCTGTAGAGTACAGAGAACACATCATTTACCAAAGAATGAACGCCGTAAAAGCAAAAACCCCGCAAACATGGCACAAGTATGTTTTTTTTCACATTCTGTCCCACTTGGAATTTTTTTGTGGTTTCCCAGTATATTCTATGGTAAGGTGAATAACACCATTAGAAAGTACATCTTGTCCCCCAAAATAAAAGCCCTCATAGGTCTATGTAGGTGGAAAAATAAAAAAGTTATGGCTCTGGGAAGGCGAGGAGGAAAAAACTAACGTTTCAACCAAAAAAATCGCAGGGTCCTTAGGGGGTTAACATTTTTGAGTCATTTGTTCAGTTTGGTTCTTTTAATTTTCTTTTAGGATGTGAGTGAAAATCTGAAGTAGTTTTAGATTAAATTTATGCAGAAATGTGGAAAATTATAAAGAGTTCACAAATTTTCAAGCACTGCTGTACATACTGCACATATATCTATGAATGTTCTGGGAAAAGGAAACACGTAACTTTTTAAAGTTCCTTTAATCTAAAGTAAACAAATGATTCATTTTATTCACAGAGAAAATCACATCAATCCAATCCATGAAATAAAAGAGGCTATAAAAGTGCCAGGTGTTCTCGTATAGTACAATGTTGCAGTATTTGACCATCTGTACTAAATATATGCATTATTTAAGAAGATGCCAAAGCTGCTATGTGCTACATTTTCTAACTGTCGCACAATAACTCAATTTGTATTCCATTTGTTTCAATTGTGAGAAAACATTGTTTTGCTTTCATGTGAAACAATAATAGGTAAAATGTTAGGTTTATCCCTATGTTAACATATGTTGGAGCTTTTCAATGTATACATTTATGTAAACAATTTCCTGGATTGTTTGCTAAGTACCTGAGACCTGGAAAAGGAAGAAAAAAGTGTCTTGCCTTTTCTAGAAGAAATGTAGGTACAACCTTTGCTTTTTGTTAAAGGAGTATTCCTATCACAGCAAGTGCTCCTGGAAAGGCCAATTAATGCAAAGAAATAACATTTCAAAATGAATGTTATTAAAAATATGTATGGTTATCTAATACAGGCCTTTATTGCACAATCAACTTGGTGGCTGGTAATGCAACGTTCCTGTGAAATGGCCCATGGCCTGATTAGTGGAGACACACTTTTTCAGGCATATGCACTTCTCCTCACTTCACCTGCCCAGAACACAGGAACTTCTCAGACAGTCTTTTATAACGCTGCATTACTGGCAAACACAGAAAGCACAGTGACGCAAAAAAGCCTGTATTAGGTAAAGCATATATATATATATATATATATATATATTTATTAACATTCGTTTTGAAAATTGCTTAGTTTACAATTATTGGCCCTTCGAATACTTTAGAATGATGTGAACAAACCTTATGGCTTCAAAGTATTTACTATTCATAAAGTGGTGACATATTTTGTAGAAGTATAGCCCTAACTATTGCCTTCCATGTTTACCCATAAATTTTACCGAACAGTGGTATATCAACAATTACACTACTTGGTTAGAGGACTGCAGTCAAATTGGAGCTACATGAGTTTTGCTATGGGTTCTATGATTTCTGTGTATGGATCTGATGTATCATTAATTGTTGCACAGTCAGATACCTTGGTTTTGCAATACTACATTATTATCACCTCCCATCACACCTCTGTGGTGCTACAACCCTCTTGTTCTCTTATGAGGCAAAAAAATAATTTCATTAATTAACTCATGTCAGTTTTTACTGATGACAAAAACAAAGGACTAAAATTCTGTTTGATTGTGCCATACTACAAAAAGCTTGTGACAAGTCAGTAGCCTGGTTAGGCAAATGGAAGATGGTTAATAAACAGAGTTAAGTTAGTATTCAGCCTAAAGAGTAAATTGAATAGAACTTGGAAAGTCACTGGAAGAGTTTGGTAACACTGGATAACATTAGAGGGGTGCTCTCACCATACTGTTTCACAGAACCTGCTACAGGCTCACACTTCTTGTTCAGGCTGTCTGTCGTACTACAGCAATGACTGAGATATCTGCTCTGCTATTCCTAGCTGAGACTTTTAGAAGAATGTTAGGTTTTAACAGCAGGACAGAAGACTACAGAGCTCAAAAAGGTTAAAGTTTGTCATTAACAAAGATAAACAAGCTCCTGTGCTGATGATAAGACACAGCAGTGAGTGACATCACCATCCTGGCCATGGTTGGTAGAGCAGAGGGAGGTAGTTGGTAACCTAAGGAAGCTTGTACTCACAAGCAGGAGATAAGAACTGCTGCTGCTCTGAAATGAAGCAAAATTAGAAATGCAATATATTTGGTAATAGTCTTTATTTACCTTTGTCTACATGTTTAAAGCTAATCAATGTGGTGAAAATACCCCTTTAACATCCTATGTTTTTTGTTACCATGGAGCCTTGCACTGTGGGATTGAAATGAGGATGTTAGTATCATATATACAATGTATATACGTATAATGGTAGCCTTTCATGAAACAGTAAATAAAACATGTGAAATGCTAAATTCACGGATAATTAAGTAAATTCAGAAGTCTTAGTGCATGATATTTGAAGCTTATTACAATTCATAGGCTTTAAAAGTTTAAAATCTCGCAAAATCTTACCTGAACAATAATGTTGAAAATGATGAAGAAACCAATTTAACAAATTTAAATACATTACATATATTACCGTATATACTCGAGTATAAGCCGACCCGAGTATAAGCTGAGGCACCTACTTTTGCCACAAAAAACGGGAAAGCTTATTGACTCGAGTATAAGTCTAGGGTGGAAAATGAAGCGGCTACTGCTGATTTTTAAAAATAAAAATAGATACCAATAAAATTACATAGGCAGTTTAATGTCCCCCATAGGCAGGTATAGGCAGTTTAATGTCCCCCATAGGCAGATATAGGCTGGTATAGGCAGTTTAATGTCCCCCATAGGCAGATATAGGCACGTATAGGCAGTTTAATGTCCCCCATAGGCAGTTTAATGTCCCCCATAGGCAGGTTATAGGCATGTATAGGCAGTTTAATGTATCCCATAGGCTGGTATAGGCAGCTATATGTCCCCCTAGGCAGGCTATAGGCAGGCAATTGCCCCCATAGGCAGGTATAGGTCCTCATAGGCAGGGTATAGGCAGGTATAGGTCGTTATAGGCTGGTATAGGCAGGTATAGGTCGCCTAGGCAGGCTATAGGCAGGTATAGGCAGGCATAGGTCCCCCTAGACAGGCTATAGGCTGATATAGGTCACCTAGGCAGGCTATAGGCAGTACTAGGCAGGTATAGGCATTACTAGGCAGGTATAGGCAGTACTAGGCAGGTATAGGAAGTACTAGGCAGGTATAGGCAGGGTATAGGCAGGTATAGATAGTACTAGGCAGGTATAGGGCCGGTATAGGCAGTACTAGGCAGGTATAGATAGTACTAGGCAGGTATAGGGCAGGTATAGGCAGTACTAGGCAGGTATAGGCAGGTATAGATAGTACTAGGCACGTATAGGCAGTACTAGGCAGGTATAGGCAGGTATAGGCAGGTATAGATAGTACTAGGCAGGTATAGGGCAGGTATAGGCAGTACTAGGCAGGTATAGGCATCGTTTTAAAACAAAAAACAACCACTTACCTCGATCCCCGCTGCTCCGTCTCCCGGGCGCGCTCCTCGGTCTTCTCGCTGCCTGTGCCAGAAACTCCGGACTGCCGCGAGTCTGCGGCCGCCCGGAGTCCACTGCCGAGCACGGAGCACTTGCTCCGGAGGAGTCGCATGCAGGGGAAGAGATAGCTGACAGCGCACGGGCCACCGCAGCGCCCAGACACTGTCAGCTGACTCGGGATTCAGTTATATGCGCTCCCTGAGGAGCCGCATATAACTGAAGCATCCCTGTCGGCGCACGGGCCATCGCAGCGCCCGAGCGCCGACAGTGACTCGAGTATAAGCCGAGGGGGGGGTTTTTTCAGCCACAATTTTTGTGCTGAAAAACTCAGCTTATACTCGAGTATATACGGTAATCACAAACTTTGGACATTATGAAAGAATTTAAAGTTTATAGAAAAAAGTACTCAGTTATATTAGGTCTATACTGTATTAACATATATCTAAGACATGATATAAAACAAGTGTTGCCTGAGAGTTTGTGAACCTTTCAGAATTATCTATATTTCTGCATGAATTTAACCGATGTTCACAAAAGTCTTAAAGGGGTTTTCTCGCTACAAAGATCATGTATCTAATGATGGGGACAGTAAAAATAAGCACTTTTGTATTTGGTTTGCTTTACCTAAGTCACTTAGTATAGTAGATATGAGCTAAACTGTGCATCTACAGCTATTTCTGCAGCTTCTTGTCGGGACACGCCCCCTTTTCTGTGATTGGCTGGCTGACAGCTCATTCAGCCTGTTAGGAAAAGCCCCTGGATGGGAAATGCCCCCGGGCACGTGCCCTGCACTGTGATTGGCTGCCTGCACACTCTGTGTTTACTCCCCTCTGAGCTGTGAGAATCGAGCTGCCTGTGTGAGAAGCTGGGACAGCCCTATGTTATGGCTCCCGTGATAGTTCTATGTACTGAGTAACTTCTAGATTCTCTCTCCCCTTATATAACACAGTCTAATTCCCTCTGCTCCCCCCATATAACAGTCTACAGTCCCATTATACAGTCTGCTGTATCTCCTGCCTGAGCACAGAGTGGGGAGGGAGGGGGGCAGAGAGCATTTCTCACACTTGCTTCATCAGGCTGAAAGGTGTCTGGTTACAAGCAGCTTGTGCAGCCTGGAGCTGAGAACTCTGCCACCATGAAGCATGAGAACTCTGAACCAGAAGCATAACAACTGCAGCCAGAAGCATAGCAGGAGGTCTGCAAAGCTGATATCCTCCCCCTTCTCCTGCAAACACAGAATGATGATGTCACAGCTCCAGTGAGGGGAGACACACCTCCTGGCAGGAGAGACGACTACTGAGAGGAGAGCTCACCTCAGGATTTAAAACTGAAGCTTTTGTACACTTGAGCTGATTCTATCAAACGATAAAACCCCTTTAAAAGTAGATTAAGAGAAGCAAATCAAACAAATGAGACACAAATCTTAGGCGTAATTAAGGAAAATGATCCAATATCACAAACAGTATCTCACAAAAGTGAGTATACCCCTCACATTTTTGTAAAAATTTGATTATATCTTTTTATTGGTCAACACTAGTGAGATCGATCGATAGTCGATAGTCGGCCGCTATCGATAAGGTTTTTCGATAGTGAGCATCGATTATGCGCGATGACCATTAAAGTCTATGGGGGAGCAACACAAAACCTTCATTATTACACCCAAACAAGGCTGGAGATGCTGGAATTAACATCCACAACATTTAAATGGATACGTTTCTACATCTTAGGCAACACACTTAGGTTTTTAAAAGTTCACAGAAAAAAAGTCACAGACCATTTACTATCGCTGTCTTGTACCACAGCCTGACCCTTAAACTGCCATCCACACCATAATCAAATTAAAAAAGTGGCCAGATCAGGCAGTATGATTTGAACCATCATGTTTACTGTGAACTGGACATGAATACCCTGTACCGGAACGCAGCATGAGCCCCAAAACCTGCATGACCCCCCCACTTTTAAAATGTCCGAAAAAGGATCTTTCAACCACCATTTTAGTTGAATGGACATTGACTATACCTGTCCTTGGGCACAGCATGAGCCCCAAACCTGCATGAACCTCCCACATTAAAAAGTGCCGGAAAAAGGAGTCTTTCAAACCACCATTTTGAGTTGTCACTGGACATTGACTATAACCTGTCCCCTGGGCCACACATGAGCCAGGGTGGTTCCCAAAACCTGCATGACTCACATATAAAATTGCCGAAAAAGGAGTCTTTCAACCCCACCATGTTTGTGAAACTGACATAGACTATACCTGTCCTTGTCCAAAACGCATGAGCCCCCAAACCTGCATGACCACCCACATTTAAAAAAGTGCCGAAAAAGGATCTTTCAACCACCAATTTAGTTGAACTGGACATTGACTATACCTGTCCTGGCCAACAGCATGAGCCCCAAACCTGCATGAACCCCCACATTTACAAGTGCCGGAAAAAGGAGTCTTTCACCACCATTTAGTTGAACTGTACATTGACTATACCTGTCATGGTCCCCAGCATTGATTCAGGGCCGGAGTTTACAGTGGGTGCGTTGAAAGCCCAGGTGCTCCGTCATCTAATTAACACGCAGGTTAAATGCCCTGAGGACGTCAGCAACGAAAACTGTCGTGCCTGAACAGAGTGTGGAAAGCGGAAGTCGTGAAAACTCCAGCCTTCCTCTGTAACACAGTCAATACCTGGGTATCCGCTTGCCCTCCGTATGAGGTGTGGACCAATTGAGCATCAACTTGGAATTTTTTGAAATACTGTGGTTAACGCTCCTGTTACACGCCAGGATGCCCTGTTATCTTGCATTCTTTTCTCAATTTACTCAACTGCGGAGGAAAGGTCCTCTGTACTTTTGTTCCTGTCCGTGCTCCATACATCCATGTCCTCTGAATAACCTACAATCTGACAGTTTCCTGTACCTCCCTTGTACAATTCAGAGAATTTTTTTTTTTTTAATAGCTATTTTGTACATGCAAGTTTTTTAGTAGTTTAATCTAGAAGAACACATTTTTAAAATAATGGTATCCCACCATGTCTTTGTTTCTCTTTTTTCAATTGATTAAATGGGTTGTCTCAATACAGGGATTGATAGCTATGTTAAAGATCTTGCAAAACAAGTCATTTTGCAATATGTGGTCCATTAACTGTGTCCTACCTATGTCTGTTTCAGACAGCATCCATCACCCTTGATCCACCTTGACAATTGAGAAGAACAAATTTTCGGTTAAGAAAACAACATTTTTTAGATAGGACCTGTAGTATAGCTGCATGTCCAGGCAAAATGCCCTCAAAAAAATACAAACAATGACCCTTGAGCCACTTGGGTCAATTGTGAAGAACAAATGTCTGGTTAGAAACAACATTTTTTAGAATAGGACCTGTAGTAAGCTGCATTCACAGCAAAATGCCCCCAAAAAATCAAAGCATGACCCTTGAGCCACTTTGGTCAATTGTGAAGAAACAAATGTCCTGTTAGAAACCACATATTTTTTTTTTATAATAGGGACCTTTAGTATTGCTGCATTTCAAAGCATCCTGACCCACAAATATAAAAATGACTTTTCAGCCACTGGTTAAAAATTGTGAGGGAGAAATATCTCTTAAAGGTACCACATTTCTGGTACAAAGACCATATTATTGCTGTACCAACCTCACAGCTACATGACCCCAAAAAAATTATAAATATTGACTTCTCAGACCACTATTAAAAATTGTGAGGGAGAAATGCCTCTAGTAGCCACATTTTCTGTTCCAAAGGGACCATGATTTGAGCTGTATCTCACAGCATCATGAACCCAAACATTTGATAAATAAGACTTCTCATTCCACTATTAAAAATTGTGAGTGATAAATGGCCACTTCTAGAAGTCACATTTCTGTTCCAAAGGTCCATAGAGTATTGCTGTATCTCACAGCAACATGGCCTTCAAAACCATTGACAATGCCGAAAAATTCTTTAGATAAAGTAGTAAAGGAAATAGGTGTTGCATGACACCTTGCCTGATTTTTACATCTCCTCACAGCAAAACCAGCAAAATGAACTTTTGGAAAAGAGAAAAAAATTGCAGTAAAAAATGATTCCATATTAAAAAAAAGTTTTTCAAGAGGACCATTTTCTGTTTTGAAAAGGAAATGTTGAATGTAAGACTGGCAACTAATCGTGACCTCAGGCAATTGGGCCACAACATCATCAGAGATCCATGCCTGATTCAACTTGATGAAAGTCAAGACGATCCACATTATCATGGAAAGTCCGGAATGGCGTTTGTCTGTAATGACTCCTCCAGCTGTGCTGAAGGTCCGCTCAGATATGACGCTGGCTGCTGGGCAGGACAACACCTCTATGGCGTGACGAGCCAGCTCGGGCCATTCGTCCATTTTGGATACCCAGAAGTCTATTGGGTCCGGAAAACATGCAAAAACATCGGTGTTGAGACGCAGATAGTCGTGCACCAAGATCTTAAGCTGATCTCTGTGTGTTGGATGTGTGCCCTGCATTGCATGCGTTGGTGAGGTGGTAAACAAAGATTGCCAGAGGTCACCCATTAGGCTTCTGCCACCTTGCCTGCTGCTGCCGCTACGCCTACTTGGCACTCTACTGCTGTCACGTCGCTGATGTTGTTCCACCGTGACATTTGGGGAACGTGAAGCAGACGCAACAGATGTCTCCAGTTGATCAATCAGCAAGGTCTCCATTTCCTGCATTTTACTCTCTATTTGGGTGGGTGGAGGAAAGTGCTGAGTTTTGTTTTGTACCGGGGATCCAGGAGGGTGGCCACCCAGTAACTGTTGTTCATTTTGATGGCCTTAATGCGAGGATCATGTTGGAGGAAATGGAGCATCCAAGCACTCATGTGAGAGATGGAGCCTTGATTTCCCAAGCCTCTGGGTCGAGGGGCACTAGCAAACTGATCTTCCTCATCTTCCTCCTCCGCCTCAAATTCGCGCCAACCTCTTTCCAAGGCAGGGACGTCGGTAACATCGGTGTCTAGGAATACCTCCTCCTCCTCCTCCGCTGCCTCCGGCACAGCTTCAACACAGCCCTGACTTGCCTGAGATGATGCACCCTGAGAGCTGATGCGCCACCTTGCACTAGCTCTGGACCCCGAACCACTGCCTAATGAAGACCGATGAAATTGTGAAACTGTCGGGCCTTGTGGATTTGACGGAGAGAAAGGCTCCGTGTCCGCATCTGTGTCCGTCTCCTCCTCCGTCGCTGGCGGGACCTGTTGTTTCAGAGTGTCCAACGATCGTTCCAGAACTAAGATCACCACAATGCTCATGCTGACAAGGGCATTGTCCGCACTGACCATTTTGGTGGCTTCTTCAAAACTGGCAAGGATGGTGCAGAGCTCTTTCACCTGCCTCCACTCTCGGTGGTTCAACACCCCGAGGTCCGTACCGCTGCTTGTCAGGCCATGTGTCACTTCGTACTGCGTAATGGCATTGCGCTGCTGCCACAATCGCTGAGCATGTGAGGGTGGACATTCCACGTGTTGCCACAGTCACAATGAGACGGTTTAACGGGGAGGGCCGAGCTGACGCTGCCAAACGCAGCCAGGCGTGACGAAGCAGGTGGCGAACGGCTAGATGTTGCGAACTCAGACCGTCGAGGCCTTCTTCATCAGGCAGTCCAGACCCGGGTACTCTTTAGAAATTTCTGGACGACAAGGTTCCTGACATGTGCCAGGCAAGGTATGGTCTCCAGCCATACGACCGATCTTAAGGGCGGCCCCGAGCAGATTTCGCCCGTTATCAGCACACCAACCCCTTGCCTGCACAAAGGTTCTTGTCACTCAGCCAGCGCCTGTCTCGTTGCTTAATTAGCCCGTCCACATCTCCTGACCTGTGTGTGGACGTCTCCAAAGTCAGATTAATTATCAACACGGCCTGGTGTCCTCCTGGGCACGTGATGTCCCCAACCAGAGGACCTTGGGGAAAGATGCCCTGCACCATCCCTGCGGTTTTAAGTAGCGTGCGCCGAGCCTGATAGCACCGTCACCCCCATATACATCCACCCAGCTCACCCCAGTGGGCTTTCACAGAGATTATAGCGGCCTTGGCCGGCTTACTAGTAGTCCATGTCGGTGTGAGATTGGTCTTTTCCGACACAGATGCAGACAACAGCGTTTGAAATTTTAGAATTACACTTGCTGGGCCAGGGCATGACGGCTTTTATGGCAAAAAAAATGCCTGCTCGGTTATCTGGTTCATTGGGGTGGCAGGCCGAGGCCCATGAACTGGCGGTAACCCATCAGTGTCCCCCCAGAACGGAAAGGCAACATTTTCCAAGGCCAAAAGCCTGGCAATGCCGACATTCAGGGCATTTTTGGCTTTGGGATGGTTATTGAGGTTAAAGTTTTTTCTCTGCATCCCGAAACCTGGAAGACAGAAGGCCTGGCTGCAAGAACAGGCCGCTGTGCGGCGTGCAGGTCGTCAAACTGCTGGAAGGAGAAGGGGTTAGGATGGTCTCGTGGTGCTGGTTGTACTCGGGTTCAACGCGGTGGATGCAGAACTGAGCTGATCCCCTGATCATGACTCTGAGAGACATGGGCCACTGAGAACGCTTTGGTGGTGCGGAGGAGAAGGAGCGGAGACAAAGGGTGGTGACAGTGGTTGGAGGCCCGGCGTCGCTGGCCTTGTTTTGAGGCCAAGTGTTCCCCGTCCAGTTCAACTCATGCATTCGCTGCATGTGTACTAGACATGTTGGTGGTGGATAACCACTTAAGGTTCTTGCCTCCTACTTATGCGTTTACGGCAAAGCGCATATGACATCGTCTGGTGAAACATAGCTTGCTCAAAGAACCCCAGGCTTGAGGGTCCTGGACCTTTTTGACGGTGATATCTATGGAGAGGGGTTTGCGCAGACCTGTGCTGGCGAATCATATCATCGTACTTCTGCGACGCCCCTCTCCCTTTTTGTGTGGCTGGACCCGTATTGACAACTACCGCCATCGTACTTCCTCCTCGATCCACTTGATGGAAGCGCGTCGCTAAGCAAATTCTGCGGAAAAGACCATGATGGATCCGCAATAGTCGTCATCATCATCATCGATCAATCACAGGTGACTTTTTTTTGGTCGTCCCTGACTTTCTGCATTCCAGATAGCTGCGGGCTACAAGCAAGGGGGTGGGCACTGCAAGGCGTTGCCGACCGCACCCTGGGATTTTTGCCGATTGACCGGCTTCCTTACCTCCTCCTGATGGCATCAGTAATAACTTGGCGTCAGTAGCAGACTAATCATCCTCTTGATCTTTTTGAACATGCTTCTGACCCCAACCGCATTTTTGGTCATCAAAGATGGTCATCAGACAATGTATTAATCCACATTGGTGGGTACACAGTTGATCATTTGGCTGCTTCATGTGGACTGATGCTATGGATGACATTTTGTGGCCGTGATCTGCGTAGGACGAGGAGGAGTAAGACCTGCTAGATGCAGGTTGCATTAACCACGTGAGGACAGATTGCGACGATGTTCGTAACTTAGAGTCACAGGGCCCTGACCCAGCGAAGACAGCCGGACGGTCCTGGCAACGGACGAATCCGCTGGCATGCTGTTGTCGTCCAATCACTGTGAAGGAGCACCTTCTCTTGTAACCTCTACCCACTCCATGTGCCGACCCCCCCTCCTTTGCTCGCTACCCACTTCATTTCGCTCCATGTTTCAGAAATATAAAAATTTGAGAAGGTATGGGAAAAGTTTTGGATAGTCTCTTAATAAAAGACGGCAAATCACACTATTCACAAATCCCTTCTAATCAAAACAAAATTGCTGGATTAAATTTAACTGCAAAGGTGTACTATCAACAAATCTGGACTGGGCAGAAAAGTCCAAAACACCTATCTGTTATGTTTGGTATATAAACGGTATTTTTTTGCACCTTCAATTCACCTTTGGGAATATAGAATTGCTGATTTAAAGATTTGACAAGATGCAACGCTTCAATGAACAGTTGCTGGTGCGCAAAAGTCAAAAACACGTAACTGTTTATGTTTTGATATAATAAACGGTTATTTTTGCACCTTTCAATTCCACACTGTGGTGTATAATGGAATTGCTGTTTAAAGATTTAACGTAGATGCTGCTTCAAATGAACAGTTCTGGGTGCGCAAAAGTCAAAAAAAACACCATAACCGAGTTATGTTTTGATATAATAAACGGTAATTTTTGCACCTTCTCAATTCACCTGTGGTTAATAAAGAATTTTGCAGTTTGTAGATTTACGAGAGCTGCTGCGTCAATGAACATTGCTGGTGCGCAAAAAGTCAAAAAACACGGTTAACTATATATGTTTTGATATAATAAACGTTATTTTTTTTCACCTTTCAATTCACCTGTGGTGTATATAGAATTGCTGTTTTAAGATTTACGTGAGATGCTGCGTCAATGAACAGTGCTGGGTGCTCAAAAGTGGCAAAAAACACCGTAACTGTTTATGTTTGAATAATAAACGGTATTTTTTTGCACCTTTCATTCACCATAGGTGAATATAAGAATTGCTGTTTTAAGATACGTAATGCTGCGTCAATGAACAGTGCTTGGGTGGCGCAATAAGTCAAAAACACGTAACTGTTATGATTATGATAAAAAAACCGGTATTTTTTAGCACCTTTCAATTCACCTGTGTGAATGATAGAAATGCTGTTATTAATCATTTCCATAGATTCATGCTTCAATGAACAGTGCTGGGTGCGCCAAAAGTCAAAACACGTAACTCTTATGTTTTTGATATAATAAACGTTATTTTTTTAGGCCACCTTTCACTTCCACCTTGGTGAATATAGAAATTGGCTGTTTTAAGATTTACGAAGATGCCCTGTCGTCAATGAAACATTCTGTGTTGCGCAAAATTCTAAAAAACACGTACTGTTAAGTTTTGATATAATAACGGTTATTTTTTGCACCTGTTCAATTCAACCTGGTGGTGAAATAGAATTGCGTTTTAAGATTACGCAGGAAGGGATTGCTGCGTCAATGAACAGTGCAGGTGCGCAAAAGCAAAAAACACGTAACTTCATTTTTTGATATAATAAACGGTATTTTTAGCACCTTTCAATTCACCTTGTGAATAAAAGAACTGCTGTTTTTAAGCATTTACGTAGATGCACTGCGTCAATGAACATGCTGGGTGCGTCAAAAAGTCAAAAACACGTAACTGTTTATGTTTTGAATATAAAAAACGGTATTTTTTTGTGCACCCTTCAAATTCACGTCTGTGGTGAATATAGAATTGCTGTTTTAAAGATTACGTAGATGCTGCGTCAATGAACCAGTGCTGGTGCGCAAAAGTCAAAAAACCACGTAACTGATATGTCTTTTGATATAATAAACGTATAGATTTATGCACCTTCAATTCACCTTGGGTGAATATATTGATCTATTGCATGTTTTAAGATTTACGTAGACTGCGTCAATGAACATGCTGGGTGCGCAAAAGTCAAAAACACGTAACTTATGTTTGAAATAATAAAAACGGTATTTTTTGCACCTTCAAATTCACCAGTGTGTGTATATAGAATTGCTTGTTTTTATTAAGATTTACGTAGATGCTTGCGTCAATGAACAGTGCTGGGTGCTCAAAAGGGTCAAAAAACACGTAACTGTTTATGTTTTGATATATAAACGGTATTTTTTGCAACCTTTCAATTCCAACTGTGTGAATAAAGAAATGCTGTTTTAAGATTTACGTAGATGCTGCGTCAATGAACAGTGCTGGCATGCGCAAAAGTCTAAAAACACGTAACTGTTATGTTTTGATATAATAAACGTATTTTATGCATCCTTTCAATTCCCTGTGGTGAATGTAGTTTTGCTGTTTTAAGATTTACATAGATGTTCGCTCAATGAACAGTGCATGGGTGCGCAAACTGCAAAAAACACGTAACTTCCTTTATGTTTCTTGATATAAAAAACGGTATTTTTTTTGCACCTTTCACTTCACCTGTGGTGAAAATAAGAATGGCTGTGTTTTAAAGATTTACGTAGATGCTAACGCTTCAATAAACAAGGGTGCTGGGTGCGCAAAGTCAATCTAAACACTAACTGGTTATGTTTTGGATATAATAAACGGTATTTTTTGCGACTTTCAATTCCCTGCTGTGAATAAAGAATGCTGTTTTTTAAGATTTTACGTAGCAGCTCGCGTCATGAACAATGCTTGTGGTGCGCAAAAGTCAACAAAAACACGTAACTTATGTATTTGATATAATAAACGTATTTTTTGCACCTTCAATTCACCTGTGGTGAATATAGAATGCTGTTTTAAGATTTACGTGGATGCTGCGTCAATGACAGTGCTGGGTGCGCAACAGTCAGAAAAACACGTAACTGTTATGTTTTGATATAATAAACGGTATATTTTTGCACCTTTCAGATTCACCTGTGGTGAATGTAGAATTGGCGGTTTTTAAGATTTACGTAGATGCTGCGTCAATGAACAGTGCCTGGGTTGAGCAATAGTCAAAAAACACGTAACTGTTATCTTTTGAAATAATAAACGGTATTTTTGACCTTTCAATTCACCTGTGGTGAATATAGAATTGCCTGTTTTAAGATTTACGTAGATGCCTGCGTCAATTAACAGTGCTTGGGGTGCGCAAAAGTTCAAAAAACACGTAAATTATGTTTGATATAATAAACGTATTTTTTGGCACCTTTCCAATTTTTTTTTCCACCTGTGGCGAATATAGAAATTGCTGTTTTAAGATTTACTTAAAGCAGCGTAATGACAGTGACTGGTGCGCAAAAGTCAAAAAACACGTAACTGTGATGTTATTCGTAACAACACGGGTATTTTGGCAACAAAACAAACCTGTGCTGACTACAAGATTGTCTGATTTGTAAATTAAGTGCAAAGTGGATATATCAACATCAAGTGTAATGGGTAACAATTGAACACCGATCTGAAATGTATACTGATTAATAAAATGAGTTTTGCAGCTAACAAAGAGACCTTTTCAAGAACTAGAAATGATGTATATCCAAATATAAAGTTCAGCGCCTGCCAATATCCAGAAAATACTTTTCTCAATAGCAAACTGTTAATAATAAAGATATTCCACTACAATGTCTACACTGATTATTGCTTGGTGAAACATTAACCAGTGTTCATATATAGATAGAGCTTGACTTGTCTCGCGCCGCGGGGGGCCCCCCCCGCTTCCCACAGCCCGACGTTGAAATTTACAGCGGTAGATGGCTGCTTAAAATTCTCTACGCTAACTACATAAAATCTTCAGAATCTCTAATCTAACTGAAATTGAAGGATCACAGCTAATAGTACTAGGTTTCTCTGTGCAGAATGTCGACTATTACTCGCCTGAGCCTGTTGCCTCAGGCAGAGCGCAGCGTCCTAATCCTATGAGACGCTGAGAGACACTGAGGCTGAAACACTGGAACGCTGTTCTATGTAAAACGAGGTCATGTGATTTTTTTCCAGCCAATCGCAACAATACACATCCAGTCATGACGTCGCATCACACATCTCACCCTTCTCTATCTGTAATCTCATTGCACTGGCCGCCTAAAAGTCAAACAGAAGCGCCGTAAAAGGCGCTATCTTAAATAGATGATGCACAGATTTTAACACCTAATTATCGCATGATCTGGAAATTTCGTGATCCACCGATAAAGAAACCTAGACCGATTTCAACTTTGTCGATAAAAATCGCTCAACACTAGTCAACACTGAAGATATGACACTTTCATACAATGTAAAGTAGTCAGTGTACAGCTTGTACAACAGTGTAAATTTGGTGAGCCACCAAAATAACTCAACACACGCAAAACACACACCCATCAATGTTCTAAACTGCTGGTCAAACAAAGAGTAAAGTACAACACCCCTAGTGAAATGGACAAATTTGCCCAAAGGTGTCATTATTTTGTGTGGCCACCATTATTTTCCAGCACTGCCTTAACTCTTTCGGGCATGGAGTTCACTAGAGCTTCACAGGCTGCAGCCTCTGGAATCCTCTTTCACTCCTCCATGACACCAGCACGGAACTGCTGGACATTACAGACATTGACTATACCTGTCCTGGACCGCAGTATGACCATTAAACCTGTCTGACCCACAGATTAAAAAGTGCCGGAAAAAGGAGTCTTTCAACCACCATTTTAGTTGAACTGGACATTGACTCTCCTCTCCCTGTCCTGGACCGCAGCATGCAGGTTGCATTAATCACTGATAACAGATTGGCGACGCTGTTCGTTACGGAGATTGCACAGGCAAAACCAGACCCAGCGATTGACAGGCCTGGCGGTCCAGCAACCGAAGATCCGCTGGCTTGCGTGTATGTCGCCAAGCCACTGGAAGGAGCACCTTCTCTCGTACCTCTACCATCCATGTCCAACACCCTCTCTTTGCTCACGCTTACCACCTGCATTTCGCTCCTATGTGCAGAAAGATAAAAAAATTAAGAAGTAATGGCAGAGTTTTTTGACGGCAAATCACAGCTATCTAAATCCCTTCTCATTTCCAACAGCCAATTAGGATAGAAACAAGAATGTTTCTATTCGAATACCTGTGAAATGCGGTCTGGTGGAAGAACCGTAAGACCAAATGTTCTTGCCTTCAGTCCCGGGATTATTATGAACCTGCCAGTAGGACTAGGAATTGAGAGTTTCAACAAACTATCATACAATGCGCTAACGCTCCAAACTGATGATTCAACACCGAGCGCAATAAAACTATTCAGCAAGTTACACAACGGAATAGAAATTGCGTTTTTTGCAGCAATGACAAATTGAGAATTCAGTTACTAGAAATTTTTATAGTATCAAAATTGGCATACAACTTGGCTATTTTAGGAAAAGAACTGGCGTCGCACCACGTGCAATACAGCTATTAAAAGTTTATATCAGATAAACAAAAGTAGTTTTTGTTGCACCTATGAAATACACCAACAGTAACTACAAACATTTTTTGTTAACCAAATTTACGTACACAGGTGCTCCTTTAAAAAAACTGGGGGGGCCGCATCCACGTGCAATACAGATATTTTAAAGGTAACCGGATAACAAAATGTGGTTTTTGCACCAATGAAATACACCAACAGTTACTAACAAAATTTCCTGTAATTCAAATTTAAGTACAAATGATGCTCTTGAAAAATACTGGGCCCACCATGTGCAATACAGCTAATTTAAAAGTTTATACGGATAAGAAAAGTGTTTTGCACCAATTAAATAAACAACAGTTACTAGAAAATGTTTTCTGTATCCAAAATTAATTACAAAAGGTGCTCTTTGAACAAAACTAACAGCGCCGCACTACGTTGCAAATACAGCCATTTTTAAAATTTACAACGGATAACTGATAAGGTGGTTTTTGTGCCCAATTAAATAAACCAGAAAAAACAAAAGTTACTAGAAATATTTCTGAATCCAAATTTAATACAAAGGTGGCTCTTGAAAAATACTGGGCCGCACACAAGAGCTTACTGCCATTTAAAATGTTACACGATAAGAAAAGGTGGTTTTTGGCACAATGAACCCATATCAGCAGTGTACTAGAAAAATTTATGTATCCAAATTTTAATAAGTACAAGGTGGCTCTTTGAAAAGAACTGGGCCGCACTACATGCAATACAGCTATTTTAAAGGTAAATGGATAACAAAAGGTGGTTTTTGCACCAATGAAATACACCAACAGTTACTTTGAAAAAAACTGGGACGCACAAAAAAAAAGATACTATTTCACTCAGTGCGAGAGTGTGTTGGCCCAGAAGGTGGTAAAAAAAATTCCATTTCAATAGCAGGTTCAAAGCAGTCAGGCTATCACTCACAATATGCACCCTCCTTTTAAAGCCTGTCTGTCTGTCTGTCCATCTCCCCCACCCCCAACGCAGTCTGCGGACAGCACTAGATGCTTCTTAAAAGTCACTAAAAAAGAACGGATGAAATCCCTCTAATCTACCTATATTCTAATGTTCGCAGCTAAAAGCAAAGTTTGACTTATGAATAAAGATAAGAACTAGCTGAGCTTATTGAGAGACAATCGCTGCACTCATCTTGCCTAATGTTAGAACAACCGAAAATACTGTATGCTGAACAGGAAACACTGTTCTATGCAAAACGAGGTCATGTGATTTTTTCCACCAATGACAACCATATCACATCACAGTCATGACGTCGCACACCCAGCTCACCCTGGTCTCTATGCTCCAAGCTGATTTCTGGCTGCCAAAATGACAGGAAAACGCGAAAATGAGCGCGATACTAGTAATAGATTATCTGCGTAGATGTCACCTAAAATATCGCGTGATCGCGAAAATCGCTACCTGCCTGATTTCTAAACTCTGTCGATTATAATCTCTCATCCCTACCCATGGATGCTCAAAAAGGCTGATCTCGAAGACATGCATGTCCAATCCAGCAACATACTCGTCACAGTTTTCTTAGCAAGGCAGGTTGCACTGATCAGGTGAGTACTTGTGGGTCATTATCCTGTTGTAATATTGCCCTGCGGTCCAGTTTCCAAACTTTGGGGGTTATGCTTTGCTACAGTATTCATAGTACATTGACATTCATGGTTCCCGCCGTGAACTGTAGCTCTTCACTGCCAGCAGCACTCATGCAGCCACAAACCTTGACACTCCCACCACCATGCTTGACTGTAGAGGCAAGACACGAACTAAGTCTTTGTCTCTCCACACCATTGTTCCGCCAAACATAGCTTGCACCAAAGAAACCAACATAAGTTATCTTAGTCCCTCACTCAGACCACAAGGACATGGATCCAAGTTATCCTTGTCCTATTCTGCTTTTTCTTCACCAACTGTCTGATGATTCTGTGCATCATCTTTAGAAATTGGCTTTTCCAATTTGATGCTGTGTGCAGTGTATGGTCTGCACACTGACAAGCTGAACAAGATTTAATGACCTCAGAAGAATTGTTGATGCTGATCAGGTTGACAAAGTTACAAAAGCATCAATTTACAGTCAGACAGATTGTGTACATAAAGAGGAAATTCAAGACCATCATTATCTTCCCCAGGAATGGTTGACCAACAGAGATCACACCAAAATTAAGGTGTATAATAAACTATGAGCTCACAAATGAACCTTAAGTAACTTGTAAGCGAAAAGCCATTTTCATAATAGTTACATGTTAATGTTCATGCGTCCAGTGAACTATGATCGTTTTCATGCAGTATTGTAAGGGGTAAGCCGCTGCCCTCCAAAAAGAATAGTACTGCCATCTGCAGTTTCATAAATATCTTCTGGACAAGCCAGAAAGCTAGTGGAACAATGTTTTGTGGGTGAATGAGACTACAATAAAGCTTTCTGTTTTAAACGGGATGTGTTATGTTTGAAAAAAATGGAAAACCCTGCATCCCAGCAAAAAACTCATACCGTCTGTGAAACTTTCTAGCAGTAGTGTCATGGTTTGGGTTTCTTTTGCTGCATCTGGTTAGGAGGGCTTTCCATCATTGATGGAAAAATTATTTTAATGGCAAAGGTCAGGATATCTGTCTTTGAGCTGAATCTTAAATGAATGTGGGTCATGCAGCAAGACAACAAGCACAACTAAGCAGACAAATTGTTCTAACAAGGAATGATTAAAACATAGACAAAGTTTTGGAATGGAAAAGTCAAAGATCTCACCTAAATCCTGTAGAATTGTTGTAGAAGTTCTTAAAGTGGGCAGTTCATGGGAAGAAATCCACCAACACAACTTAGTTGAAACTGTTTTCATGCAGAAATGAGCTGAAGTTCCTTCCAGCTGATGTGCAGGACTAATCAATAATTACCAGCTATTGCTGAACGAGACAGTCATACCAGAGACTGGAAGCAAGGGTTCACATACTTTTGCCACTCACAGATATGTGATATAGAATTATTTTTCTCATTTAATACATGACCAAGTCTAATATTTTGACCCAGATGTTTAATTTGGTTCTCTTTATCTACTTTTAGGACTTAAAAAATCTGTGTGGGTGGCCGGCTCATTCCGGACACTAGTTCCTGAAGCTAGCTGCTCAGTGGGAGAATTGGAGAAGGTAATTTTTTGTTTTTTTCTTACCATAGACACACCTACCTAGAAGGTTGCTACACCTACCTTATATATGCTTACAGGGGAAATGTACCTAGCTACAGGGAACTTATATCTACTGACAGAGTGTATGTATAGCTACCTACAGGGGCTTATACACTACTCACAAAATGATAGGGATATTTGGCTTTCAATTGAAATTTCAGGATGAAAATAACATTTCTTGAAAAAAAATGTAAATTAATTAAAAAAAATTATCTCCTACCTTTAGAATGCACATGTTCAACTGTTCAATGTTTCAGCAATTTTTGCACAACTTGCTGATCTATAATAAGGAGCTTAATGGTAAAATTCCCTGAATCGCCCGATACATTTAGGGGATGAATTTGCATTGGGATTCAAACAGCCCTCCTCATCATACTGTTCATATTTTGACATCATGAGACTACAGTGGCTATATACTGACCTAGTTATGGGAGACCTATATACCTACCCACCTACCTACAGGCAACCTGTAGTGGAGAATATACACTGGCAAATGTGCAAGTTTTCCCAACAGAATGAAGTGGTCTGCAATTTTTCTCGTGGGTACACTACAACTGTGAGACAGAATATAAAAATAAATCCAGAAAATCACATTGTATGATTTTTAAATAATTATTTTGCATTTTATTGTATAAAATAAATATGTGATCATCTACTCACCAGCAAGAATTCTGGCTCTCACAAACCTGTTATCTTTTCTTTAATGAGCCCTCTTACTCTGCACCCATTACCTGGATTAATTGCACCTGTTTGAACTTGTTACCTGTATAAACAACACCAGTCCACACAATCAATCACACTCCAACCTCTCCACTATGGCCAAGGACACCAGAGACAACATTGTAAACCTGCACAAGGCTGGGATGGCTACAGGACAATAAGCAAGCAGCTTTGTAAGAAGGCAATAACTGTTGCAACATTTATTAGAAAATGTAAAAACACAAAATGACTGTCAATCTTCTTTGGTCTGGAGCTCCATGCAAGGGGGGTAAGGATGACTCAGAGAAAGGTCAGGAATCAGCCCAGAACTACACAGGAGCATCTGGTCAATGACCTGAATAGAGCTGGGACCACAGTCTCCTTACAGTTAGTAACACATTATGCCGTCATGGATTAATATCCTGCAGGGCATGCAAGGTCCCCCTGCTCACACCAGTACATGTCCAGGCCCATTTGAAGTTCGACAATGACCATCTGGATCAGTGTTTCTCAACTCCAGTCCTCAAGACTCATTAACAGGTCATGTTTTCAGGATCTCCCAGGGAAAGCACTGACAATAATGATATCACCTGTGCAATACTGAGGAAATCCTGAAAACTTGACCTGTTGTTGGGTCTTGAGGACTGGAGTTGAAAACACTGATCTGGATGATCCAGAGGATGCATGGGAGAAGGCCATGTGGTCAGATGAGACCAAATTAAAGCTTTTTGGTATCAACTCCTTTTGCCGAGTTTGGAGAAAGAAGAAGCATGTGTACAATTCCAAGAACACCATTCCAACTCTGAAGAATGGTGGTGGAAACATACTTTGGGGGTGCTTTTATGCCAAGGGGACAGAAAGACTGCACCGCAATGAAGTGAGGATAGATGGAACCATGTATAGCGAGATTTTGGCAAACAACCTCCTTCCTTTTCTTTATTTTTTTCAAACACATTTTATTAATTTTCCATCATTTTGAACATATTAAAGAATTGCAGCACTGCATTGGTGAAATACTTAGTTTTTCGGCTCAAACACTCTGAGAAATGCAACAGCATTTGTGTAGTAAAAGACTTTAATTGAGTTGCAGAAAATTGTCCGGAACTATTTGGCATCATTGGTCGAACGCAGAAATGTCCGAATCTCAATAGCCAAGATGAAGTCTCTCTCATAATAAGACCCCCTTACATAAGGGACTCTCAAGGCGAGCAAGCTATAATCGGACACTGAGCGGAGAGGTTAGGACAACCTGATCTTCTAAGTCCGTTTTCTGTCACCGGTAAAAAATTTGTTATATCTCTTATGTCGCTTTCTCCCCCATATTCCATGTTTGTTTAGTTAGGCTGCTATACCGGCATACGGCGTTCCAATTTGTGAGCCTCTGTTAAGTGGCAGAATAAGCCTTCCCCTCGTTTGTTCCTAAACCATCCTGGGATCAAGGTAATGTATGGCTCGCAGGATTACAAGGCCGTACTGCAGTTTATGCCAAAACCAAAATTAAATATCCAAACCACAATCACAACCCACAATTGCAATCAAATACAGTATCTAATAAACAACACCTATCTAATACTGAACGAGAAAATTTCAGGAAGCTTTAAGAGACTTCATGCACATGGGAGAGAAAAAAAAGAGATACGTCAGCCCCACCCAGTACTTTCACTCTTCTGATTCTAAATTTACTTGGTAATGGAGTCTGGTTTTATGTTGTACTCTTAGTGAAGAGGGGTATAAGGGTGGCTGTCAGCACATAGAGGGTTGCCCCTACAGATACCAAACTATTTATTCCACCCATTGCCAGGCTCTTTATGTCGGGGTGTCTGTTAGGGAGCGAGTTCCCGTAGAGACTTTAAGCCTAACCAGCGTGCCCGAGATCTCGGCCATCAGGTATCAACTAGAAGTTATAAAGGGTTCCATTACCTTAGAAATTTCTAAGTCAGACACAAGTTTTGTCAAGAATGTTTTCCATTGTGCAAAAAAATGCGTCAGATTATACGTTCTGCAATTAATTTTTCCACATACATATCATCCTTGACCTGATTAACCACCATAGCCGGGGAGGGTACACTTTCATCAAGCCCTTTTTCCAGGCTACACCTCTTGGCTCCTATCAAGAATATATGTATAAAACAGGTATCAACTCCCGCTGGGGGAATATTGTGGAACAGTACCACAATAAGCTCTAATTTTACTCCTCCTGTTCCATCTAGTAATCCCAACATTTGCATCCAGAAATCTCGAGTCGCTGGGCAGTGCCACATACCATGTATCATGTCTGTTCCCTTGGGGGAGCATTTTGGGCAGTCAATCTATCCGGGGATGACGGAGTGGAAGGGATATTGAACCCGTATATCGCCTTATGAATTAACCGAAATTAGGTTTCCTTCCTCTTTTAACAGGTTATCAGTTTGTTTACCCTGTTCCAGACATCAAGGACCTTTGACTGTATGTCCGTGATGTCAAACACTCTCCCCCAATATTTAAATAACGAGTCCTCCGTGGCTTCAGACACAGGTAATGTATTGCCCTTTTTGCAGTAGTGTGCCGCTGGCAGTGGTGTGCGTGTGTACATATATATATATATATATATATATATATATATATATATATATATTATATGTGTGCCGCAGCCCTGCCAGTGGCACCCAGGTTTGCATGTTTTTTCAGAAATGTTTTTTGTGCAGAACCATACGTTATATTTGGTGTATATTGATTTTAACCTATATGGGGAGGAAGGGGTGCCTCCAATTTGGTTTTCTGCACCCGCCCACTCTCACAGGCTGTCATAAGAAGTGCAGCATGCAGGTTTGGTGTGTTTTATTTTTTTCTCTCTGTATAATGGAGGTCGGTTGACCAGTGGAGGCCTGAATTGGCTCTATTGAGAGGTAAAAGATAGTATAGGACTGCCCGATCTGAGATCACGTTGAAAGTCGTGGGCAGCTTAAACATCTTTTGATCAAAATATGTGAACCGAGAATCTCAAAGTTTTTTCTCCGTGGCTTCAGACACAGGTTCTCTTAGTAATTTATATAGAGCCGACAATGGATGCTTGCCTCCGGAACTTGTCAGGAACCCATCCAGACTCTTATCCCTTAACATCTCTGTTGTTCGCTTTAGCCTACATTTTAGAAAGCTCGAGATTTGCCCATAACTCAGGAAATGTGCTGGCGGAATACCATGAAGCGTTCTAAATACTTTAAAGGGAAGAATCTTTCCCGATGATGTCTCATAGAGTTGTCCAACACTTTGGACTCCCTTCTCTTCCCACACCTTGAATTGTTTCTTTTCCAGTCCCTGAGGGAACTCGGGGTGACCCGATAGGGGCAAATATTTGCTAATCATCCAGGGTAATTTCCACAGTTTTCTGCTGGATTTACAAGCTGCTATTCTGTTCCTGAACAGCATATTCCCTCTTATCTGGCACGGGATTCTAGCAAATTTAGTGTGCAAGAGCGCCGCCAGAGACCATGGAGCCGCCACTTCAGCCTCTAGGGCCGTATTGGAATAAAATTCTGTACCCCAGATCCAGTCTATGCTAATTTTATTTTGAAGCCAAGAGGCAGCAGGTCTACTTTGTCATTCATATTACTACAAAGAATAAAGCTCTAAGGCTTCTTCTCTATGGCGTCTTATCTATTGTCCAGTACCTGAAAAGTGTGGGGTTGAGGAGGTGGCTTCTCTGCACAACTGTATCTCTTTTTAAAGCTACGGAGTTGCAGCGGGCCTAGCCCCAAATTGCAACAAGATTGTAAAGCTGCAAATTCTTGGATGGATTGACAACCATTCATAGCTCAACCCTAGGTGGGCTGATCTAACTTTCATTCTCCAGATCTATTGAATTACTGAACGGTTGTAACATAACATGCCCATTCAAATAAAAAAATGTAAACACAAGGAGAACTAAAGTAGATCATCATCGTCATAGCAAAAGCTGAAAAAGCTTAGTTTTTTATTTCTATGTTCTTTTCTTTGTGTGATGTCTAAAATGTAAACTAAAACTACTGAATTATATATTGTCTATTATGTGAAAGAGCCCAATAGGTCTCATAATGATGGCCAGCTGCAGTAGAAAAACATATTTCTGAAGACTAAGCCTGGTCACAGAGTTCAGCTTCCACTATGATTCCATCACTATTCATTTTTACATGTGTTCTGCATTGAAAAGTTTGAATACGATGCATTAAAACATTCTGTCACTAGGTCTAGTTTTCAAGCAAAGTGGTGCAAAAAAAAAAAAAAGAGTAATATATATCCACTTTGGGTTTCGGGAGGTTATTCTCTGCAGCTTCTATGTGGTGTGTAGAATTACTATTAATCTGAGTTATCTATAGACACCCACATAAGAGACAGGATTGATATATCAGAGAATATTAACTGTAGCATCAAATAAATTATTTATACCCTAAGTGTTGGTGTGGATTAATGTACACTGACACAATAGGAATATTTAAATAACTAATGCAGAACATAAAATGTGAAACTCAAACAAAACCTCAAATTCAAGCAATTGCATACTAGCATATTCAGCTAAACCATAAATCTGCTGTGCTTCTCACTTATTTATTCTATGGAAATGTCATATTGTAATGGGTTTGCATGTAAAAAAAAAAACAGTCTACAGCAGACTGGATATCCTAAATATGTTTATTGCACATGTCAAAAAAATATTTATTTTATTCTATGATTGGAAAGAATCAGAAAAATGTAAAAAATGAATAATACAAGCAAAAAACTGCTTACCAATATGAAAGATTTAGAATGATTTAGAAGCTGTCACAAATAGAAATGTAGCAAAACTAAACATGACAGATAACGTACCACACAAAATGTTATCTCAACTTTTTCAATAGCCGTTCTTTACAAATAAAAGCAGATAACACGAAGAGCCATGATATCACAGTCAATATGAACTCTGCTACATCCATATGAAATTAAAATATTAATAAAAGGGGTTTTCTCACCATGCAGTTTCAAAGAGCCACAGCCAGCTTTAGAATCACACTTCCTATTCAGGCTGTGAGTCGATAGCAGTGACTGACACATCAGCTCAGCTGTTCTTAGCTATTTCTGTTACACTGATGTGACTGCAGGAGGTTTATAAAGTGTTCTATACAAGGCTACAGAGTGAAAGCTTCTCACTTAGTAAACAACGTCTATTGCTAGAGATAAGACTCACCACAGATGGATTGACTGACTGATGGCAGCTTGGAGCAGTGAGAGGTAAGAGAGCAGGGAAAGGTGGGAAGAGGTGGTCGGTAAACAGAGAAACTTGTGTACTCTAAGAGGAGATAAAATCTTATTTATCTCCTGACCAAAGCAAAATGAACAAAGCAATGTATTTAGTAATAGTCTTCATTTACCTTTCCCTATATTTTAAAAGCTAATCATTGTAATGAAAAAATCCCTTTAAGTCTTTATAAACTGCAGCATGAGTTAACATAGTAGTTGAGGGGCAATTCCCTAATAATCTTTTTGTTAATTGCAGTTTATTTGCTAATACAGTAGTTTAAAACCAATAGATCCTTGAATGGAATCATAGGACGCAAAGGGCATTAATGGAACAATGGGCCACATGTATGAATACTGTCTAGGTCGAGATTTTCTTTTTTGACTATATCAACCAATCAGAGCTCAGCTTTCATTTTCCCAGAACGACCTTATGAAATTAAAGGAGAACTCTGATTGGCTGCTATGGGCAACAAAGAAAAAGAAAATCTTAGATCTAGACAGTTTTCATACATGTTGCCCAATACATTTGTATTTATGCACAGATATTTTTACCATGGAGAGGTATTAAGATCTAAGGCAGGGGTTCTTAACCAGGGGTCCGCTTATACCTCGAGGGACTGTGGAAGATTTTCTGGGTTCTGTGGGCTTGCATTATTTTTATTTTCTCTGACCTTAAGTGAAATCTAGTACTTCCTTCACTTATGAATGTATGCAATAAATTACAGTGGTATTCATTTCATATCACAATACAGATGTTACATACCTAAAAAAATTGCAAAGAACTTTGTCTCCTGGAACCGCAGCTTCACTCTGCGTTTAGGTTACAGCTGTTCATAGAAGTGTAATGAGAGGGCAGGAAGTTAAAGAAAGAGACTCACAAACAGCAGCATGAAAGACATTAGCAACAAGGAGCTGCATATCTGTGAGTCCAATACTTAGGTGAGATAAAACAATCACTGCACACCCAACAGTATGTTGTGTGTGTGTATAAATATATATATATATATATATATAAATAATATATTATATATATATATATATATATATATATATACACACACACATACACACATATGTGTGTGTGTGTCTCTGCCTCTTCTCTTGCTTCCCTATTAAGAACTTGAGCTTTTAGTGAAGCTGGTTCCTATTCTACACTGCAAGACAGATTCTGTTAAAGGGGTTGTCTCACTACGAAGATTATAGTTGAAAATGTGGGGACCAAAAATCTAAGGATGTCCTTGGTTACTATTGGCAAAGTGCTACGGTTTTAGAGAACGGGCTGGTTTACATGTGCTTAGCAACGGTGTTTGTTTACTGGTCAGGGAAGCATTCTGTCCTGCCCAGGTCGTGCACATGCAAAGGAAAGGCAGTGTAGAGGAGGGGCAGGGATGTGTGTATTGGCAGGCAAGGAGGAGAAGCAGTGAGAGGACATGCAGGGGTGTTGTGTGTATTGGCAGCGACATGCAGAGACAAGAGGCTGTGAAGAGCGGGGGAGGGTGTATTGGCAGCCACAGGGATATGTGTATTGGCAGCCACAGGGATGGAGGAGAGGCAGTGAAGAGGATACAATACACACAACCCCCCTGCATGTCCTCTCACTGCTTCTCCTCCTTGCCTGCCAATACACACATCCCTGCCCCTCCTCTTCACTGCCTTTCCTTTGCATGTGCACGACCTGGGCAGGACAGAATGCTTCCCTGTTCAGTAAACAAACACCGTTGCTAAGCACATGTAAACCAGCCCGTTCTCTAAAACCGTAGCACTTTGCCAATAGTAACCAAGGATGTACATCCTTAGATTTTTGGTCCCCACATTTTCAACTATGATCTTCGTAGTGAGACAACCCCTTTAAGGATTAATGACTGAGTGAGCAATTTTTCTTAATTTGGCTTGTTCTGTTGATTTAAGTTGTGTTATAATTAGAGGTACGCTTTAACAAATAAGTGAAAGCATGTAAGTTGTTTTGCTTGATGACATTTACAAAACTTGGAATTTTAGATGACAATTAACAACTTATCATAAGTAGGTTACTTTAACCAAAATATATTTTATGTACATCAAGTTTTTTTTAGGAGCCTCCTGGTGTGAACCCCTCTCAGAAAATGTGTAAAAGTTATTGAGGTAAAGCTGCTTCTAGGTAACATTCTACAGGTGTGACCTGCACAATACTTTCGTACAAATGAATCCACTGCTAGTGTACAAGATGATACAAGGCAGTTTCAGTACTGAGCATGTGCAACCACCACTTGACATATTAGTTAGACATTCTACAGGGAAAAAAATCGGGTGTGCTTGTCCTAACAATGTAAATAAATACTTATTAGTGAAGCAAATCATTTAGTACGGCATAAATAAATGTAGAGCCAAACGTTTCTTTGGTACACAAGTTCAATTAAGGGCTCGTCGACTGAATGTGACCCAACACATAATTTTATGTGGCCCATGAGATCACATGCACAGCAAGCAGGGCTGGTCAAGGTCCAGACACAGGAGGACTGGCTCTCCACTTTCCCTGGTGGATGCAGCCAGTGCTCGGCGAAGTCAGCACAGACAGCTGGCACCATCTTGAATTCATGCCTCTGGCACGCACATCCACATTGGTCTGTTCAGCAACTCGCAGGTGGTGGCACAACACTGACAGCTCTAACCAGGCACGTTAGTCACTATCAAAGCGACTGGCTATAATATAACCTTAAAGGGCATCTTGGCCTTTTAGTGATCATAAGATCTCTGGTGGAAAAATTTGAATTACATTATCATCAACCCAGAGAAGAAGGACAACTGGATAGGAAGCCTGCTGAGACACTTTCATTTGGTGCATATGGTGTCTCATGTTCTTTAACAATATGTTAAGACGGAGTTACATTTATACAGTAACAAATGGAACTTTTAGGACAACCATAATGCTAATTTGTATCTTCTTGAAAACGTGTTTGACACCTTTGCTTATCTGTCATACGGAATCAGACAGAATTTCTTTTTAAATGCACTAAATGAGCCCATCTCTTAACTCTAGAATGCACTTGTCCAACTGTTCAATGTTTCAATACTTTTTGCACAACTTGCTGATCTCTAACAAGGAGCTTAAAGGGGCTGTCTCACTACAAACAATCCTATTTCAAGTTATGGGGACCGTAAACTTTCATTATCAAAATCCTATTGTTTAGCTGCTGTTTCATACCTTTTAGCTCAATAGTGAATTTTCTCCTCAGAAAGGTTGGGTCCTGCCCCTTTTACTGGCATTGACTGCCAGCTCGTGTCATTTCTGTCCTTCCCCCAGTTAGAATCACAGGAGTATGCACTCTAGTGTACGCTCCCTGTTCCCTTCTCCGAGAGTCTCATTGTGTCTTCTTTCTACTCATGTTAAATTATTCAAAGCTACTGCGCATCCCCTGAATCATTTCACAACGTCATCAATAACCTGAGCATGCTTAGTTCTTTATGTGTCTGATCTCTGAAGGGAGAACATCACCCTGCAGTGTAAAGGTCCATCCACACGGCAGTAACAAAATACCAGTCGGATTCGGTCTTTAGAATCCGAATGGTATTTTGCCATCTTTTGGATGGTTTTGGGGGATGGTTCTGTCCATGGTTTGCGGATTCGACGTCCTTCTCAATCATTGAAATTAACATCTTCTGCTTGAAGACTGGGTGAATGATCGTGTGTGTTGAAAGTTGTTAATAATGCAAAAAAAAAAACGTCCGGTGGATAATCCGTTCCGTGTGGACTATTGAATGCATTTTCTATCAGAATCTATGTGGAAGGTTGCTGGTTAGTTTTCAAATCCGAAATCTGTCTTAAAATCCGACCAAAAACCTTGCCGTGTGGACTGACCTTTACAGCGTGGGCTGTATACACATGCAGATTAGACACGGGCTCTGAAGGGTGCAGAACAATGCAGGTGCTTCACTGCAGGATGTTGTACTGCCAGGCTTATTTTGCACTACAGTGTGTGCTGAAAGGAGGTAAGAGGCAGCTGGGAACTGAGAGTAGAGGGCGGGAATACGTTTACTTACACTGCTGAAGTGAATGATGCTTTCCCTGCCATTGTGTTTGAGGACAGACTAGTGCAGGGCGCTATCCTAAAGAAGGTGGACAGTTGGACATGTGCATTCTAAAGTTAAGAGATGGTCTCAGTTAATTTAAAAAAAAAATAAAATTCAATACATTTTATATTTATCCTGAAATATCAACCCAAAGCTAAATATCCCTAACTTTTTGTGAGTAGTATATGTTAACTGTAAAAAACAATTAAGGCAAAAGTGATGCACTGTAGTATGCAGGTTATGCTGGGGCAGTAAGTGACACAAGAGTTCAAAGTACACTGCACTAGGCATCAGTTCTGCCTTGAGTACTCTCCCTGAACCTGTAGCTCCACATGTGGCTCTAGCAGTTTGTCCATTCTTAAATAAGGCATATTTAGTGCTATTCATTGTATTTTACCATGGCCAAATTTTATATATATATATATATATATATATATATATATATATATATATATATATATATATATATATATATATATAATCAAACAAATATTAAATTCAAGGAGGAGAGTTGTCTCATTTATTGGAAAGCTAACATGGAAGTTGGGAGAGAAGTCAAGAGGGATACCTATTACGTATTAGCGCCATGTGAATTACTGTGACTACTTATTGCACAGGTGTCAAACTGGTGGCCCTCCAGCTGTTGGGAAACTACAACTCCCATCATGCATTTGTATAATCTATAACAGTGGGCATGATGGGAGTTGTAGTTTCCCAACAGCTGGAGGGCCGCCAGTTTGACACCCCTGACTTATTGTGTCGGAAAAAGTTGACCATGCAGACTGAAGCAACCCCTTAGTAGAACCTTAAAGTCACCACTGAGCAAAAGATAACTACGGTAATATTCCAATGTTTTGGACCTACTGCCTAGAAAATAGAATTTTTTTCTAAACTCTGTTGTAGTGTTCAATGTCTAGGATGATGGAATCTTTGAACAAATACAACAGGGCACTGCTTTGTTGGCCCCTTCATTCTTATAATCAGTGGAGGCCCTAAAATATGTACTACAGCCAATGTGACCTCCTGATTCAGTGCTGTGGTCTAGAGATGAGCGAACCCTAAAAAGTTTGAGTTCGAGTAGAACCTCGAATTTTGAGAAGTTCGGTTCGAAGTTTGAGTCGAACTCGAACTGAACTTCGAGCCCCATTAAAGTCAGTGTGATAAGATGTTCTGATTAATTTTTATACCCATACAGGTGAGGATAAGCTGTAATTAGCATCCATAACAGTAAAATGGATATGTGGAACAACTTAGTGAAGAAAATTTGGCTCTAAGAGTCACAGAAAAAAATTCACAGGCTAAAATAATTCATTCCTTTTAACAGCTATCTGAAAAGATAAGGACAGCGTAGCTATAGGAGGTACAGCGCTAGCAGCTGCTACGGGGCACCCTTGACACATAAGACGACACCGGTATTGGAAATGGCACATGGTAACTGGCAGGAGCCCCCTATCACTTTTTGTACCAGGGCCCAAGAACATGTCATATATGTGATGGCAGCAAGAACATCCCAACGGGGAACATGGAGGTTCAGTTTGCAGGGTCGTAGTTATAGGGGGTGCAGGGCTGCCATTAGTCATCTATTAAACGCTTCATGGCCCCATGCCGCTAAGTCAGTGATATGTTAAAAATAGGAACTAGTAATGGGTGGGGATTACTAGTTCCTATTTTTAACATTTCACTGGGCCCCTTTTTTGATTAGAGCTCCTGACAGGGGCGTTTTGGAACACCTCAGGATGCAGGGTTCCGTAGAGGCTGCTACCACCAGGTGTGCCAATAGGGCAGTACTCCTGTAATGGACCGTAATAGAAAAGGGGCCCAAAAATCTGTAAAAAAAAAAAATAGGAAGTAGTAATGGGTGGGGCCCAATTTTATTTGGCTGTATAGGGCCTGAAATAGTTAATAGATGACTTACGGCAGCCTGACAGATGACTGATGTTAATAGATGGACCATATGGTCCATAAGTGTCTGACAGAACCAGGAACAACTACAGCTAGATTGAGCAGGAGCTTTAAACCTACCCTGTACATTTACAGTGGTACAGGTTTTAAGCCTAAGACAAAACAACGCAGTCCTTTAAGGGTTTTTTTGCCATTAGGCAAAATTTCTTCCGAGAACAGCTCTTAGCTCAAAGAATTGGGACATGGCTTCACTTGAGAAGCTCTTCCCCATTCATATCTATGGGAGTTGGCTGAACACACTCGCTTGGCTATATTTGAAACTGCTGTAGAAATGAAATGGGGAGAACTGCGCAAGTCCAGCCACCTCCCCATGCTCTTTTGCCAACTCTAAGCTGCTCTTGGAAGGGACTTTGCCAAACAGCAAAAACCCCTTTAACATGTCAATAAGACGGTTTCACAGTTCTGAGCATTGGTGGAAACAAAATTCATTACAGATTAACCACAGAAAACACAAAGATACCTTGTATGTAGCTAACTTCTCTCTTTATTTGACATTGGTATCTACACTGGTCAGCTATGGAAACATACTCACAGCTTCAGTAAATCGAGTGAAATGCACACGTTCCAGTAGACAGTTTGAGTGAATTTTCCATTTTTATAGCAGTGCTTCAATAACATAACCAGGCACAATGTTACAATACCAAATTATATTTATCAATTGCATAGGAAATCACAAGGCCTCAATAAAACTGACCCACGTGGCGATCAAGAGTACTCTGAGTATTGCTGATCAGAAAGAGCATGACATAACCGATGTCATATGAGGAGAGTGGATGGAGAAGTGAATTGGATGAGGTATTTGCAAGTTTAATAGCAATTTCAATAATAAACATGTAGTGTTTATAGAAAGTAATGCACTATGGTAATAAAAAATGTAAGACGCGTAGAATAATGATGGTAATATGCGAAGATCCAGATTGGCATATAAAAATATTTATAGCAGAAATGCTTCTTAAAAGAAAGCAATGTTCTCTACAATCAAGATTACACCATATATTACCTTAGTTCTCACAAATATATAATAAACTAACCTAATGTGTTTTCAGCTGCAAGCTGTGGTGGGTACAGACATCTTGTCAGATGACAATTGCTAAGTGCTTTGAAGGTTTAGAACAAGTCATTTAATACCATGTGGAATTTCTGCCCAGCATTGGACTTGTTGACCTGTTATGTGCTCTTCACCCTTGACTGAGGATGCCAGTTTTGACGGAGGGTGAAAGAAACTCTGCGTCTGCATTTGGTTTTTTAATTTCTGTCTATCTGCTTCATTTACACCAGCATGTTTCTTCTTCCGTCTAACTAAAGCCTATATATATATATGTGCTTATATATCTGTACTAGTCATCAGTTCTGCTTCTTTAAGATAATTTCAAATTTGTAAAATGTGTTGCCTTAAAGCAGACTGCTTTGCCCTTGAGATTGTAAAGTAATTTATTGGTATAAAAAGTATACTTTGGTTTTAATAGGGTGATCATATAATAAATATATACTGTATGTGTAGTACAAAAAACAGTGAATATATGTATATATTAAGTAGACAAAAGGATTAGAAGGAATTGGAAACTATACAAAAAATGATTAATAAATGTCACTTCACTTTTAAGAAGATTTTATAGTTTATGTAGTCTAAGTATAGTAACCTCACAAAAGATAGCCATTACGAACTTGTACCAATCCCCAGTTACAGCTTTTATTATAACCCAAAGCTGTATTCACAATTCTCCTTATGTCTGAGCTTACTTTTCTAAGTATCTATTGGTTGTTCAGCATCTGCACAGATCATGCAAAAGTTATTTAGTTCTTAACCTAAATACTGTACAGTGATATAATATGAATAAATACCAGCTTCCTCATAATGCAATAAAGCAGCATTAAAGGTGTTCAGCTAAGCGGAACCTGTCAACAAGCTGTTGAATGCAACCAATGGAAACTAGCAAAATTGTGAATGCAGACCTAGAGATTAACGCAGGATATAATGAAGAATCTGTAAGAAAAATATAAAAAAATATACTTGCAAAGTTACTTAGAATATAAACTGGAAAATATAAGGGAATTAAATAGTAAAATAATATTTGTAAGAAAACCCACACCGTCAAGCAATATTCATTACAACATGTGAAAAAGCAGTCATATCAAGTTGAAGCACTAAAATTCATGCAACTGAGGCGTTAGTAAACTGCTAATATTTTCAAGGTGCTAAGCTCTTCATATTGCTTTCCCTATACATGCATAGAAGAAATACAAGACATTGCACCTTTACTGAGCATCATAATATAAACAGTCTCCTCGTGGCACCAGTTTAATTGGATTGTCTATACTGGGGATCAAATGTGAATTATCACCAAAGAAAGCTTTTCAGTTTCTTAACCAAAAGGCAGAAAAACCTGGATGTTGCCAATCAAGTATTTAACTTTATGGTAGTGCCAGATACTCTGATACAGTGGTCTGATCACAGCACACAGGTAAGACAAGTTCTTGGATTCTCTATAATCAATTTTTTTATAGCCCAAGCTTAACTTTTAATATATAGTTTTGTTAGAATGCCATATAAAGTTATAGTAAAACACTATAGAGGCAGAATATGTGTTTTCTAGATTAAAGAGGCCTCCTCCATCCCCTCATTCTGGTATTAGATATAGATACCAGTTAAATATTATGGTGCTCTGTTAACTATTATTGTAGTGCAGTTACTTGACATGAGAAGCAACAGAAGACTTCCTTCTGCAGCCTGTTGGAAGCATTGGTCGGTGAGTTGTGTACCACGGTGCTGGTCTAGCATTAAATGAATAGGGTCTGAATGGATACTATTTTATAGTATTTTAAGCTTGGGCCTAAGAGGGGTGTCATATAGAGAAAAAACAGTTGAATTGGTAGTTATGGAATGCTTGCTATTGCACATGATGCTTTATACAGTTACTTGCAGTATTTATATAAATATTTTCAGCTTTTGGATAAAAGCCATAGGGACCACACCCCTCGGTTAGAGAGCCCGCAGTCTTGCGAGTAAAGCTTCAACTTCAGGAATTGCCTCTGTCTTGGCAGTAGTGCTGTGAATTGCCCCTTTGTCTTTGCGCCCTTCTGAGTTGCAGACCTCTTTTCTAGCGGTAACCTTGACTCTACCTGCAGAAGCGTGAGATTCTGACTCATAACTGAGTTCCTTAGCAACTGGAGCCCTTGCAGTGGTAGAGTGGATATTTGGTCGAGAACGTGATCTCTCGAATTGAGGTTTCTGGTTTTCTGTGGAAATTAGAAGTAAAGAAAATGCTAGGTTCTTAGATTGAATTACAATTTAAACATACATTGCATTATATCTCCAATTTATAGAACAGGGAAAAGGTAATTTAAGGCTGAGGCTGAAAGTAGGAGGAAAAGCAAAAATATACTTTAAGTGCACCAGCATGAAGATAAAAAAAAGAAGCAATGGAAAATATATACTGGTATTAAAAGGACAGTCTCTAGAAAGAAGTGATTTTGTAAAGTAGTGGTTTATAGCTGATCTGGCCCGAGAGGGGAGGAAATTGATGACGGTAATACATCTTTATCAGGGTAATTTGCATTTGCACATAAAATAGGCTTGATAAAGAGAAGGCATCAGAAGTAAATATATTTTATTTTCTTTTGCATTTATTACAAAGAATATGCAGGCTTGTCTTCCTGGTTATAAACTCTCAGTGTCGGGAGGAAACTTTACATTTGCAATGAAATCAGCACTGCAGTTTAATGTTCCCAAGAAGTCTATTTTCCTACATTGTGATCTTTTTCTAGAAAACCACTATTAAGAGACAATGATCTTGACTTATCACAAGTGCGGAAAAAGACGGCCACACTAGCTGATGATTAAGTGACTTTCCGCGGCTGACTCCTCAAATCGTTAGTGCTCATTTTCAAGAATGATCCCTCCTAAAGATATGCAGCCTTCTTAACACAGGCATATTCAATATTCAGGCAACCTTGAGCAGAGGGATTGAAAATGGCTTCAGAAACTTGATATGACATTTAAAGTTTTTCGGTTATCGGCTGAAAGATGTCCTATCATCTCAATAGTAATGACTTTGGAGCACAAGCAGTCACTCATGACAGTGTGTTTTATGTGAGTGCTGAAAATTCCAACTGAAAACAGCTTGTACATTAAAAGGTGGCTGCTGAAGATATTTACTGCATTGTCATTTTCTGACCAGAGGCTTCCAGTGATGGATGAGTATTTTACACACAATCTTGACAATTACCAACAGTGTATCCACTGTTTAGTTACAGAACAAATAGGAAAATAAAAACTCTTCTGCCGTCTAATAAAACATGGATAAAGGATTTGTTAAAACTGGACCTGATTTCCCAGCAGAATATTTACTCTTACAGCAATATTCAGGGCTTTGCCTCCATTAAACGTATGTAGAATACAAATTATTGATACTTACTACAAGGAAGGATATCTGATAAGGTTAGCTGGGTATTTTACTTGACTTATGTTTTACTAAGGCTTCAAGAATAACAACCGAGAACATAAGAACCACCTAGTAAATATATCTTATGCACCTGTAAAATTAAACTCCAGCTTTATGGCAAATATTAAGCTTTATAGATTTTCCAATCCTGATGAAAAAGTAATGTAGAGTAAAATCTCAATATCCTGGCACATCTGGGACCGGACAAATGACGCATCAGTGAGTTCTCTTTACAACCTAATGTTGTGTGTATTCATTCAAAGGAGATGTAAGAGTGTTTTCCCAGTTGTCCGTCACTTCTTCATGAAAGTGTGAGCCCTGAAAATGTCTGACCTCTTGGCGTTACTGGATTGAAGTGATAGCTATTTTTAGCATCAGAAAAGCATAATTTTGATATTGTTGAATACAACTAGAAGTATTTATCTAAACACATTTTATATTCAGCAAATTGACCGGTTTTTGCTATAGTAGCACAGTAGGTAAGGTTGGAAAAAGACACAGATCCATTAGGTTTTACCTATCATACTGTGTTGATCCAGAGGAAGGCAAAAAGTTGTATAAAGCAAATTCCAATTGCTCCAAGAAAAACAAGCATCGTTTATGCTATACAACTATACCTAGGATTTGAGAGGTCTAATAGATAGTTCTTAACACTAAGTGAGGATAATTGCTAGGTTTTAATCATTGTAGGTTAGTTGTTTCTTTAGGAATTAGTTAATAAAAGTATTAATATTAGGTAATTAGAGGGAAAATGAGTCTAAGTTTGCCTATGGCAAAATAGGGTTTCCCACTTCTTATACACTGGCACCTGTTTGTATTAATGCAGATTTTTTTCAATATCTTGGATATATCACATTTACAGTATGAATACTATATACACACAAACTGTAAACCTCTCTAAAAAATGGCCTCTTTAAAGAGAACCATCACTAATCTTGCCCAGATTTGTCTGTGGCATATTTCCAGACTAATATAGTGTACGCAAACTGAATTTTTATTATACCAACCCTCTAGAAGACCATTTTTACATCAATACTGGTTAGTATAGAGACAGGTAGATAGGCAGGGTTCAGGATAGAGAATGACTGTTGATCGAACATGAACAAAGGAAAAAATTACATTTTTAAAACTGGCCACACATTTAGGTGTTTAAATATGGGGCTACCCCTATATTATTACTCTTTTACTAAAAGGGATTTTATAATTATTTTTTCATTTTGCATTTAAGTCCATGTATAAAAAAAGTGGCTTTAGTCATGATTTGTAGGACTCTTCCATTTATGTCCTAACTTAAGTAATAACAAAAAGGTCCAAGAAACAAAGACAGATCATACCTCTTGTTGTTTCTAGCCCACACCTGAGTCATCTACAGAAAGTATGCCAGATTTAGCAAATCTATCTTAATATCTTTTATTTGGAAGTGAAGTTCTTACCAGCTTACTCTAATATTTCTAGATTTTGTCCCATACACCACTAAACTTTCACTACAGCCAAGAAAATACAAATACATTTCTATAGGGCTGAGGAAACATGGCGCACACTTTATCGGCTTGGTTACATTAGCACATTCAATTGCGGCATGAAAGCGGTCGCCAATTAATGTCCAATTTAACCTAGTTTAAATTATGGAATGGGCAATACATGTTAAAAAGAAAGGAAATGTCATCCAGTGCTGAATACATCAGGTTCACCACCTTTGATCTAGAACATTAACCCTGTGAGTCCTTTGGAGAGATTCATGGTTGTATTTCTCCTAATAATGGCATTTTCAACAGTATATTGAATATTATATTAGCACACATCATCATAAAGAAGGAAGAAATGGATAAGAAAATTGGAGAGTGAACTTGCCAAATGCAATAATGAAATTAATTTCATCGGCACGTCAGAGGGGCTTGCAACATATTGGTCTGATGATGAGCTGTGGGCAGCGAAAGTGGTTACATTTTTCATTAAAACTGTGTAAATTTGGAAAAAGCCATGTCTTTGAAAAATAATGCTATTACAGGAAATGCTGCATTATTGAAAGCAGTGCTCTGCATGAACAAGTAATTAATAGAAAGGTTAAATCTATTTACATTGCTAGGTGAGGAAAGTTATATAGACATTTTGCATAATTGGCTTGTGACTTTTTAAAGATGCAGTTATAAATAGTGCTTACAATGCTTCATTAACCTATAATTGAATTACAAATTTAAGATCTGGTCTTGCTTGTGTAAGGAAAAACAGCTTTCTGATAAGAAGAAAAGATAGTGATGTTAATTCTTATATTCCTCGACATATGCAGAATGTGCACTCAGAAGTGCTTCATTCCTCCACAAGACATATCCTTAGACAGTGACATTAAAACTATCCAATAGTTTTGTAAAACTCATTTGATGCAGCATTAATGGGACCTTATCAAATACCCCGGACTACTGGATGTTTAGAGGGTATAGGAAATTTACTTGTAAAGTTAGAAAATGCTGAAGATAGCACTGATTTACAAAGGAGTACTGAAATTGCTTCTCTCTGATCAGTATTTTATTTCTGGCTTTGTGAAAATTAGGATTATGTTGGACATGTGAATTATTAGAATTACTGAATTATCGCATGCGGGGACATGAATTTTACTTTTGTCACAAATAAAGTAAAGTTGGTTTTATTATTTACTGTAAATGGATTTTTCCACTTAGGGGATGACTGTTGGGACTCATTTCAGTTCCACCAATCCAGAGAATAAAGAAGATTCAGCACTGATCAAACACTGTGGCTCCTTCACATTTTTAGATATTTAAAAAAACGTCTACTAAATTACCCCCTAAAGTGCTCTAACCGTAATATAGGGTAATGGCGAGATATTGCTAAATACACCCGTGTGTGCCATAAAAGCATATCAATTTTGATCTTGGAGCTAATCCCATGTAGTATTCCTTGATTAATGTTGCCTTGGGATAATGCATGAAGTCCCTAGCAACTTCAATCAAGGCAAACAGCCTGGGCTGTGCTTGGGGAACACCGAAAAATGTCAAAGTTTTCAAATATGTCAGTAGTCACATCTCATCTCTCTTACATATGGCTTGGAAAATATCAAAACCTCTTTTTCTGGGGTTACCTTTACTATTTCTATGGCACACCAGGGTATTTTTAGTAATATCTTAATGCCAATTGCTTTACTTTTGGGGACCTAAAGCTGCTCATAGGTTTCAGTTAGCTCAAACGATTATGGCTTTGGAATGGTTTTACAATGGATGTAAAAAAAACACTGTGCATGAAAGATGTTTCTGCAAGAGTGAATATTGATAGCTATAAGATATGTTTGGAGACTATTGTTTTTGTCAAATGAGTGCCATTAAAGGGGTTTTCTCACCACAATGATTAGTTTTTAACATGGAGGGAAAGGTAAATGAAGACTATTACCAGATAGGTGTTTTGATTTTGCTTTGATCAGAAGATAAAGGAGATTTTATCTACTGCTACTGTGCACAAGCAGACCACCTCTTTCTGCTCTCTCTCTTAGCTGATTGCTCCACAAGCTGCCATGCAATCATGGTGAGTCTGTCCCTGCTGTGTCTGATCTCTAGCACAGGAGTTTGTTTACCTAAGTTAATTACAAGTTTAAACCTTTAGAGCTTTGTACACTACAGATTATAAAAATGCTGCACTCATATCAATGTAAAAGAAGAAGCAGAGCTTATATGCCAATTGCTGCTAGAACCACCCACAGCCTGACCATGAAGCGGTCTGTTAAACAGCATGGCGAGATAACCCCATTAAAGGAGCTGTCAAGTCCTATAAAATTATCTTTAAATATACCTAGGAAAAACAGAAAAAAAGATGCACACATCCATCGTGTCCTGCTGCTGTGATGCACCTTCGGGATCGCATCCCGACACACAGGAAATTCTTGCTTTCCATTCACTTAGCTTTTGTGTGTCCGAATGAAACCCCAAAAGAGCATATGCACACTAAAGGGAGGTATAACTTTTTTTTTTTTTTAAACTTTTTCCTCAAACCTAGACATATTTAAAGATAATTTTACCGGACTGGACAATGCTTTTTAGTATAAAAACACCATTTTTTAAGCTTCATTGTTTCCCATAATGATAAATCCCTCCAATAAGCGGTAATTATGTTGGTCACAGGTGAAACACAACTCCAGTCGTCTACTCTTATTATATGTAGGACACAACGTACGCTGTGTGAAATACGAAAAAAAATAAGTAAACTTGAACTCTGCCAAAGGTGATCTTCGGGTTATAAAATTCAAGACTCGTATTTTTTTCTTCATGCTCTGTGGATGTTTACTTAATATGCTCAACATAAGCCATAAACAGTTCATCCTTCTGTATGCTATTAGTTTAGTAAGATTGTGTTTAGCCTATCACTGTACTTGTACTGCAATCACTAACACCATATATTAGTAATCAAACAGAATTCCCTAGGGTTCTCCTACCTGTCTTCACCGAACAAAGATTATTACAAGTGGAATCACTAAAGAATGGTGGTTTTTGTAAATTTTATTCCATGATCAACAATTGTAATGTACAGGTCATTTATCTCATTTCAGTTTATTGCCATTTGTCTGATTAATAACTATAGGGATAAATAACAGAAAACTTTGGCTTTCGAGGCGGATATTAATCTTTAATATATCCGTGTACAATTATACTTTAAGCTCTTATTTGGAGCAGTTACTACTGACTTGAAGGCCATGTAAACACTTAAAGCAGCAGCCTAGTGGTCATACACCATGAAGAAGGTGCTTCAGCCACAGCTTTGGAACTGCAATATCAGGGAACAGCACAATTATTTTGAGCATGCCTCTCGTTAATAGATTTAGCAAATATTCTCATCCGAACTACGTTTCAGGGCATCATTTCCCTTTAAGCTGTAGATTACAAACGTGATCACATTACCATTTTAATGAGATGTTGATGGAGAATTCATACTTCTGGGCTACATTAGTAACAAACTGACCAAATCATAATGGTAATCGGGTCACATTAAATAAAATCCATTTCCCATTAAAAAGTAAAACAAGTGCAATAACAGACTATGATAAGTAATTGCGCTAATTCCACATGCCACTGTCTTCTATCATAAATGAAGAAACGTTTTTCTATCTAATGAACAAGGAGAGGAAGAAAAGTGCAACTACTGTTCTGCATGATAGTGGACCTGCAGGGATTTCATCATAGTGCAAGACATCTTGAAAGCACTACTGACAATCTGAATAACTGATTTTATCTGAGATTTATCATACAATAATCAGGCTTGAGTCACCGGAGAAGTATGCTGGAATTTCAATAAGCAAATCTGAGTGCATCCGAGTCTGGACATGTACTTGTTTTTAATGTCAATTTTCCAGGTATTTGCTTGTCTGATGTTTTAATGCAATCCCCTTGTGTGGACATCCGTGGCATACGAATGCAGACGCCGCAGATCAATAGCTATACATTTTTTAATCGTGTTTAAAAAAGGGATTGATGCAGTGTGACTTAAACCCAGATAGTCAAACTTTTATGCTTCTTCTCAGAATGTCATTCCATCCTGATTTATTACTTGCCGCATGTGTTTGAAGTTGATCTCAGTAGCTGCATTTAATGTCTCTTTGTGCAGGTTTTGCTTTTGAAATTTCAGATGGTCTTAATCTTTCTAAATTAATTTCTAGAAAGAGCATTTTTCCTTGCTATTAAAGTAACTCAGGGCAAAGTCATTTTGTCAGCGGCAAAAATAGTTGTATGTGGCAATTGCCAAATTCCTCAAAATGTTGCAGAGCGCCGCTTAAATTTGGCATTGTTTCTAAGATGTATTCTGATATACAACCAGTATATTTTGCTTTTAGAAAAGTCAGGTTTGTAAAACTGCTAAAAAATAAAAACTGAACCAACCCACAAATGACAGCCTAATGGAAAATGTCCAATTTTCATTCATAAATTGGTCATAGTTATTTACAGCAATTCTGAGAATTATCCCCTTTCCTTGCTTCAAAAATAAATCAATTCAAATAAAAAAGGAAGGTCTTTGCAGCACAGTCATTTACTGTGTTACAATCTCTACAGCAGTCAAGAAAGCAACATCCAGATTCATGTGAGGGCGGAGGAAGGTGACCAGGTGATTTCGGCAGAGCATAGTGATGCACGTCAAATCCACAATACATCAGTGGAGTGGCTTCTAAGCCCCATTTACCATCAATAATATAGTTGTGAAAAACTTTACCTTTAATTCAACAGATTCAGCTGTGTACTGTACTGTGCTTACTGACAAATCACTCATGTCCCACTAAATAATACAAAGAGAAAAGATCTTTCTCGATTTAATAACCAATACCCAAATTTCCACATACAATAGTGTATTTCATGGCATCCATTTCGCTCACTGGAGTGGACCCTCCCTCCAACAGCTCCATATCCCCTATTCAGAGAGAAAGAGGGGTCAAATGGAGGAGGGTAACCTGGTGACTACCACGTTGAGGAGATTCTGCAGAAAATAATGTATATTCAACTTCTTTGCATTGAAAATTCTGTAACACTTTACTTGCAAGTGGTACTTTAAGCCCGGCAGTTACAAGGAACAAATTTAGAAGCTCAGTAGCTTGGAGGTTTAAGTATGGGGGAAAATAGTTGTGGCTTAGGGTTCTGATGCAATTACTACCATTGTAGAGACTCAAGTGCCCTTCATCAAGGGCATGTTGTTACAGTATCCATGTATGTCCCCTGCACAAGGGTACAATGTTAGGCTGGGTTCACACTGCGTTATTTGCTATGTTACAGGTATCCATAGGGGGAGCTGGGAAAAAGGAATGCAGTATATCACGATTTTGTGTCTTGCACAGGAAGTGTGTATGACTGGCAAACATAGCAAAAATATGTCTATGGACCAGCCACAGCTATGATGCGTCTTCTGTTGGGGCACCTTTTTTCACTGGTACCTCAATAGATACCTGTAACATAGCAAAGAACTCAGTGTGAACTCAGCCTGTTATTGCATCCTTGGCGCAAAGAACTCAATCTAGCCTTAGACAGTCTTTACTACAATGCTTCTTTATCTTGCCTCTCACACCGAGGCTGCCTGTTCCCAAGTCACAAATGGGAATCACACATCATCTCTTACAGTATATCCATGGCCTAGTCCGCAGTTTCATGGTCAGGGCTAATCGGTCTCCCTCTGTGCCAACTCTCCCCTCTCCAATCTGTCCTGAATGCAGCAGGCAGGCTCATCTTTCTTTCCATCTGCTATACTAATGCCTCTACCCTGTGTCAGTCACTGCACTGGTTGCCCATTCAGTACAGGATACAGTATAAACTCCTCACTCTCACCCATAAAGCTCTCCACAACGCTGCACCCCCCTACATCACCTCCCTCGTCTCTGTCTACCGCTGGACCCGCTCTGCTGCTATCAGGTTACACTCATCCGAACCTCCCATGCCTGTCTCCAAGATTTCCCACATGCGGCACCAGTTCTCTGGAATATGCTACCGCGGGCGATCAGGCAAATTCACACCCCTCATAGTTTTAAGAGGGCCCTGAGAACATATCTTCTCAGTCTGGCCTACCAAGATCCTTAACTGCTTTCACACACATCTGTCACTCCCTACACTAGGGCACTCACAGGCACTTATCTGTATATAGATGTACTGTCTGGATGGCAGGTTCATCCATTTTTCATGTAAACCACCCCCTATTTATGAAACATGGCTGGACCATTGTAAACTTGGCACTTCTCACCGTTTGTTTCACCCATACACCCTAATAGATTGTAAGCTCTCACGAGCAGGGCCCTCACACCTTGTGTCTCATCTGTAAGTACTTTTAATGTGTAATGTCTGTACGTTTACCCTCGAATTTGTAAAGTTCTGCGGAATATGTTGGCGCTATATAAATAAAGACTATTATTATTATTAGGGCTCACTTTCGATCAGTCTGTCACTTGGCTAGCTGTCTTTCACACTACTTTCCCAGTTGCTGCAGAATTGTACCACAACCTTCGGTTTAGTTATAACTGCATATAACTATATAAACAAAAGTAATCACAAATCTCCGTGATTTAGCTGCCAGCAAACATCCGAGTCAAGGAATCGAGACGTCATTATTAAGGTTCCTATATTTCCAAATCACTGCCGGCATCATTGGAGGCTATATAAAAGTAATAGGTTGATAGCTTCTTTCATTCCTCCCTTCCCTCTCTTTTACACACAGAATCATGAAGATAAACTTTTTATCATATGCTGCTCCCCGACTTCAAGTAAGGGCTGTTCCCAAAATACTGTACTGTTTAAACCAAGTCTAGTATTAAATCAGAATGTGCAATTCCTGTACATAGCTGTCTGGGCTGCAGCCTCTGACACAAGTCTGACAGCACACTGCTCTGAGCTGCTATATGCTTAGGGATGACTATAATCCTTGAAGGGCGAAAAAAAAGACATGAGCCGCACATCCACATACCATACATTGATCTATTGCTTCCCAGCAAATGTACAAAAATGAAATGAGGTTCTTAGTATAGTTTTTGATCAAACAGTATAAGCCCGCTTGCCACTTCTCCTCTTTAAAGTGGGTCCCTACACTAGAAGGCTATAGCACTGCATGGCAACCACTGCCACAGTAAACGCAACACCAGGAAGAGTAACAACTCAGTGGTCATACACCACCACTGCTGCCAGACCAAACCCCCTGACTCTGGGTCGCACCATCCCACAGGCACTGCATCTCAGTAACAATGGCCACCACACAGCACCACAACCAAAAAAGAAAGGGTCACAAATGCTCACTATTCCGACTACTACTAATGTAAATACCTTGGCCAGATGGGGAAGAGTGCGGATCCAAGGGAAAACAAAAATAGAAAAGGGTGAAAAAAAGAGAGACATGGACCGTACATCCACATACAATACATTGATCTATTGCTTCTCAGCAAAAACATACAAACATGAGGTTCTTAGGGATGATGTCACCTGCCATCACTTACCCATCTCCTCCATCCTTTTAGAGTTAGAGACATCAGCAGGAATAGGAGAAAGTTACACACAGAACATTAAACTGTAGAGAGGAGAGCACCAAAAGTCCACAGGGGGAAAGATCACACAGGCAGCATTTTTGTACAGCGAGAGCAGGAACTAAAAGGCAGAATCATCAGTTGAAGGGTTATGGATTAGAAATGAGGCATCATTACAGAGAGAGAGAACTGGAATCTCTTTTTTTTTACCATGATAAAGATATGTCTAGCTTTAAAGGGGTTTTCTCAATACAAAGATTAGCTTTCAACATGTAGGGAACAGTAAATGAAAACTTCTTCTAAATACACTGCTCTTTTATTGACTTGGTCAGCAGATGAGAGAATTTATCTGCTCTGAGTGCACATAAGTTTCTCTGGTTACCATCCTGCTCTCCATTCCTGATCAGACAGAAAGCAGGGAGTGAAGTCACCATGGTTGGAGGGAGTAGAATCTTTATCTCTAACAAGATTAGTATGTTTAAGAGATAAACAATTGTTTCTACTTCTCTGAGCTCTTGAAGCTTTCTTTACACAGATTAAATCTCCTACACTTATGTTTTTGAAATTTCTTAGCTAGCTATAGTGGAGCCAAATAGACTGGTGGCGTGCCCAAAGTGTCAACAGTCGGGAACTGAGCTATATCATGGGATATGGGCTTGTCCAAAATCTCAAGATTTTTGGGAGCAGCTGGGGACTCTATTCAAAAGTCGCCTGAATTTAGATGTAGAATTCTCACCTTATGATTTTCCATATAAACCAAGAAGAGGGTCCCGCTATTGGCCCAGATCTTCTTCTTCGTGACGGGAGTGTATGGGGGATGATCATGAGGTGACCGGATTCAGGGAACTGGTCTATGCACAGATGTTATATAATTTGCTGAAAATAATATCCTGTTAATTTCAGTCTAGGATATGACTGTAGAAGCATTTGAGGGCGGGGGTGGGAGGGTGGGGGGAGGTTTAGTTTTGCTGTTGGATATTTTTCTTATGTTTTATGCAAATAACTGACACTGAACGTAATCTATACGTATATATTGTATGCATGTACGGATCAACTGTGTCAGTAAAAAATGTTAATACAAAAAAAACATAGTCCCTGAGACGAACTCACGAGGACTCAACTGCAGCTTTACATTCCAAACTTTGAGATTATTTGGAGTTCATTTCGACTACTTTCTGTGGTTACTTCTACTGTGATATTATCAGTGGACTCCATTAGCTAAAACTGTACTTTTACAAAGGAGACATTACAAACCACAGACACCAGATCAAATCTATGGTAAACTAAACAAAAAGCCAAAGCACAGAATGAAAATATCATAGGGTAGAAGGATACATAAACTGCAGCTTGTCTAATATTTCTAGAAAAGGAATACAATATAGAATTCATTTGTGTGTTACAGTTTAATTATCAGTATCTACAACAAATGTCTGGTAAAAAGCCCCATTGATTCCCTGAGACTTTATTGGAATGACGTTATTTTCCTATTGCTCAGTAAAACAAGCACTGTACCACCTTGAAGTGTATGAGTTATAGAAACCTATTTGGTGGTTATATCTTTGTAAGAAAGTTGTGTATTAAGAAGAAAAAAAAAAACAAGGCATCCTTCTTGTGTCTCTCAGTCACTGTCATTACAATTGTGAGAGTCACGTTGTAGAAGGGTTAAGCAGAACATTAAATGAACACTGAGGGACTTGGGCAGCAGAGTTTATGAAACGGCCTTTATGAAGGCAATCTGAAGTCAGTGCTTTAATAAAGCACTCGCTCCTAAATATATTGTACCTTTTCTTGCTGAAACCTCTTATTTGTCTTTACAGGTACTGGATACTGTCTAATACACAGGGGAGCACTAAACAAACTGACACTGTATAAGCACAGCTGGTGAAAGTGCAATCCTTCCTCTCAAAGAGTCTGGAAATACACCAGCAGGAGACCAGTGAAGAGTTAGTCAAGAAGTGGTTAGAGGGAAATCTGTCAATGTTTGAAGAAAACAGTTTGACAGCCAGTTTCAAAAACAGAATATACCAATTGAATGCCCTCGGAAAGCTCAACAGGAGATTTTTTTAATTTGTTCTTCAGGAAGCTGGAGCCCTGTAGTAGGAATGTTTGATGCCTGAAAACCGCAGTTTCAGAACGTGGGCTTGTCAGAGAAACTTGGAGCAGAATGGTTTTAAATATTTCATACAGTTTATTTAACAAATAGTTTCAATGGCTCGTACGGTTCAGATGAAGCAAACGTAGCGGCAAAATGCTTTATCTTTATTTATAGCATCAGAGCCAAAAGTACAACACAACTGCCATATGATTACTCATACAATCAAAAACTCCCTATATTAATGACCAATCCCACGTGAAGAAATAATCATCAAACCTAACTATCAATGCAAACTCAAGGACTTTGGGGTCTCCCCATGGTCAGTCCAGACATGGTGGTGGATGGGGTTGTCCCCATTTTTGCAGACAACTCTCAGGTGCACCCCAATCTTTTCTCACAATTGGTGTGTGGTTTTCCCAGATATTCCTTGCCACAAGTGTAAGAGATTTTATATACCACTCTTGTGGACTGACAATTGACAAACCGCAGAATAGGACCTACCTGTAGTGTTACTTCCAAACACTTTAGTGGTCTTATGAAAGGGACAGAATTTACAGTGTCCACACTTGAAACAACCAAGTGGCTGACGTGCGAGTCAAGAGGACCCTGACTCATTTAAGTTCACTGAAAACTATATTTAGTATGGATGGATCAAAATATGTTGGGACATTATTTCTGACAAAGGGTTACCAGCATGAAGGACAGAAATTCTCACCATTCACAGTCTCTGCAGCCAATGAGACTGTGTAATTTTACTACCTCATATACATCAGTATGAATTTAATTGGAAAATTATAAATGTCAGTATATGTTTGGCCCATAGGAAAATACACATGAGAACATATAAACATCGGGCAAAACTTGCACTCAGAAAGAAATAAGACTCAAAATCTAAGGGGTAGCTCACATGTTCCTTGCGTTGTTGAAATTATGATGCGCAACGGTCCGAGGCAGATTCTGCCTCCTATACTAAATTATTTGACGGCACATACACGTCTGAAAGAGTTAAAGTTTCAATTTTTTCAGGCGCGCACAACAATCTGAGCGTAAAATATGCGTCGTCTGAATGATGGTGCATATTTTACACTGCAGTAGATGAGAAGTGTACTTAAACATTGGTTTGGGTGTATTTCATCTCAAAATAGGTGAAAAAATACTCCATGTGAAAATACCCCAGTGACTGAGCAATATTTAAGTGTAACCAGTCCATGCCATGGGAATGCAGGTCTATTGGCATGGACTTTACAATACATACTGTACATAGGAGCCGGACGTCACATGCGAGTATAATTTCAGGAGCATACAGTCAAGTTTATTCTTAAGGTTAAATATTATGGACATAGCAATACCAATTATCAGTAATCTTTTAAACAATGTAAAATATTTTATTTTTTTAACTTTTAATACTTTTCACTTTTTTTAGATTACAACTTGTTATTTTTCTATGATTCCCAGGGTTATTGAATACCAGATGGGTAGTGATCGCGCATTCTTTTTTCTTTAGTATCACTGTAATAACATGACAACTACTGTTGTTGAAACCAATTGTGCAGGGAGCTGACTGGTGTGACAGAGCGTGAGTTCCCCTTCTCAATAACCGACTAGATGCTTTACCACAACATCAGCAGGGATTGGAGTCAGCACCTGCCGTGTTTGGAGCAGGATTAGCTTGTGAGCCAGCTCATACTCTGCTCTCTACATTATGAGATACATGTAGGTGAAATGTCAAAAATGGGTTAATAAATTCTTCCAGTCAAGTAAAAGTAGCTGTCACACAGTTGTATTTGGAGATGTGATAAGCCGCTATAAGAAAATGAAACATAAATTAGTTAGACTGCATTTCCATATTAGCTGAGTGCTGGCCAATCTGCCTTGACTAACAAACTCACATTAAAAAATTAAAAAGAGGAATATTAATAGTAATTTGATTGCTGCATGGTTGATATGCTAAACTAGAGCACTGGAAGATGAAAACCCCACATCCACAATATATTCTACTTGAGGACATAATGAAAACTGTAATCGACAAATATATTTAAAATGGCAGTGTCACCGTAAACTAATATTGAGCAATTCATTCAGTCGGAAACTAGCTGGAACTGCTCGCTCAGTTATTCATCATTGATTATTTGAGCCTTGACTCTCCTTTCTTGGCAGTCCTACCTAAGAGCCCATTATTTTTCATCAACATTGACTATATTAAAATCGGAGGGAAAAAAGTAAAACAAATGGCTTCCTAGCCCCACTTTTGCCAAGTGATTCATTGCACCGAATGCTGTTCATTTACAGAGTTGAATTTATTACATAATGAGACAGATAACAGAGCAATATACCTAAAAAGCAGAAGGTTGAACCCTAGACAGGGCACTGAATAGGCACTGTGTTGCAAATAGTTTGTTTACTATTGTTCTGGGTTAAGGTATGTCCACACTTCGTCCTGGACACGTTTTTTGCAATACGTAAAACATATCACAAAGTGTGGTACATTTTTGGATACACTTTCTGCACTGCAAAAACGTATCCCTATTGTTTCTATGGGCTTTTCAGAATGTAAAACGGATCAAGAATTAATACATCAATTCTTTGAACGCATCTTTTATACGCAATGCAAAGACATATGTAAAATACGTATCGTCTAAACGATGATACGTATTTTACATTGAAATTAATGTAATCACACATGAACATTGTTAAATACGTTTTAGAGTCCATTTTTCAGTACCTAAAACATATCCAAAAACTTATTTAACAAACACCATGTGAACATACCCTTACTGTACGATGAAGTAGAATTATACCTTAAAACACAGACATAAGGCCATACTCCGCTCCATGGCTGGACAAAAAAAAAAAAACATTCCCAGAAGGCAATACAAACCCCAGAGCTACATGTGAGAAATCGTACAGGTGCAGCTCACTGATGTACAATTGCTCACACACCCATCATTAATGGGGGAAACGGCTTAGTGAAAAACTGCACATTGGATAAGTATCAGTTCACGCCAGTATGCAGAAAAGTCAGAGTATAATACAAGGGAAGATTGCTTAATTGCAAAACTACTGATAAACAACTACTCGCATGCTAACTATCCATGAGGTGGGTGATTGCTAGTATTCCAATTGCACATAAATATTTATTGCCTCCTCGTGGATGGGTGTGTGAGCAATTGTTCATTAGTGAGCTGCACCTGTGCAATTTCTCCCATGAAGCACTTGGGTTTATATTGCCTTCTACTGGGAATGGTTTTGACCAGCCATCTTGCTGTGACCATGGCCTTGTTTCTGTGTTTTTAGGTAAATAATGTCTCATTTTGCTGTGATTTTCTTAAAAAAAGTCATTAAAAATAATTATATTCAGACCACTTAGACCATTAATCCCTTCAACTTGTGGGGCTGCTGTCCATCCTTCCACCACAATGGTGAGTTTCAGGTTGAACATATACATATTGATTATACATGGGCTAATAAACCACATTTTTGCACTTTTTTAACCATTGTGCCACAATTTTTTGGTTCTCCCCTTCCCCTTTATCAACTTGTTTTTATTTTTTTTCCAGTGTTTCCATTTTTTCCCTCCCCCTTTTTTTCTTTTCCTTTTTTTTCCCTTTCATTATTTTCTTCTTTTTACATTACTCATACATTCACTTATTTACCTCACTTATGTTCTTATATACCCCTTTTCTTTCTTTCTATACATTATTTCTATATGTTTACTCTGCTGTCATTTGACTGCGATGTACTCTCATTTGTCTTCGCTGGACTTTTATCACTGTGCGAGCGCACAGCCGCGCATGCACAGTTCATTCCGGTAGATCTGTAGTTCTCTCTACTTGGTGTGTTCAGTGTCTGCGCGTGGGCTTCCGCGCAGACGCAGTTCACTCATTCTTTTGGCGTGGACGCCGTAGTAGAACACGCCACTGACTATTTATTCCTCTGGTCGGCTGAACATACATCGAGGCTTCTCTTATCTCTATAGGGCTACGGCCATTTCCATACATAGATCCTGCCTTTCTAGATTGGAGAGTTCTTTTTACTGCATTCCATTCCTTTTACTCCACATAATATCAGGGTATAATAGGAGTTCTCCTGGTGCTATTGATACTTATGTAATGTAATACGTGGTTTTCCCCTACTGTTATTAATTATGCATACCAATGTTATACATTCAATCTTGTATGAACACCCTCCCTACTTCCCCCCCCCCCCCTTTTTTTATTGGAGCCAGGATAGGGAAATATTATCTCATTGAGGATCAATACTTGAATATTATCCAAATATTAATATTTTTCTCTAGTTATGTTCTTGTGTAACCCATACACTATATCTCTTAAATGTACACTACCGTTCAAAAGTTTTGGGTCACTTCGAAATTTCCTTATTTTTGAAAGAAAAGCACAGATTTTTGCAATGAAGCTAACGAATCAGAAATACACTCTATACATTGTTTATGTGGCAAATGACTATTCTAGCTGCAAACGTCTGGTTGTTAATGCAATATCTACATAGGTGTATAGCGGCCCATTTCCAACAACCATCACTCCAGTGTTCTAATGGTACATTGTGTTTTATAACTGTGTAAGAACGCTATTGGATATTTTGAACACCCTTGAAAACCCTTGTGCAAGTATGTTAGCAGAGCTGAAAACAAATAAATAAAAGTGACCTTCCTTTGAGCTAGTTGAGAATCTGGAGCATTACATTTGTTGGTTCGATTAAACTCGCAAAATGGCCAGAAAAAGAGAACTTTCATGTGAAACTCGACAGTCTATTCTTGTTCTGAGAGATGAAGGCTATTCCATTCGAGAAATTGCCAAGAAAATGAAGATTTCCTACAACGGTATGTACTACTCACCTCAGAGGAGAGCACAAACAGGCTCTAACCAGAGTAGAAAGAGAAGTGGGGGGCCCTGGTGCACAACTGAGCAACAAGACAAGTACATTAGAGTTTCTAGTTTGAGAAATCAATGCCTCACAGGTCCTCAATTGGCTGCTTCCTTAAACAGTACCAGCAAAACGCCAGTGTCAACGTCTACAGTGAGGAGGTGACTCCAGGATGCTGGCCTTCAGGGCACAGTGGCAAAGAAAAAGCCATATTGGAGACTGGTTAATAAAAGGAAAAGATTAATATGGGCTAAAGAACACAGACATTGGGCGGAAGAAGATTGGAAAAAAGTGTTATGGACAGACAAATCGAAGTTTGAGGTGTTTGGATCACACAGAAGAACATTTGTGAGAAGCAGAACAACTGAAAAGATGCTGGAAGAGTTCCTGACGCCGTCTGTCAAGCATGGTGGAGGTAATGTGATGGTCTGGGGTTGCTTTGGTGCTGGTAAAGTGGGAGATTTGTACCAGGTAAAAGGGATTTTGAATAAGGAAGGCTATGCCTCCATTTTGCAACGCCATGCCATACCTTGTGACAGCGCTTGATTGGAGCCAATATCATCCTGCAACAGGACAATGACCCAAAGCAAACCTCCAAATTATGCAAGAACTATTTAGGGGAGAAGCAGGCAGCTGGTATTCTATCTGTAATGGAGTGGCCAGCGCAGTCACCAGATCTTAACCCCATTGAGCTGCTGTGGGAGCAGCTTGACCGTATGGTACGCAAAAAGTGCCCATCAATCCAATCCAAATTGTAGGAGAGGCTGACATTTCTCCAGATTACCTAAGCAAATTAACAGCTAAAATGCCAAAGGTCTGCAATGCTGTAATTGCTACGAAGGGAGCATTCTTTGACGAAAGCAAAGTTTGAAGTAGAAAATTATTATTTCAAATAAAAATCATTATTTCTAACCTTGCCAATTTCTATTCATTTTGCAACTCATTTGATAAATAAAAGTATGAGTTTTCAGGTAAAACACAAAATTGTCTGGGTGACCCCAAAGTTTCGAACAGCATATAAATACTATTATATCATACATATATATAATTCAGGTAAATTCTGCTTCTGTAGATAGCTTTTAGTGCGTAGGTAGTATGTTGTACATTTTTGTAATGTATTTCAAGGTGAGATAGATGAATTTTTTTTGTACTATGCACTAGTATATATTTTTTTGTATTCAGCGAGTTTTTTTTTGTTGTGCATTGTTGTGCATACACAATATTAATTAGTTTGTATCCCTTTTTGTTTCACAGTGACATTGTTGATAAAGGTCGTTGACCAAAACATCACTACATTAATGTGTCACTGAAAGATAAATACTGATTTCTGGAGCCTGACCACATCTGTAAATAAATGTATCACTTTGCATAAGAACTTTTGGTGTGCCGTTATACCTATTCCTATGATATTTGGGTCCATCCGACCTGTTAACCTGCACCCGCAATCTGGAGTTGATTCTCTGAGTGCCGCCCATATATCTCTATTTGATACATTTTATAAACTTACATGTGTACTTATATACAAAAAAAATGAACAGATTGCAGCATTCTAAAAAATGTAAAAAGTGAATAGAAGTGTTCTTTACCCAACATGTCCAGAAGCAACGTCTCAGCTCACGCTCTATTTGTAGCTCAGAATATGAGCCGAAACATTGCCTCCGGACAATCTTTTACTTGTCTTTGCATACTATTTTAGACTTTTGGACTGGGTCTTTAGACTGTTGGTACCATGCTTCTATTCTTAGAGCTGCTGCTCTATTTTCTTTATTTTGATATCTATGTGAGTATATATATATATATATATATATATATATATATATATATAAATTAAAAGGCAACTTTGTATAACTTTTCGGCGTTATAGACATATTTATAAATTTATAGATTTATTATGGTTTCTGTTTGTCCATGACATTTGGATGATTTGTTTTGGTTTTCTTTAAAAAGTCTTTTCTTCCTATCTATTTATGCATTTGGTTCTAAACAGTTTGAATGATATTCAAATTTTACAATGATCCCATAATGACACGGATACATATTTTGTATAAAGCATAACTGCATGGAAAATAGTGAAAACAGTCCAGCAATACACTGACAAATGAAAACGACGTAAAGTCGGATTCTTTTGTTCATATTTTACAGAGAGACAAACAAAACAACAAAAACTTTGCCTAAGCTAGACCATACAGAATTCAATGTCTTCCAATCCATGATTCATATTTAATATGGTCAGTGTGGCATAGAGGAGCATTGGGAATCCTTAAGATACTTTTAGATCTATTTTCTTTCAAACTAGAGAATCAATCAGAAGGTCAGACCTATCTACAGTTTATACAGGAGTTCACTGGCCTGTATTATCTTATAGTGATTATTCCTTACCTCTAGGAAAAACTAACATTTTTACATTTGCTGTATTTCTATCACAAAAAAGACAGAAAATATTCTGTGATTTACAAAACAATTTTTAGGATTTTTTTATGTGCATGTCAAGCATTTTTTCTTTAACTATATATGCTTTATATCACAAACAGACAATTTTGTACTGACATGATAGGCACATCATTATACAGTTGACAAGAAAGTAGTAAGCAGTAGAGAACTATCTATCTGCTGAAAGGAACACTATATTTAAAATGATGCATCTTACAAAAATGCTGAAGTACATGTTTTGAAGCTACAATTGAATTTTATGATCCATTTACCTTGTGGTCTGTCGACGTGTTTGATTGTTGTTTATATTATTTTCCAGCATTTTAGTTTAAAAGGAGGAAAGAGAGACTGAAAGTCAAGAGATAAAAGTCATCTCTTAAAATTTAGTGATGTTGTTTGAAAATGTTCTACTGTGTTACATTAATTGATGTGCTTCAGTATTACATATTGTAAATGCTTGAAAAATAAAGTATGAAGGATATGCGTGTCAGTTGCTACAGAAACCACAGAAAAACAATGAACCTATAAATCAAGGTACTGGGAGAACAATTATTCCATGAGCTGTCACTTCTAAGGACTTATGGAGCAAAGACCTGAACATAATCACACATTAGGAAGCTACTAAAGCAATAATTAAGAAAACAATACACAATGCATGAGTCAGTTTTTGAGCTTCTTTGGCCAACGGGAACCCATAAAGTGTTTTATATGCAGATGGCTGCATCAGCAAGAACTAGATAAAAAAATTAGAACCCAATATTTTCACATACAATGTTTTACACTATTCATAAACATACAAAAATTTGAAATGAACAAATGTGACATTATCACAGTCATATAGGTAATGTGGACTAAAGCAATAAATGCTTTTTATATAAACATGACTAAATTTATGCGAAAACTAGTAGTGATTTGGGTTGATGTAAGTAACATTCCTACAAAAACCAAGGAGGACTAAAACAGGAAGGAAAATGAAAGTCAGAGTACTTCATAAAGAAAAAGAAAATCAACAACACTTCATAGACATTTATATGTTGGTAAGTGACCTAAAGAGGTCTCAGTGATTAGCTTTAAACATGCCGGCAAACATAAATAAAGATTATTGCCAAATACAATCCTGTTCCAATCTTGCTTTATTTCAGTTAGGCTAGGTCTACACTGCATCGGACAAATAATGGCCAAAAGTTGACCGTTTTCTTCCCGATGCACAGCTGCTGCTTTTGTCACGTTTTGCACAAAAAACGCAGTCGGTTCTAATTTTTTTTGCCATCGACCCATACAATTGATTGCATGAGAAGACGACGAATAAATTCAAAGCGCCGGTGTATTATACAACATGTACTATAATACACCGGCGCCAGAAGATGAGCAGAGAATAAACGAGCTGTATAGACTACAGATTGTTTTTTCCATCAATGTCTATTGGCTGCCTGGCGATTGTATTTTCAGCAGTTTTTGAAACCTAAAACCACCGAAAATACGATCGTCTTTCATTGCAGTGGAGACATAGCCTTAGAGCAGGTCTGATCTCCTGCTTGTCTACACAAGCTTTTCTAGTTTCCGATTACCTCTCTCTGCCAGGTTGTTGACACTCCCTCTTATCTACAGGGCTGTCTCTAATCTTATCTTTCTACTGAGAAACACCTTACCCTTTAGAATTACTGACTTGGAAGCAGCCTGTGAAGTCTGTAGAGCCCATTTGTGTAGTTACATTAAAGAATCACATAAAAGAGTCACTCAGCAGCTGCATATTATCTTGGCAGTACTTTTTTTTCTCTCTCTCATGACAAATACAGCTATGCTAACTCACATCCTGCTTGAATACTGTCATTGTTTTTCACAACATTTCCATCACCAGTGAGATGATATTAGGTGCCCAAAAGACACCAATATCTTACAAAACAGAAAGAGAAAAACAAGGTACAGGATATTTAAAACTACTCAAAGCTAGAATACAGAAGCTGAAATAAAGTAGACAAATATTGAGACTCATATATTGTTGTCTATAATTGACTTTAAAATATACCCAAAAACAAAAATAGGATTATGTCTTTTATAAGTCTAAACATAATGGTCACACTCTATATACATTTGTTGGAATCCGCATGAAAAAGAATCTGTCAAAGCTCCATTATGACCTGAAACCATGATGCTAATGTGTACAAAGTCATCAATATACATGTCTATTTTGATGGCGTTTTTCCAACATATCTTAATTTCTACAGTAAAATACATATGTAAATAACCTCCATTAGAAACATTATGACAACTCAACAACCAAAAACATGTGAAAAAATATTTGAAACATTAAAGGCTGTATGGCCCCCAAAAATGTAAAAAACACCACATAACTGATTTGTTACCCGTGTGGGGGGAAAATATCAGTAATAGAAGTACCTTAGAAGAGTAGGTGTTAAAGGCCCATGTTAAAGGGGTTGTCTCACTATAATGATTTATCTTACCTCAGTCCTGTTTTCTTGGTTTCACTTTGAATTCAGGGACGTGTTTACTGGATTCCACTAGACTGCAGTAGAAGCCAGGTCTGTAGCTATAGCAACCAGTGCTGGCTGCCTATCAGGATAGATCAAACAGGTCTGTAGCTATCGTGACCTGAGGAGCTGATGCAGCCCATACAAGAGGGGATATCTAGGAATAGGTAGGACACTGTTAATGGACATATATTGTAAAGTGACTTGTTTTTGCAAGATCTTTAACACAAAAAGCAATTCCTGTAGTGAGACAACCCCTTTAAAGTCAGAGTATGAAATACGATGTAAATTCAGTTATTGTGAAGTAATAGCCTTCTGTTTAAATTAAACAAAATTCCGAAAAATTTATTGTTTTTAACACAGGTTTGTTTGGGGTGCTCCTCAAAGGGAATCCATCACCGGGTTTATGCTGCTTCATCTTAGTGCAGCATAAAGTAGTGTCAGAGACCCTATGTTGCCAGAGTGCAATCTGCCTACACACTCATTCATTTGTGGGTAACATATCTTCATTTCACAGGTAAAATACATTTAATGAATGTTAGGAACTAAGGACATCAACAACACAAAACATGTGAAAAAATGATGAGAAAAGTAAAGCTGTATGGCCCCAAAAAGTAACAAAACACCACTAACTGATTTGTTACCGTTGGGGAAATATCAGTAATAGAAGTTCCTTAGAGAGTAGGAGTTAAAGGCCTATTTAAAGGGTGTCCATATAATGATTTATCTAGTACTCAGTCCTGTTTCATTGGGTTCACTTTGAATTAGGGACGTTTTCTGGTTTCCACTAACTGCAGTAGAAGCCAGGTCTGTAGCTATAGCAATAGTGCTGGCTGCCTACAGATAGATCAAAAGGCTTTGCTATCGTGACCGAGGAGGAATGCAGCCCTACAAGAGGGGATATCTAGGAATACGGTAGCACGTGAATGGACATATACACTGTACAGTGACTTGTTTTGCAAGATATTAACACAAAAAGCCCAACCTCCTGTAGTGCAGGACAACCCTTTAAAGTCAGAGTATGAAATACGATGTAAATTCAGTTATTGTGAAGTAATAGCCTTCTGTTTAAATTAAACAAAATTCCGAAAAATTGGCACGGGTTTAGCAGATACAGCAGCAGTAAACCAGACCAGGTTCAGACTCAACAGAAGACACCAACAATCTGGCCCAGAGAAAATACAGGATGTTTTTTAAGTTCCAGGTGGTGGCCAGCCAATGAAGCAAAAATGATGCGATGGCCCTTTAAATCTTAAAGAGCCAGCGTGTGCACACATTGGATGCCAGCGTTCAGTACAAGAAACACCGACACAAATGCGCCCGCGGTCTGTAGTAGGGACCGCGGCGGCGCACATCGTGGCCAAATCACACATGGTGGTATAATACACCTGTTAGTTGCAGAACTCTATTTGAAATATGGAACAGTTTCTGAGCAGTCCATGGCTGGGGCAAGTTCACTGGAACTGGAGTGTGTCTAGAATGATTGTTGGGTTTTACCCATCCAACTGAGTTGCTGTGGGTCACTGGAAAGCAACTCCCTACTACAGTCTGCCATGTCCAATTGCTTATTCGCAAGGCTCCACCAACCATTCCATGTGGAAGTGCCCTGTGCTTCTCTGGTTTCTAATGGCGGCTACGTCACAAACTTTCACAGACTTTCCCAATTACTTATGGCAATGAGCATTCAACATACATGGTGCCCAACATTCTTTACAGTATAGTCTCTAGTACAGTATTAAGGATAGCCTCTCTAAGACCCGTCAACTTTTCCTTGTAACCACAGCACTACAGTAATACTATAGTAAAGTCTTCTACACAGGTTTACTTTAACTTGAAACAGGTCAGCAATATCTACCCATAGAACAACTTTAGCTTGACACAGGTAACTATCGACCTGGCACTGTGTACTACAACACCTTTTTAGTTGAAGCAGGAGAAGACTTACTCTCTGACACTTACTTCTCCAAGAAACAATGACCTTCCACTCTCCCCCTAACTTCCACCAGTTCAGTAGATTCATAGAACGGGTAGTAACAGATCACACACAATCTCCCGCTCTCTGGTGGTCTCTGCCCCTACAAGGCTGAAACCTCACAGAGCCCACACATACCTAGCTATGGCTCCCCAAGTCCCAAACAGCCCATACAGTCTCTACTACAGTTCTCTAAGACTAAAGTCTCATACAGCATCAGACATGATTCCTCATGGTCACACTGAGGCCAAATCTGGCACTAATATAGATTGCTGCAATCAAAAATAGTTCAAATCCTGCACAAATAAACATTGCTGTAACTTTCTCCAAGGCTTGTGGAAACTACTGGCTAAAGCACAGAAGTAACAGGTTCCTTACTGCGAGAGTCTATCCTACAGTTGTAGGATACATAGCAAGGGGTTTTATAGTGCGGACAATCCAGTTAAACTAAACTATAAATAGTCGACATGCTAGATAAACGGTTCCTACCATTGAATATTATGGGCAGAACTACAGAATGATCATTCTTTGTAGCTATCCAATGTTATATGCTTCTCTATATTGCAATTAGCAGTACAGAAAAGACAGATGTAAAATCTGTCATCTGCCACAAGAGATCTAATGAAAAAGGAAAAAAAAGAAATCAATGATGTACACAAGCTTGTTAGTATATAAATAGCATGATAATTTAGGAATTAAGTGCCAAGCTCTCCATTATGCAGAATTTTAAAGAAGTGGTGCCTTAAAAATATCTCCTTTGCCAACATGCAGGTTGGAACTAAAGGTGTCATGAATGCTGACACCTATTAATTTTAATTGCCTGAACTTTTCTCTGTTACATCCATGACATGGTGCCACATTTTGCACTTGCTTCCTAATATTATTTCGGGGATGAAAAGTAGAACTAGTGCCAAAAATCCTTCTGCAGTTCCCTATGTTTACTGCAAAGGTATCTCATCTCGGTGCTCTTGTTTACTTCCAATTCTAACTTCTACAGTCATCTCACTGGAGTGTAGACATGCAATAATTAACGGATATTTTTTCTGCATCGCCGTCATTATGACATACCACCTGTTTATGCTGCCCCTACAGTTTACAATGCACAGCAATTATTCTATTTTTTATATACATTCTTATAGTGTATATGGCATTAGGAGGCTATTACAATACACCTGTTTTATAAAACTATCCCACTCCTTTCCAACTTTCGCGCATCTCATTACGCATAATAGTCGACTGGACATAAAACTAGTTAAACCCCAAATATTTTTCATAATAATAGAATATTTGGCCACAGTAATACAATGTCATTAATAATTTGTGTGGTAAGCATAAAGTACTGTGCAAGTTTTAGCAGGTGTGGAAAAAATGTTGGCAAAGTAAGAATGCTTTCAAAAATAGAAGTGTTAATAGTTTATTTTTATCCATGAGCAAAATGCAACGTGAATGAACGAGAGAGAAAGCAATATCAAATATTTGGTGTAAGTTCCCTTTGCCTTTAACACTGTATCAGTTCTTCTAGGTACACTTGCACTCAGTTTTTGAAGGAACTCAGCAGAGAGGTTGTTCCAAACATTTTGGAGGACTAGTCACAGATCACCTGTGGATGGAGGCTTCTTCAAATCCTTCTTCATGTAATCCCAGACAGACCCAATGATGTGAGATCAGGGCTCTGTACATGCCATATCATCACTTTAATGACTCCAAAGGCAAAGGGTGGTCACTCCAAATACTGATTTCATTTAGTTTCCGATTTGCTTATTCCCTTTGCATTTTGTTAATTATAAAAATAAACTTGACACTTTTTTTTAGAAAGCATTCTTTCTTAGATTTTTTTCCCACTGCTGCCTAAAATTTTTGCACAGAACTGTATACACTTCTATGCGTTAATCACAATCCAGTTACTTTCTGGGTGTAAATAAAGAATGGAAAGAATAAATCGACTAAGTTACCCCAAAAATCCAATCCTTTAAAATATAGCTTTTAATGATACCTAAAAAAAGCTTCAAAATACAAAAACAAACAATTATCTGGAACATCAGTTCCATGCATAATAGTAGAGGGGGGAATAAGCAGAAAGAGAGACTAATAAGCATATACACACTGTCTCCTAGGAACCTGCACCCTCCCCTGGACCATAGCGGAGACCACACCCCGAAAAGGGCAAGCCCGGAAAATATTACCTATTGTATCAGAAGACTGGTCCCTACTGTTTCTGTGTACCAGTATGTGTAATATGGTGTACTAGGAATCCAAGCAAGTATCACAGCATACAACAACAAACTGTTGAAAACTGGTATAAATGCGCGGCTATTTAGTCAAATCAACAATATTAACTGTAGCTAAGTCTGAAACAAAGATAGAAATCCAGTAACCTTATATTCAGTTAAATGACACCAGACGCGTTTCGTCTTGCTATAACAGACTTTTCAATGGAGTATAGCAGATAATGACACAGGCTAGGATAGCCTCCTAACAGCTGCCACTTATCATTTTAGATGAGGACTAATACATAAAGACCTGGTGGCCAGTAGATAGTTGGTGTGCCAGAGAACTTGTTTTTCACAGAGTGCTGGTTTTACCTCTCCGGATTGGAAGATGGATGTCCCACTATACTTTTATACACACTTGATAAAAAGATCCTCAGAGAGAGACCCGAGAGGTTTCCTAATGTTCTGAATTATTATATGTTAATATGTCAGGTCAAACAGTAAAAAGAACAAATTTAATGGTAACTCATAAAAGGATAATGCATTAACATGGTCTACATTTCATCTAAATACCAGTTTGTACAATTATATTTATAACAGGAACTTGCAAAGTGGAGTCTTATCTCATTGGTGGAGGTCTAATTGCTTGGACTCAAACAGAAGACTATTTTATAGTGGTCTCACCAATAAGAACATGGTAATGTCTGTGTCTCAAGTGGTCGTATAAACATAATGTAGGCAATTACTGGACATTGCAGATAATGTTACAACTGAAGTAAGACCTGTGCAGCAGGAATAATCTGCAGATTTCCAGTCCACTCAAAACTGCATCCATCACAGCAGCTTTCTAAAAACTAAGGACTGCCACAAAGTTTGAGAAGCCGTGGCCTAGGACACTCAGTGAGATGGGCCTGTGTTGCAAGCAAAATGTCTGGACCCTTCATTCTAAGTCGGGGGAGTCTCCAGTTTAGAACCCTGCTGGTTAGATGTTAATAGACTATCTAATCTATGTAAGAAGAATACTCTGTTTAACTGAAAATAAATCTTGAAGAGGTTGCCATGGATGTGTAGTCATCACCTCACGAAATCTCTGTGGGGTTCCAGATACAAGACTGATAGCAGTGAGACTCTTACAACGTTGGTGATAGTTAATTACAGTCTTTTATCAGACAACCCTTGTAGATTAATCTGCAGTTTAGAAAGTAAGAGACATTTCTCCCTTTGTCCCTTCTGTAGTCTTTATTAAATGTAATAAGACTCTATATTAAGTAAAGTTCAAGAATCAAACTTTTTTGCAACTTCAAGCAGATTATCTCTGCAGTGAAAATCTGAGTTGCTCTGCAATTTTAAAGATCTAATAAAATACTAAATGAAAATGTACTTACATTGTGAAGGCATGGGAGTCTCATACACAATACCCTGAGCATGTGTATAAAGTACTATGAGGAAATGACCTGTTATATGTTTTGCTGATGCGCTTACAGAGTCCAAGGTGTTGAGTGTGGAACAACATTTCCCCATATGTTGTAGTCTACTAGCCTCCACACTGGTTATCCAACATGGAAATGCTAGGAGTTGTAGTTTCACAACAGCTGATGTACAACAGAGTGCATATCGCTGCTATAAGTCATGTCACTCATCTGTTATCATCGTAATGACTATATCCATGTTAGCACCATCAGAAGCTAGTGCGGCTGCTACCGAAATCAATTTCAGACTAGAATTGAACTAATTAGGACCTGATACTTTACTTGAGCGTTAAGTTCCACTTTACAGACTATACTTTTACACAACAATTTAGATTTGTCTCCATTGCAGTCAGATAGCTGCATTAAAATATAAAATCTCCACAAGTCAGAAGAGACACAGTCCCCCGCAACGAGACCGAGAGCGCAGTTATTTAACAAATCAAGCATGTTGATCAGCTGAGCATATAAATGCAGTGAAATCTTTTAGTTCCAGAGACATTCAATCAAATGGGTTGGGATTGTCATCAGCTTCTAAAGAACATAGTGTGAATCTGGACCAGTTGTTAGGTACAAATTTCATTTACGGGTCGTAATTTAATACAATAAGACATGGCATGCATACATGAGCTGTAATTAAGTTCTATCCACTGCAATTGTCAAGAGCAGGAATTGTTCTCTTTCCTTTTCTCAGTCTTTCAGCGGCTGCACATAAAAATAAAAAAATACGTATGTTTTGCTTCAATTCAGTGTAAAATAAGATGGGTATACGTCCTGGATTGCTAACTGATGTGGGAAATCTCTCCTTGTTTGTGAACTGTAAGAAACTAAATACATTTGCAAATAAAAAAGCCCTAATGATGGCGCAAATTAAATGTGACATCAATGATGTAATAAACTTACATCAGAGATTCCATCAAATTCACCGTGTAAAGCTCCATGTTCTTGTTACTCCAATAGTACATATGTGATATAACTGAGCAGACATAAAAAGGTTACTGGACCAACATCAGACACCAATCACATGGCTTCAACGCTGGTTTTAAGTATAATGCATGGACAGGTTGAACCACCCTATAATATCCATATAACTAAAAAAATATGTGGACTGGGGGGTTGTGTTTAAGAGACTGCACCTTTAATGCGCAATTATATGGCATTGCCAGATTCTGGAGAGGTGCATTGCTAGAGGGTTACATGTAGCTCTAAGGCCACTCGTAGGGAGACACTTGGATTGATTCTACATTTAAAATCAAGGTATTGTATAATTTTACTGGGGCTACAATCCATACTATATTCACCTATTTTCGCATTTTATATTTGATCTGTAAACAAAATATGGCAGAAAATATCCAGAGCACTCAAAGATGATAATGCACTTTAAAGATCTTATTAAATATTCATAAGCAAAATGTGGATCAAACAGTGGTTGTGACTTGTTGTATTGCGACATTTCAGTCAATCGCAGACCTTTATCATGTGCAGCACTAGTGTCTGGGTAGTGAGAAAACAATTGAGGCCGCTACATACATGAATGGTTGTGGCCGTAACACATTCCATGACACCTAATGCTTTTCATGCTCTGTACACTCAGTCTGTAAGAAGGCTAACGACCTGAATTCACAGAAAAGGCTTCCAAAAGTCATCTCCATCTTATTTACTTTTTACCCACAACCCAGTGATATACATGATTAAGGTCTATGTTTGCCTTAAAGGGGTTGTCTCGATACAAAGAATAGCTTTCAACATGTAGGGAACACTAAATGAAGACGTTTTCCAAATATATTGCGTTCTTTTTGTTGTTGTTGAGGAGCTACAAGTGATTTTATCACCTTCTGAGGGCTTTCTAGTTTCCCAAGTGACCGACCTGTGTACTTATTCTCCCCTGTCGTTTGTTCTATCTGATAGCAGGGAGTGAGTGAAGCCATCACACAGGTCGGGCAGCACAGAACTCCGGACAGTGAGAGCTTGTTTGTTATCTGATCCTTCAGACAAAAGACCATAATTACTACTGTTCACTTTAACTCAGAAGCTTTCCTGGTCCTGACAGCATGAGATTTATCTAATTAGCAGAAGTCTGAATACACGGAGCTCATATGCGAATTACAGACAGCTTGACCAGGAAGTGACAGAGCAAAGTAGCATTATTTCATTCATGCATCCTATGAAACTTTGAGATGAGACAACCCCTTTAATTACTGCAAATCACAAACACTGTTTGATCCACATTTTGCTTCTGGATATTTAATAGGAGGAGACCTTTTAAGTGCATCATCATTTTTGAGTGCTCTGGATATTTTCTGTCTCATTGTGGGTTCTGCAATGACCTTTCACTGAACACATTAAACTGTATTATAAACAAAACCTGGTATTATGGAAATTTTATAGGCAGACAAATAACACTCATAAACTTGTCTGCACAGGGTATTTCCAAATTGGACTTATCTGAAAATATTGACTTGTGTAATAAAACAACTACAGAAAAAAGCAAACGGCTATTCAATCCTCTCTCTTCACTTATAAATTTAAGGAGTGACCTGACATTTAGGCTAAATCCCTAAAGGATTCATACAAGAATTATGAACCTGTTTTACAGGCATACATAGTGGCTACCATCATAACAAAAACTAAAGTGCTGTGACAAATCAGTCATAGACTTACAATAAAGTCCATAGGTGGCCCCATGCCTGTTTACATTTTTTTCTGAAAAACTGACACTTAGGGCGACATTCATGACATTTGGCGTAATAATGCGCATAATAATGGCATAGAATATGCCTGATTTATGAAACCACTTTACAGCGGATCATAAATCAGGCGCCTTCTAGCACTTGGGCAACAGTTCTGGATCAGGTATACCACTTTGAAAGTGGTATACCTGTTACAGCAGTAATGCACCTAGAAATGCCGTAGCAAAGCTCTAAATATGTAGCTTCACTACGGTTCTAGTGTGCCTCGCCTCCCGATTCCCCGAGATCGGGCACATTACAAAGCGAGAATGGTGTGCGGAGATTTAAACATGTATGAATGGGCCTAAAAGACAACAGATATCTGGGGCAGCCCCATTCATAGATGTCACCCATAATGGCCTATGAGGGATCTGGGATTACTGGAAACATGTCCTCATGAAACCAAGATAAACTTATTTGGTTAAGATGGTTTCAAGGGTGTGTAGTGGCAGTCAGGTAAGGTGTACAAAAACGAGTGATGTCTTGCCTACCGTCAAGCATGATTTTGGGAGTCATGTGCCACACACTGTATTAAATTGGTCTGCATGGCTGCCGTTCCAGAAGAAAGCCTCTTATAAAGATCATGCAAACAGTTGGCTGAAGACAAGCAGACTGAGGACATGGATTACTGAAAACATGCTGAAACCATGTCCTATGGTCTGATGAGATCGAGGTAAACATATTTGGTTCAGATGGTGTACAGCACTTGTGGCTGCACCCAGGTGAGGAGTACAAAGACAAGTGTGGCTTGCCTATGGGTCAAGCATGGTGGTGGGACTGTCATGGTTTGGGGCTGCATGAGTGCCGTGGGGAGCCACAGTTCATTGAGGAAACCATGAATGCCAACATGTCACATACAGAAGCAGAGCATTATCCTCTCCATTCGGAAACTGGGCCGCAGGGCAGTAATCCAACCTGATAATGATCTCAAACACACCTCCAGACAACCACTGGCTTGCTAAAGAAAATTAGGGTAAAGGTGCTGGACTGGTCAAGCAGGTCTCTATACTTAACCCTATTGAGCATCTGTAGGGCATCCTCAAATGGAAGGTGGAGGAGTGCAATGTCTTTAACATCCACAGCTCCGTGATGTTGTCATTTAGGAGTGAAAGAGGATTCCCGGGGTAACCTGTGAAGTTCAAGTTTATTCCATGCCTGAGAGAGTTGAGACAGTGCTGGAAAATAATGGTGGCTACACAAAATATTGACACTTTGGACACAATTTGTCCATTTTCACTTAGTGACGTACTCATTTTTGTTGCCAACGGTTTATAACTTAATATTCACAAAAATGTGAGGGGTATACTCACTTTTGTGAGATACTGTATCAAGAGTCTCCCACAGTTAAATAAAAAAAAAATAATAAAAAGCATCAAAATGTTATCAGTTCTAGAGAATATGTTGGTTATGTATAAATGCATAAAATAAAAAATAAACTAATTCAAACGATAATTTACTTCTGGGCTCATAAGCCAGTAAACTGAATCTCAGATATACTGTTTGGAAATTCTGATTGAATAGAATATTTAGGACCCTACAAGAATACTATCACTCTTAAGAAAGAAATGATAGCAAAGAACAAAATGTAAAATGTTAATTTACTGCAATAATAAACTAAGGTTTACATTGCACTGCCCAATACTTTTTTAATAACAAACTAGTGTTTTGTTTGCTTCATTCAACTCCTTATCTTGTTGTTTTCCACGTCTTCTCATGGTTGCAGCACTAAATTGAAATCAATTCTCATATATAGTATTGTTATCTCCCCATCATCTTCTATCTTTCCTTTATTTTGTTAACTCATGATCATGAGAACTGCTGCTATCACATCTGTCAACATGTAAAATGGACAATGTTCCAAGCATCTTATAAACCAATCCTTACTCCTTTATGGCTATACAGTCAGTCACGGCTTATGCAAATTATTCTATTAAATAAATGCACAAAAAAGGCCCAAAATACACTACAGACCACTGGAATTTTAAATTTTACAGTTACTTCCCTTTATTAAAAAAATTCTGCAAAGTATAGATGTTCAGGTTCCTCAGTCATAATATCATTCCCAAGTGCAGTCAGATATTCTGTTCACTGGTTTCAGGATTTGGACTATATGTTATATAATTATATATATATAACTGTGATAAAGTTAAGCAATACATATTAACTTATAATTAGAATGTATATACACTTATAGTTTTATGTATCCCAGAGATATGTTCCAAGAAATGGCAATTAAATAGAAAAAAATGGGTTTTTGTGTCACCATATTATGAGTGTATAACTCAGAACTCCTCTGTCAATGCAGCTGTGTGGTCGCTGTACAGAAGAGCTGTAGATTTCATTTGTATCGTTTTGTGGTACATACGACTTTTTGACTACTCTTGGCTAAGAAAAAATTCTACATTTTTTTCGTATAGTGTTTAGCATTAGTATATAGTTTTTAACTACTTTATTAATAAAGAAATATGTAAGGGTAAATATTTATAGATCCCTTTTTTAAACAATTTTTTCTTACTTTTTTTTTTTCGATTTTTCCACTAGGCATTATTGATGTGTAAGTGCTAAATACCTTCCATATTATACTGCAATACTTCTCTAATGACAGACATCCTATCAGCCCGTTGGCTAACAGATGGAACTTCCTCCCTACATTTAACCACCTAGATGCTATGGTTGTTATTGACTGTGGTATCTAAGGGGTTAAACTATTGGCTATTTGCAATTCTGCTGTTGATACAGTCCTGCAAGATCAGTGTGCTATAGCTCTCATAGATTGCAAAGTCACCATTGCTTATTACAATTATGTGCTTCATGGAGTGTTTGGGGGTTAATAATTCCCAGAATGAATAAATTGTACAGTTGTTGCATTTTTACCTTTTAGAAGGTGTAGTTGTTTCCTTCAGAACTCCCATGTACAAAGCAATAATAAACCTCTTATACAGAAAGAATTAAAAACTCTGCAAGTTCATATGTACAGTATTTTATATCAATAGGTTACAAGTTGAGTGATTCATGAACATAATAACATTTAATGCCCTAGGAACAGAAAGGGACTCAACAAATAGTTGATTTTGGTACAAGTTCTGAGACAAATGACTATGTCTGCCTCTCTATGACTCCACTGGGAACAATGTAGCGCAATTCTAAAATCAATAGAGTGCTAATGGATTGCAGAGGCTGACCTATATCACCTACTTTATCAAAGGGAATGTTGTTTTCATAGTTAAAAATGAGAAATCGCCTCTACAAAAATGTGTTTGTGAAATCCAAAGATAAAAACATAGTATTATGGCCTCACATGCATTATACACTATGCTTTATACATATTTTTTCCTCACTTCAATGATATGTATGTATGAATATACAACTATGATCCTATTCGTAAATTCTCAATAAACATAAAAAATAAGTAAACACACAGCTTGCTGTATAAAAAGAGTACTTTTCATTTTCTCACATTTATTAGGAAATATGTTTTCCTGTCAGTTCTGAAAATATTTGTCATAACATCCCATTATAAATAAGACTGCATATTGGTTCTCTTTCAGAAAGGTTAATATAATTCACAGATTTAGAGCTTAAAGGGCCCTTTATGAATATTTTCCAAAGAATATGTAGTGCGTTAACTTTCTGCTCAAAAGCTTTATAAAAATACAGTCCAATACAAGAAGCGGGGAAGGAGGGATTGTTTACTTTGTGTACACCTTATATCTAGACAAGAAATTGTTCCAAAAGGACCCATAGGAGTCACATTCATTTACATACAATGCTTTCTGAAAGCTGAGAGATGATTTATAGAATTGTTCAGAAATCTCTTATGTTACTTAGTCAATAGTTGGACATTAAAACTTTAAAAGGAAAAGCTAAATGGCATTTAAAAACTTTTTTCTTGCTGGAAAAAAAACCTTATAGTTATTCTTTAAGGGGGTTTTCCTATCTGACGGTTTCACAGAGCCTGCCATTCACAGCCAGCCTCAGACTCCCACTTCCTGTTCAGGCTGTAGGCGGTTTTACAGCAGTGACTAACACTTGAGCTCTGTTACTCCTAGCTGAGTTTGTTAGAGGGACACTGGTGATGGAGGAGTTTTAACAGCAGGGCACAAGGCTACAGAGGTCAAGAGGGTTAAAGTTTGTCAGTAAGAAACGTAAAAGGCTGCTGTGTTGTCGCTAAGACACGGAACGGAGAGACATCACTTTCCCTGCCAGGGCTGGAGCAGTTGGCAACCTAGGAAAGCTTGTGGAAACAGGCAAGAAATAAAATGCTCTAGCACTGAAATGAAGCAAAATCAGAACAGCAATGCATTCGGTGAAAGCCTTTATTTATCTTTGCCTACATGTTTAAAGCTAATCAGTGTGGAGAGAATAACCTTGTAAACACTCTATGCCCCTTCAGAATCAACAGAAAGAGTAAAAAGAGTTTTTCAGATCATTATACAATTTTCAATATACTTTCTGTTCAGTCCATCAAATTCCCAGGACTGATATCTATACCCAGGTATTAAGCAATTAAGTTTTCTACAAATAGCGGCAAGCAGAGATCTTGAAAATCCTGAGGAACTGATACAGAATAAACTTTATTTTCCAAAACAGCAATACCCCTTTAACTGTTACTTTTCTAAATAAGGCTACAAATGAAAACAGCTTTTTGAGAGATAGCCATAGTTTACAGGGCTGCATTAGTATAAATAAAATATATACGCTGTGCTGTGACTTCTCTATATATAGTAGTAAATAAGTGAAAGCTGCACGAGAAGTTTTACTCCGCAGATAAACCATAATCCATAAAATGTGATGTGTTTTGCTATGGCTATTTTTGTTTCTCATATTTCTGCAGGTACATACCAGGGGATTTCAGGCAGATTCATGTAGGACTAAACTGGCATGGTAGGGGCTACGTAAAGATGAGTTATAGTTTCTAGACGGTACTAGAGTGTGTCACATCATCTTGACAAGCTGTGTAACATCACAGTGATAAAAATAGAACAACCTTCACAGAAATATTCCATATTATGCCAGTCTTTATGCTTGATTGAGGATAAGAGAGGAGTCTATAAGAACATAAACATTTGAGCACCTTCAAACTGAATCTAGTGGTGCAAATGCATCAAATAAACAGCCCTTTAAAATACACTGTCAAAATGACCAATGTCCTATACATATATAACATGGCCACGTCCCAGAAGTTGTCCTCAGTCAGACAAAATGGCAGAAAATACTCAGGTGTTTCCCTACTCACGTGCTTCAACGGAATTCCACATCACATTGCTACTTCTGTCTGAAATTTGGATCTCAATTTTATAGCAAAATGTATCAAAATCTGCATCTCTTGTTCCTGTGCAATTGTTCACACTGTGAGATTTTTTTTTTAGCACTAATAAAGAAACCACCTTTTATTGATCATGGGTGCTGCTGGCTTTCTCCTACCCTCCTGAATGCTTACATGTCCAGAGTGTTGCCGTGCAGCCCCTGACCCACAGAACGGTGAGCTGGTCAGTTTTATTTATTTTTTTAATCAACATATGGACAAAATGTGGCAGATTTATAAATACTGTTGAACTCTAGATTAGATTTACAATGCACCACAAATATCACAGTATTGATAAATTTGGTGCATGTTAGAACCGTGTAGTCTAACTGTACACCATCTTTAAGTTGGATTACTTTAAGCCACAAACTGCGCCAAAATTGTGCCAGATCGCCCTTTTCATGAAGCTACACCATTCTACTAAGACCACACATCATTCTATACGAGTTACTAGTTGTATCTTCCCTCTATATATACTGATTGTACTCGGTTCAGTACATTACCACAATTAATTTTGAACAAAACAATTCAGATCCAGTTGAAGCTCGAACTTTCAGCTTTAATTCAGTGGGATGAAAAAATTATTGCATAAAAATGCGAGACACTAAAGCATTTTTCAAAACACAATCTCTTCATTTCAGGGATTCAAAAGTAGTTAGACAAATTAAATCATTGTAAATAAGATGATAATTTCTAAGACTTGGTTGCCCTTTGTTGGCAATGACTGCCTGAAGTCTCGAACTTATGTACATCACCAGATGCTGTTTCTTCCTTTTTAATGCTCTAACAGGCCTTAACCGCAGCGATTTTCAATTGCTGTTTGGTGGTGGGCCTGTCTGAAGTTCAGTCCTTAACAAGTGAAATGCATGCTCAATTCTTGAGGCTTATTCTTGAGTGGCTTGCACCGTGCAGTAAACCCTTTGTATTTACTTTCATGCAGTCTTCTCTTTATGGTAGATTTGGATATTAATACGCCTACATCTTACAGAGTGTTTTTCACTTCGTTGGCTGTTGTGAAGGGTTTTCTCTTCACCATGTAAATCATTCTGTAATCATCCACCACTGTTGTCTTCCGTGGGCGTTCAGGTTTTTTTGCATTGTTGAGTTCACCAGTGCTTGTTTTCTTTCTCAGAATGTACCAAACTGTAGATTTTGCCACACGCAAAGCAATTTCTCGGATGGTTTTTTTTTTCTGTTTTTGCAGCTAAAGGATGGCTTTTTTTCATCAGCATGGAGAGCTCTTTTAACCACAGGCTTTCTTTACAGCAATATTTTCATAATGCAAGCACCACACCTCAAAACAACTCCAGGTCTTATCTGCTTAGTTGAAAATGACATAATGAAGGAATTGGGCACACCTGCTCATGAAACAGCCTTTGAATCAATTGTTCAATTACTTATGGTCCCTTAAAACAGGTTGATCATGCTAAGGAGCTGAAACTCCTAAACCCTACATCCAATTTTAATGTGGATACCCTCAAATGAAAGTCTGGACCTTAAGTCCATGTCTGTTATATAACTATAACATGTTTCAGTTTACAGGTAAATAATGAATTGTGCGCCAGTGTCCAAATATATGGACGTGTGTGTGTAGTTCCCGAGTTACAAACGGGATAGGGACTGCAGGTTTGTTCTTAAGTTGAAATTGTATGTAAGTCGGAACAGGTAGATTTATTAAATGTAACTCAAGCAAAAACATTTTTTTAGTTTTGAATAGTGCAGGGAAGGGTTTTTACATTTGTTTTGCCGTCTGTGCACTTTTTTTTAGAAGATTTCAACTAATGTTCTGTATCTCATGTGCAGCTGTGGCATGCTGGCACTTGGTTATCATGGGGCGTGACTCAGTGTTGAATGTCATCCACGCCCCATAAGTCTCCGTTTGTAACTAGGGGACGTATGTAAGTCGAAATGATGCAAGTCGGGGACTGCCTGTATATATGTATATGTATATATATATATATATATACACACACACACACACACAACACACACACACACACACACACACACACACACTACACACACACACAGACCTCCCCCAAAAAGTTAAATTTTATAATATTTGTAATAATAGAGCAGGAATTTGGTGTCAGCTGCCTTCAGGTAAGAAGTGTTTTAATTATCTACTCTGCTGCCTATCAGGACCTTCCTATTTTTTAAAATAATTTTTGGCGCAAATTACTTCGATAACACGCCCAAATGTATTTACAAGTAAAGAATACTTACAACACCAATTTACAAGGAGAGATAGAAGAGTGTATAGTATCGTATAAGTTAAAATATATCATTAAAAAGTAAACTTTTCATTATACAATAATGTTTGAGATTTTTCGGTAATCAAAATTAGTTTATAAAGAGATTGCAGTTCTCCAATAAAAATGGCGGATACATGGCTAGTGATTTCATGAAAATATATAAAACAAGTTACAGAATTGTTCTAATTCACTGTATTGGGGGAAATAAGATTGCAACAAAGGATTCAACATCTCTGTTCAGGGTGAGACACCAAATCCATTTTTATATCAAAGAGCTCAAACGCACTTGGAGCAAAACCAGAATTGCTGGTCATCTAATTCCTGTCAGTAGTACCTTAGAGCAGAGGTTTTCAACCCTTTTTCTGCAACAGGCCCCCCAATGACTGTCCTATTTTGATGGGGACCCCCGAAGTCTAGGTAATCTAACAATCAGTAAAAGACACACATCAGTGAATATCTCAATGTTTATAGACTGCATATCAAATCCAGTAGCATTGAACTTAATTAAAAGTTCATACTAGATGAATTAATAGTAAGCTACATACATTACAGACATAATGAATTATCTGAAATTACCAAACTACAGATAGTGTCGTTCAGTGTGACAGCTGTGTCTGTTCATCAATGCACATTGGGACAGATTTATCAATAGTGTCTAACTCTTAGACAAGTAAAGTTAGACTAGACTGTCTTACAATGCGCCACATTCAGTGTTGATAAATCTGGTGCAGGTTAGAACAGTCTAGTCTAAGTTTGTACCACCAATAAGTTGGCTTACTTTTATGCCACAAACTACGACAAATTTATGGCGCTTATTTTGTTATATTTAAGCCACGCCCCTTTCCCGAGGCCACAACCCTTTGTCAGACAACTATATTTACTATTTTGCCATAGGCAAACTTAAACTCTATCAGTTCTCTATCTGTAAAACACTAAAACGTAACTTTTATTATGTATAACTCTTAACCTCTATGCACACTATTTAAAAACCTGATTTCTAACCTCATCATTTAACCCTTTCTGCTTCTGAAAGAGGGAATAACTCCCTTTCTATTATCAAGTCTGGTGGAGCACCACCTATTAACAGGAGAGCCTTGTATCTATAGCAAAGTACTAGCTCGAGTAAGGGATCCCAAGCCTACTACTTGGGCAGTCGTTCCTAATCTCATGGACACAGAACAAATAAGGCCCCCTTGTGACACCGTCTACAGCAGGTGACACTTCTAGACAGAGGTGAGAAATCACAATTTAAAACGTCATATCTGACCTGCCCGACATGTTTCGCCAGCTAACCTGGCTTCATCAGGGTTAGAGGTCACAAGGGGACCTTATTTGTTCTGTGTCCATGATTAGGAACGACTGCCCAAGTAGTAGGCTTGGGATCCCTTACTGGAGCTAGTACTTTGCTATAGATATAAGGCTCTCCTGTTAATAGGTGGTGCTCCACCAGACTTGATAATAGAAAGGGAGTTATTCCCTCTTTCAGAAGGAAAAAGGGTTAAATGATGAGGTTAGAAATCAGGTTTTGAAATAGAGTGCATAGAGGTTAAGAGTTATACATAATAAAAGTTACGTTTTAGTGTTTTACAGATAGAAAACTGATAGAGTTTAAGTTTGCTTATGGCAAAATAGTAAATTTAGTGACCAAAAGTCACTCTCTGTTCTCTTGCGAGATTCCCAATTTTTTGGAGATTATGTGACAACCTTTGTCAGACAAGGCACAGAAGCATCTGAAACTGTCTAAAAACACATAGCAAATATGGCGAAAAGCTTGTAAGACATTTTTGCCACAAATTGAGCCAGAATTCTGGCGCAACTGCCTTGATAAATCTGCCCAAATATGTTCAAATGTGGATCCATGCGTGACAAACAAACGCGTATCTCATCTTCAATGTTTGGTCTTGCTCTGTATTTCGTTTTTTTAACACAAGTATGTCATAGCAAATGGCAACATGACATTAACAGCTTTCCTGGACAGAAGCGGGTACTCCTGTCCGCACGATAACCAGAAAGACGTCAGTGATGTACGGCTAAAATTCAACTGTAAAGTCCTGTCAGATGAAACTTCTGTCAATTCTTATTTTTTACAGCCAGTTAAATCGGCAGACAGACACTGAAATGAATTACAAATTCAATCAAACATGCTCACGTCATCATCAACAAAATACTCCTGAAAGTAATGTGACAACTTCTGGATATGGTCCAGAACTGTACCTGCAATGACCTCTGTGTTGGTCTAATTTTCTGTGAGAAAGTTATCTAACAGTGGAAACACATCATAAATGCCCTGTTGACATCTTCCTTTCCAGATACAGGGTTTTTTCTGGAAGGCATTGATTTTGTCATACGTTTTTAAAATGTTTGACCAATTTAAGCTAATCAATGTCTGCAAGACATGCCAATATGGCCAATCCATGGTTTGTCAGTCAAGAAACATGCCAAAAGCTCTCATTTTGCAAAATAACTTTTCAGCAATGATGTAGAGGCCTAGCTTTGATGAGGTTAACACACTCTGAAAACACATCAGCCTGTCCCTTGCTGCTCAAGTCTCATGGTGCAGTGGGCTGCTGTTGCTTGTGGAGCAACTTCCTTTATCATGCGACTAGACCAGACCTCCTTCCTGTCATTGCAGTCATCAGTGCCAATTCCAATACGCTGTTTCCATGACTAATTTGACTGAACAAAAAAATTGTCAACCACGTGGAAAAATTCTCTCCAAGTAGTATGTCCTTAGATGGCTTTGCAAAACTAGAAAACCTACAATACTTCACCTTCCCAGCAACATCTCACATATAACAGCAACTGTGCAGCATTTGCAATATTGGTACTTTCATCCTGCTGAATTGCAAATTTGACTTGCCAGTCTTGCTATTAGCTGGATATATCACCAATTCTTCTGCTCACCGTGCTATCAGACAATGGAATGGCTTTTAGTTTTTGGCTTCATTCTTTTCCCAGTACAACTTCACACATCTCTACAGCTGCTGGCAGTAGAAGCTCTTCCTGAATTGTGTGAGGCTTCTTGGAATGTGCAATTCACAATGCTTCCAAATACAATGCACGAAGAGCCTTCTTGTTTACAGTGGTTATTTTGCCCTTTGCTTCAAGTAGAGCTTCCTTTTACTGCTCAAAATATTCCTTTGGCTTTACTGGCTACACCTAAATGCATTGTTGTTAAATGACACATTAACTTCAATGGTTTCATTGCTTCATTGGATAGTTTTTGAAGACAACACAGAGAGGTTGGTCACCATTTGCCCCTACAGCAATAAATCCATAAGCAATGTATTCCAGATCGTACTTGCAATGTTTTCTCTTGATTCTACCTTCGTCACTGTCATCATCAGACTCTTCTGGTTCCTTTCTTTTCACAAATTTATCCATGCTCGGCGACGTACAACTACTTAAAAGTTAAATATAAATAAAGTGCATGGAATTTTGGAATCTCAGTTCTAGAAGTATCAGCCACTAAAACATCCAGGTGGTTCATCTTTATTATTGAGCGATGATGAAAAAAAATGTTTACGTTTATGGCCATGTTAAGTGCGAACTGTGGCACACGACTGTATTACTGAGTTGGCCTTAAATCCTGCCCTAAAGAAAGATATAAACACTAAAGTTGTATGTAATGAAAGCTTATGCCTGTGGTACAGGTTACTCTTAAAAGTTTTTCTTTGGCTTCTTTGCGGACCCCCTGGCAGCCTGCGGCAGACAGGTTGAGAACCTTGTTATGTACCACATTGTAATGTAGAGAGGCGCTATAGACCACCAATCACTGCATGAACTTCACTGTACAGGACATGTAGTACCGCACTGCACGGTACTGTAGAGAGGCGGTACTAGACCGCCGATCACTGTATGCACTTCACTAATACATGGAAGAGCAGTGCAGAACATGTAGTACCACATTGTAATGTAGAGGCGCTATAGACCACCAATCACTGCATACACCTCACTAAAACAGATATTTTACAAATAATATGTACATTATGAATGGCTGGCTCTTATACTCAATCACTTGAGCCACAGATCAGCAGTGTCAGTGACATTGTATGAGGAGTGTGTTTTCAACAAACAATGTTGTAGGAAAGACCATTGTATGGTGAAAATATTGTATGCCGAGGCCATTGTAACTTGAGAGGTCACTATAGAAGTTGCCCTTAACAATAAGTTACAGCTTTTGCTTAAAAGGAACCGGTCACATAATATATGCGACTGATATGCAGGCACCATGGTAAAGAGCAGGAGGAGCGGAGCGGATTGATATAGAATTAAGTGGGGGAAAACTTCAGAAGAAACTGTAATTTATTCATTTCAATTTCTGCTTATGCTGAGTTAAGAAGTCCAGTAGGCAGAGTTATTAGTGTTTGGCAGTCTTCCCTCTATGAGCGTGTATACAGAGAGAGCTGTCAATCATTGATAAAATTGTCTACTGGACTCCTTAATCCAGAATAATCAGAAATCTAGACTAAGATTACAAATTCTACTAAATAATTTCAAATAAAACTAACATACTGCTGGCAGATCAAATCGCATGTTCAGTGCGACAGGTTCCCTTTACAATTGAGAGCATAAATCTAATGAGCTGCAATGGAAAACGTCTAGTACTCCTTTAAATACATCTCCCTCAGATCTCATAACAAACTTCTTTCATTTGCAGCAGCTTTGTTCATAAAGAGACCAAGCAGAAAATCGTTGGAATGGTTGCAATGATCCCAATTGTGTTTGTTCCATGGAGTCGTTTCCAGTTGTTTGTCTGTTAATACTCTTTTTCACAATACTTCCAGTTTAGCACAAAGATTATTTTGCAAATCAAATACATCTGAAATTCCAGTCCGCAAGAGAGATCTGTTTCTCAATAAACTGTATTGCTCTGCTGATAGTTACACTTCAAGACAGCTGCAAGTATCCCGCATTCAAAGGAGTATGCAGAACATAGTCTGATAATGTAACAATGTCTAATATCTTCATTGTTACAACTCTCCGAATAGACAAGCTCTCCTGTATGTCTGCAGAATTAGCATGCCTAGTACAAAGTGTCTATAAATACATCCTGCTTCTCCTGATGCAATCATTTCTACTGCCATTTCATACAAACAGCAGTAACATAAATATGTACAAAAACAGAAGACAAAGTAGAAAGCAAGAGGCTAGAAAAGAAAATCTGTTAGAGGGAGCTGATAATGCAGGTTTCGCTGTTTACAATTGCTTTCTAATCTATTAAACGACTGTGAAAATTGATGCACTGTATGAAGTGCCTTTATTTACTTGAAAAGGGAAAACGCTTTCTGTTGTGCAGCTTTTTTTTTTCTCTAAAATCTTGAATGTGATTGCTAGGAAATGTGATATCTCCCTTCCCCCAGTCTGTGGGTCAAATGTGAGGACTACAATCCCATAACTGTTTTTCGGATTTTGTTAGCTTTCCTTAAGAAAATGGTTCTAATATATTTAGATTGAGCAGTTTCCCATTAATACATAATGAGGCTTTATGGGTAGCATTTAGGAACACGCATGCATACATAGTGCTTGTTAGGCTTACAACCATGTGTTTTCTCAATGAGGCACATTCTCTCTCTTTATATATGCATATATCAGCTTTGTTATTCATTTGTTTCCACACAAGGACATTAGTTCCAGGACTCTATGCTAGTGCAGAGGATGCTGGGTAAAAAACATTATGTAGGAATCATTAAAGATTAACCCCATATGTGCAAGTGTAGAGAGAATTAAATAATTTCTTCATTTACTGGACTTACAGAAAATGGTCACCCAGTCTGTTGATACGTTTTTGGCTTTAAACTGTTATAAAGTCCATTAGCCCGAATGGGGAAAGGAAATGGAAGAAATTTTGACATAGTACGGTTTAAAACATACATGGCCATCAAGTTCAACAAAGAGAGTAAGATGGGAAGAAAGGAGGGCTTCAGGTAAATTTAGACCTTTGTTTCCCTCAATTGATACAGAAATACGAGGCAGGAAGCAACTTACTCTATAAGAGAACATTTAGCATCCAATGCCGATCAAATAGGACCAACATTCAATAAAAGAATTTTATACCTCTACATACGTGTTAATACTTTTTTGTTGTAAGTAATCGTCTAAGCCTTTTTTTTTTTTGAGGCCCTCAACAGTTCCTGCTGTGACCAGGTCCAGAGGTGTCTATTCCGCAGATTCACAGTTAGGCCTCGTTCACACGGCTTATTTCAGAACGTATTTACATCGGATTGCCGATCGTAAATACGTTCTGAAATCAGTTGAAAATCAGTTGCAAATAAGTGCCACTAAGTATGGCACGTATTTGTAACTGATTTCCCGACGGATTCACCATCTCCAATCATTGAAGGTGGTGAATCCGTCCGTAAATAATTGACATGCACATTGTTTTTCTGTCCGGATTGCCGTCATCAATCCGCGGCGGCAATCCGGCACGGAAATACGCGTCGTGTGAACGACGAGCCGTATTTTCTATTGAAATCAATAGAAAATGGGCTGTGACTTATTTCTGACTGATTTGCCGACGGATTGACGATCGTCAATCCATCGGCAAATACGCGGCAAATTAAGCCGTGTGAACGAGGCCTTATGGTCAGGAAGGCCTGTTTCATCTAGAGAGTAAAACTTTTTTAATAACTCCCTATTAACCCCTTAAGGACCCTGGACGTATGAGTACGTCCCAGGGTCCCTAAGGGGCATTGCAGGGGGATCGCTCCGCGTGTGTGTATATACACTCACCGGCCACTTTATTAGGTACACCATGCTAGTAACGGGTTGGACCCCCTTTTGCCTTCAGAACTGCCTCAATTCTTCGTGGCATAGATTTAACAAGGTGTTGCAACGATGCTCAATTGGTACCAAGGGGCCCAAAGAGTGCCAAGAAAATATTCCCCACACCATGACACCACCACCACCAGCCTGAACCGTTGATACAAGGCAGGATGGATCCATGCTTTCATGTTGTTGACGCCAAATTCTGACCCTACCATCCGAATGTCGCAGCAGAAATCGAGACTCATCAGACAGGCAACGTTTTTCCAATCTTCTACTGTCCAATTTCGATGAGCTTGGGCAAATTGGAGCCTCAGTTTCCTGTTCTTAGCTGAAAGGAGTGGCACCCGGTGTGGTCTTCTGCTGCTGTAGCCCATCTGCCTCAAAGTTCGCCGTACTGTGCGTTCAGAGATGCTCTTCTGCCTACCTTGGTTGTAACGGGTGGCTATTCGAGTCACTGTTGCCTTTCTATCAGCTCGAACCAGTCTGCCCATTCTCCTTTGACCTCTGGCATCAACAAGGCATTTCCGCCCACAGGACTGCCGCTCACTGGATGTTTTTTCTTTTTCGGACCATTCTCTGTAAACCCTAGAGATGGTTGTGCTTGAAATCCCAGGAGATCAGCAGTTTCTGAAATACTCAGACCAGCCCTTCTGGCACCAACAACCATGCCACGTTCAAAGGCATTCAAATCACCTTTCTTCCCCATACTGATGCTCGGTTTGAACTGCAGGAGATTGTCTTGACCATGTCTACATGCCTAATGCACTGAGTTGCCGCCATGTGATTGGCTGATTAGAAATTAAGTGTTAACGAGCAGTTGGACAGGTGTACCTAATAAAGTGGCCGGTGAGTGTATATATATATATACACACACACATTATATATATATATATATATATTATATTATATATATATTATATATATAATTATATATATTATATATATATACATATATATACATACAACACACTTTTTTGGGGGGAGTTTACCTTCCCTTGCATTTTCACACAAAATCTTCACACACTGTCTGCCTTGTCCTTATGAAGGCGGATAAAACCCAGTCTAGCCACATCATCTATTTGTTCCTCCAGAACCAGGACCTTAGACTTCCATATTTTGGTTGCTAGATTCTGGCATTTGTAAGCATATACTTTACGTTCCTATCCAATTTTATGTATTTAGCATGAGGCATGAGATGACTTGAAATGTAATTGTCACATCTGCCTTCAGAATTGGTCTTATAACACGTGGATCTCCTTATTCACTGTTCTAGTCCTCCCTCCTAGTTACGATCTATCAGTCAAGTGGCTATTCCCTCGCATGATTCTCTAGACAGATTCTCAGGTTAAATAGTATAATTACTAGAACTTGTAAAGCACTGTTTCCCAGATTTGTCCTCAAGGAACCCCATCAAGTTATCAGGATATTCCATTGTGATTTTAATTAAATGAAACCAATGAAATCCCTTGTGCAACAGTAAGGACCTGTTGGGGTTCCTTACTGGATTGGGGATACAGTTGTTAATGACATCTAGATTGGAGCACACATGCATTTATAAAGTGTGATGCCTCCAGTTTTAACAGTTGCACTACGGTTATTATTTTGAGATCAGAGATTTGACTAGTGTACAATCATGTTACAGGTCTACGGAAAGATTGTGAAAGGCATGCACATGCAACTCAATGTGTTCCAATTAACTGCAAATACAGTGCAACTAGGAGCTATACTGCTGGAAAAAGTTGCATGTGGCCCTAGCCTTGGACTGAAAGTCATTTGACCCTATAAGTGAACAAACTATGTTCAGCAATAAACTAATAAATCTATAGCATAATTGACTGCCTAGATTAAAGAACAATATTCATTTCACCAATTATAATGGAATGAGAAGTCGGTTTATGTTGGCGATGATTATGGAAGGAACAATAGTAAGAACTAGTCGTGATCTTTATGTATAAAAATAATGGCTGCCAAGTGCCAACTGCATGAACATGTTAATAGCAGCCACCTTTTCTAGCATTAGGTGATAACGGTAGATATTCAACGTACTGTGTGGCCTCAAGCACATGGCTGACTTCATACCACTTGCATGACGTATTGAGCTGTAATACAGCACCCATAAAAGTGTGTGGCATCCCACTGCAACTCTGTATGCCTCTGATCCAATGCAGGAACATACTACGTTTTTGTGTCTGTTGATTTTCAATGAACCTGCCACATCATGTGCACCAAGATCATATTACAGAAAACCATCCATGAAATATAATATTGTAAAGCAAAGCCATAGGAATCCCATGCACTGCTGTACAATCTCCAGCACTTGGCATATTCATGGAAAAGAGATTTACAAATTAAGAAATAATCTTCATTTAAACCACACAGAGATTTACGGTGAATTTCCAGTTTCTACAGTACAATCATATACAAATAACCACTTCACAATATTCTTTTGGATGCAGGCAGAAATGAATCATTTAGGGTTTTGAGTCTATTGAACCATGAGATTGTGAACATGGCAATGTAGACCACTGAATACCTCGTCTGTTTATTAAGAAGGCAGTTCATAATACAGGCAAGTAATTTGCCTTCAACAAAACATCGCACGGGAATATAATGCTTCAGGCCTAGAGGAAATTGTAACAAAAGATACACCAAAAAGATCATGCACCATTTGTATGTCTGTCTGTATGAGAACAACAGGTGAGACGGCCAAATTATTCTCTATTATTTGCAGAGTTCGGGTAACAATTAGTCCATTTTGAGCTGCTCAACCAAGCAAATAATTTAGCTGTCAAGTTTTTTTCTTCACTCTCTTAAATTACAGAAAACAAAGTGTGATTCACACTGCAGATCTATTTCAGTGCAATTATGGTTTATATTTGGGGAAGATTAAGGACAAGGATGTAAGTAGAGAATTTTACTTAAGATAGTGAAGTGCTTGAAAAGATATGCACTGCACACAAAACGGTAGAGATATTTGGCTTTCGGGTGAAATTTGTGGAAAACGTAAAAAATTAACGCTACAGTGATACATTATCCTGAAAGCAGTCAATTTAAGTTGCAGCATGCAATGTTATTTTCCTCATCTCAAACAATTTAATGAAACAAAAGCCAACAACAGTGGAGGGTGTGCACCATCAAAAATGTCAATGTCTGAATAACTTGTCATGGGGCCTTGAGCACCAGTTACAGCTTGACCATGACTCCTCATGGTGTTCACCAGGCGAGTTATTGACTGCTGAGGCATGGCATCCCACTCTTCTTGAAGGGAGCACCACAGGTCATTGGGATTCAGGGGTACAGATTTTCAAGCTTCTACATGGTGACTCAGCTGATCCCACAGGTTTTGTAGGTGGTTCAGGTCTGGAAAAAGCGCAGGTCATGCCATTTGAGGTACCCCAGGCTCCAACAGCCGTTCCCTGATGATGCGACCCCAATGTGCTACAGCATTGTCATCCCTGAAGATGAAATTAGCCCTGTGTTGTTCATGCAGAGGCACAATGACTGGATTAATGATGTTATCCAAGTAGTAGAGGATAGTCACTTTAGCATTCACAGAGTGTAGGACAGTGCCGTATTGACTACACACACCTACCCAGACTGTACCACCACTACCACCAAAGGCTTGTCTGGTGGTAACAGTGGCTGATGCATAGCGCTCTCCTTAATGTCTCCAGCTTTGTTGGCGGCCATCATTTCTGCTCATAGTGAATTGACTTTCATCACTGAACAGCACTGAGGACTATTGGTCCTTTGTCCAGCGTAGATGCTCCATGGTAGATGATGATGACTGTGCATGATGGTATGGTCAGGTCGTCTAACATGCAGACCACGCTGATGTAAACGGTTATGAATCGCCGCCAACCAGTGACACTTGGTTGCCTCTCACCTCCCTTAATGTGCCTGGAGTTGTGTGACATTCGTTATCCGGTTCTGCAGGGCATTATTTATAATGCAGCAGTCCTCAATGTGTGATGTAGCCAAAGGATGTCCACATCTTTGCCTTTCTGTGACTCTTCCAGTCTCTCTATATCTCTGTTGCAACCTGCTATTGACACTCTGTGACACTCTAAGCTCAGTGGCCACTTCCGTCTGAGAGCATCCTGCTCGAATCCAGGTAATGGCGAGGTACTGTTAATCAATTGTAAGGTGTTCGCTTGGTCTTGAAGTCTAAATGTGAACAGAATGATAAGGTGGACTGTTTAAATCCCAATTCCTTTTGGTCCCCTAAATTTATTGGGCGATTCAGTGAATAAACACCTGTTATGAATTACGTCACTAAGCTCCTAGTTAGAGATAAGCAAGTTGTGCAGAAAGTACTGAAACACTGAACAGTTCGACATGTGCATTCTAAAGTTAAGACATGGTCTCACTTAGTGCATTTAAAACAAATTTCAATAAATTTCATGTTCATCCTGAAATTTCAACCAAAAGCCAAATATCCCTATCTTTTTGTGAGTAGTGTATGTGAGTTTAAGGGAAAGAGATAAAGCTGACACTACGAGATTATTTTAGTCATTTAACTGGATGTGGCTGATCTTATCAAAAGGTATTATCTCTGTGTTACAAATGTTAAATGCCTTTATTTTGCAGACAGAGAATGTTGATAGCACTTATTCACCCAATACGGATGTTTGCGCTATTGTAAGCGTAAAATACTTAACGTCACAGCTCCCCACATTATAATCCCAAAAGAAGTTTGCCCCTTTTGTGCAAATTTACATACCCTCTCCCTTCTCTAGTTTAGTTCAGAGCCAAGCCTCACAAAACTGTTGACTGATATGGCCAATATTAGGATGCAATTCCTACTATCCCTAGGCTGGTTTCATACATTGGGGAACATTTACTGATACTAACACTTAGCACAAACTTAGACTACACAGTTTTAAAAACTAGATTTACAACAGTGGTTCGCATTGTACAGTAAATTTAGTGAACATTTAAACATTTCTAACTTTATACCCCCTATTAGTTGGGTCAGTTTACACTAATCGCCACGACACAAGCCACACCTTTTAAGCACATCCACAGCGCCTTTATTTTATGCAGTGCAGAAGTGTCTAAAATTGATAATAAATGTGGTGTAAAGAATGTATGCCAGTATTTTGGCACAAATTGCAGTGAAATTCTGGCACAGTAATGTTCCTCGCTGTGTTTCTGAAAAAACGCTTGCATTTTTAGCTGTGTTTTTTTGGGGCATAAACTACAGTGGCCAAATGTTAACTGGAGAACAATAGGAAAGTAGAGATGTAGCAAAGCTCACAGGTTACCAGTGGCCTTTTCTGACTCATCTGCTTTAGTTATGCTAGTGTCCCCTGCAAAATAATTCTGGAGCATTTTTCCTAAAATGCTGCATAGTTCCCTTATGATTCCTGCTAAAAATTCATTACCAACATGTCACCTGGGTGTTGCCAATTGGGGATGTTTCTATGCTCAGCCTGACATCATCCAATCAGTGCTGACAGAGTCAGTGTGTTCAGGTACACACCCCTGTGAACTGGAATGGTAACACTCACCGGACTGACTTAGTATTATATTGCTAGGAGAAGTAACAGAGAAACAGCCGAATGCAGAGTTCTAAGAGAAGATATTGTTGTTTCATAGGGAACACAGGTATTTACTAAAACTTACGTCAGGTCCTCTTGAATGTGACAAATAATGGATTATGATACAGTAAAGGAAATTATTATCTGATACCTTGTGGGGTATCCTTGATCATGAAGAATGTGAGAGATCAGCTTAAACCTACACGGGGGGAACTAGTTAATGATCTCAAGGCAGCTGGGACCACAGTTACCAAGAAAACCATTGGTAACACATTACACCTTAATGGTTTAAAATCCTGCAGTCCCCCGCTCAAGAAGGCCAATGAACACCTGGATGATTCTGTGAGTGATTGGGAGAAGGTGCTGCGTCAGATGAGACAAATATTGAGCTCTTTGGCATTAACGCAACTCGCCGTGTTTGGAGGAAGAGAAATGCTGCCTATGACCCAAAGAACACCGCCCCCACTGTCAAGCATGGAGGTGGAAACATTATGTTTTTGGGGTGTTTCTCTGCTAAGGGCACAGGACTACTTCACTGCATCAATCGGAGAATGGATGGAGTCATGTATCGTAAAATCCTAAGTGACAACCTCCTTTCCTCTGCTAGGACACTAAAAATAGGTCGTGGCTGGGTCTTTCAGCAAGACAATGACCCAAAACATACAGCCAAAGCAACAAAGGAGTGGGTCAAAAAGAAGCACATTAAGGTCATGGAGTGGTCTAGCCAGTCTCCAGACCTTAATCCCATAGAAAACTTATGGAGGTAGTTGAAGCTCCAAGTTGCCAAGTGACAGCCTCAAAATCTTAATGATTTATAGATGATCTGCAAAGAGGAGTGGATCAAAATTCCTCCTGACATGTGCGCAAACCTTATTATCAACTACAAAAAACATCTGACTGCTGTGCTTGCCAACAAGGGCTTTGCCCCCAAGTACTAAGTCTTGTTTGCCAGAGGGATTTCTCACTACAAAATGCAAATTAATTTATATAATTTATACGATGAAATTTTCTGGATTTTATTTAGGATATTCTATCTCTAAATGTTAAAATTAACCTACACTTAAAATTATAGACTGTTAACGACTTTGTCAGTGGGCAAACTTACACAATCAGCAAGGGATCAAATAATTATTTCCTTCACTGTACCTGTAGCATAGAAATTTATTTTAATTATGTCAATACTTTCAAAGGCTTCTGATGAGGTCTCTTGCTCCGGTAAGCTATCTATGCAAAATATCCTTTGCTGCAAACTCAATATGCCTAGGTAAAAAAACGGCAAGCAAAGGTGTATTTTCAGTTTGTGCTGTTTTTCTCCCCAAAGATTCCCCATTTTTTTTTTCTGCAGCAAACAAATGCAGGTGTGAATGTGTGTTTTTCTTTATTCTTTTGAACACATCATAAAATAGATTAGATGATTTGTGAATAGAAAAATGTACCAAAAACTGTTGTCTTTCTGCCAAACCGTAAACTGTGTCATCTAGGTATCTTCAGTCAATATGAAGCCCATAGCAAAGCTTTTATTGTATATACTTCGTGTTGTACAGGTGGCAGATGTGTGTTGTACAGGTGGCAGATGTGTGTTGTACAGGTGGCGGACATTGAGGATTTAGCTGCATCATAACGTAATTTATCTCTTGATCTAATGGCTGGCAGGCTTGTCCCTTTGCTTCGCAAAAGAAGAAAAGTCAAAGGAGGAGCAATTGTTGCAGATCAATCTGGGCCCTGGCGACTATGGGGAAAAATGTGGAATGGAAGATTCGGAAGGCCCAGTCATAACATAAGTGACAGCAAATTCTTTAAAAAAAGATCTCAACTAATCCAATGACAAACTTTTCACAATAAATGCGTCAGCAGATGTTTTGGAGCACGGTTTCCAATAGATACTTCTGGCATCACAAAGAAGACATTTACTAGCTCAAAATAAGCAGAAGGTGCAAGTGGTATCGCTTTAATTGTTATAGTGTAATAATTTGTAAAATTATTTCATTTCTGTTCTAGTGCACCACACTAGGGACAACTTCATAGAATTGCATTTAGTTTCCCAGTGAAAAGGGAATGGAGGAAGGGAATTGACAGGCAACACCTACGGCACTCTTTTAAGGAGTTGTGGGGATGATAGGTTGGTATTTGACAGGGAATGCCTACAGCACCCCATTAAGGAGTTGTGGGGAGCAGCTGCTATGGGGCTCAGCAGGCAATGAACAGTAACTTAAATTTTCATTGCCGGCCGGGCCTTGTCATATGATGCTGTCACTGTCAGTAGGGGCCTGTGTTGGGACCGGATGAGCCCCCTTGTTACAAGCAATGGGATGTAATAACAGGGCCCTGTCGGCAGTTACCATAACTTATTGTCCACTGCCGTTCAAACCCTAACTGAGCAGAATGCCACCGGCACCCTGCCCCACTGTTCGGCCTGGTAGGCTCAAGGCCTCAGAGCTATCAGGCACGACTGAGTTCTGAGGCAGGAGGTGCAATGATGTCGCGGAGAAGCCGGCCTGCAGCTCGTTGTGGGAATTTGGATACAGGTGAGTGTTTTTATTTTTTTACTAATAGCATTCTACATACCTACCTTGAGCATACCTAACTTGAGCATACCTTCCTCCTTTGGGCCTAACTACCGCCTATCTACCTACCTAACTAGGGCCTACCTCCCTAACTGGGACCTAACTACCTAATTGGGGCCTACCTACTTACCTGGGGCCCATCTACCTACCTAACTGGGGCTTACCTACTGTATTTCCAGAGGCCTACCAACCTACCAAAGGCCTACCAACCTATTTAACGAGGGCCTACCTACTTTTGAGGTGGATGGGATTTGACTGGCAATGTATATAACTTCATTAAGGAATTATGGGGATGTGGAGGTAGGATTTGAAGGGCAATGCCTATGGCTCCTTTTAAGAAGTTGTTGAGAGGTTGGGGTGAGATTTGAGGGGCAATGCCTTTGGCTCCTTATTACAGAGCTCTAGTAAGGATGGATGAGGAAATTGACAGGCAATGCCTATAGCTCCTTATTAAGGAGGTTTGGAGAGGATAGAGGTTGGATTTAAAGGGCAATGTCTAGAGCTCACTATTAAGGAGCTGTTGGGAGGATAGGGGTGGGATTTGATGAGTAATACTTGTGGCTCCCCATTATGGAGTTGTGGGAAGGATGGAGGAGAGATATGCACTATCTATCTAAAATGTATTATGCCATTTATAAGAGGCCCTAATTTAGAGAGACATCTGTCTGGTGTTAATTTTGATTACATTTACAAACCATCTTATGTGGAACAGAAACAGAGAATGAAGCATATGGGCCTCTGTAGTGCAAATATCTTCAGGATTCAAGAGGGAAAATATTTTAGAACTTCCTGTGTAATTACTTTGAACAAACTTTGCCTTTAGAAAAATATTGCAGGACTAATAACCCAAAGGATTAAATTACACTGAAAAGGGATGTCTCAATACTTGGAACTAGAGAAGGCAATATCATTCAGAGTACCTTTTTCGAGTTCTTAAGTAATACAAGCAAGCTCTAAAATGAAGCTCATTTACCAAGAATGTTGAATACACTTTGTAATTTACACTTACAAGAAATGACCGCCAATCAAATGGCAGAGAATACAAAACAGAACATTTAAGTAATGATTGGAAGCAAAAAAAAACCTTGATTCTTCCCGGATCTATAACAAATCAAAGTTGTTACTATTCACCTCCATCCATAGCTTCAGCTGCAGTACAGTCAGGAAAGGCTACAGGCAATATGACTGAGAAAATGAGTTATTAGGACAAATAAATAGATCAGATTCCTAAAGAAGGCGCGCATAAGCTTAAATCTACATTAACAACATCGCTGTCACAAGCATTTTCCAGATTTTAAAGCTTTTCAGTCCTAAACTGAGGATTAGAAATGCTTAAATCTCAGCAGATTTGCAGAATAGAATACAAGATGGCACTAAATGAGGTTGTTCAAATAAGGATCACTCACTAGGAAGCCTGTGAAGCTATACAATGCCTATTAAAATACTATGTCACATTTACTTACAATGGCAAAAATAATACTGAGCTGAAATGAAGTTTTTTTTTTTTTTTTCATTTCTTTGCCAGCCTGGATCACTGACCACTCAGGGGGTTACAAATGCTTATGCATTTAGCACGGTGAATTAAATGTTTGCACTATGCTAATTACCGTTAGAAAGCCCAAAGGTAACATTAATATTTTAAGGCAGCGGTAATTAATGTCATACTGTCCAGCTTCACTGCTTTCTTGATCATGGTTTCAAAGATCTAAAAAACTTTCCCCCTTTTCCCAATTTAAAAAAGCACAGTGGGGGGTTCAAAAGGAAACTGATATCATGAACACCCCCTGTAACCCTTTTTAAAAAGTCAAGACACGCACCCCGCATTTATTGTTTTTATTTGGGAAAATTTACACCTTTAAAAGGGAAAATAAACTGACAGAGCTCACGCCTTGGAGTAAAACATTTTTTGGTACAACTCCCAGTGCTTCCCCCCGGGTATTGATACAGAAAAAAACAAAAAATTAGGGAAAGGGGAGGCTGGGACCACAGTCCCCCAAGAAAACTATTGGTAACCCCATTACGCCCCTTTGGTTTTAAACCCTGCAGTTCCCCAAGGGCCCCCCGCTCAAGAGGGAAAAGTTGGGAAACCCCCGAAGTTTCCAATGAACCCTAGATGATTCTCTGAGTGATTTGGGGAAAAGGGGCCCCGGTTTAGATGAGAAAAAAAATTTAGCTCTTTGGCCAAATTTAAACCCAAATCGCCCTTTTTTGGGGAAGGGAAAAGCTGGGCCCATGACCCAAAAAAAAACTGGCCCCCCCTTTTAAAAACCCGCAGGTAGGGAAAAATTATTTTTTTTTGGGTTTTTTTTCTGCTAAGGGCACAGGGCTTTTCAAAGATCAAATGAGGGGAATGGATGGAGCCAAAACCCTAAAATCCCCGGTGACAACCTCCTTTTCCCTCCGCCGCCAGGCATTATAAAGGGCCCCCTGGCCTGGGTCTTCCCCGAAAAAAAATGGCCCCAAAAAAATAAGCCAAGGCAAAAAAGGAGGGGGCTCATAAAGGGCACATTAAGGTTTATGGAGTGGCCTTTGCCAGTCTCCAACCATAACCCCATAAAAAAAAATTATGGGGGAGTTGACAAAACCTCAAAATCTTAAAAATTTAGAGATGAAACTGCAAAAAGAATTTGGGCCAAAATTCCCCCTGACATGTGAGCAAACCCCATCAATCAATTACCAAAAAAAAGTCTGCTGCTGTGCTTGCCCAACAAGGGGGTTTTTTCCATACCCCAAGTATTTTTAAAACTTGAAATTTCCCGAAGGGTTCAAAAACCTTATTTTTCTCAGCAAAATGAATACATTTAAAAAAATTTTACAATGTGTTTTTCGGATTTTAAATTTTTGGGTATTCGTATCCCCATGGGAAAAATTTAAAAAACCTTAAAAATTATAGACTTTTCGTTTCTGTCATGGGCAAAAATTCCAAATCAGCAAGGGAAACAAATTTCTTTTTTCTTCCCCTGTATTCATATTAAATAATGTGCCCCCCGCAATAAAGCATACCTCAGAAAAGAAGTTTTAAATATCCTTTCCCGTGTTGTTTACAAATTACTGTCTGCCTTTGGGGTTTTTCAGCAGGGAAAAGTCCCTTCAGTCTTAGGAGTAAGGGGGCCCTCTACAAAAGGGAAAGGGACTTTAGTCGGATTTTTCAAAAAACCCTTTTTTAGAAATTTTAAAACCTCTGAAAACCGGGCCAGCAAAACCCTCCCCCCTAGACTTTAAAAGAAAAAATTCGCCGGTGGTTTTTAAAAAAATTTTCCCAACCCTCAGTAGTTATTAGTCTTTTCCTAAAAACCAAACCCCTTTTTTACTTCTGACACACATTGTTTTGTTCAAAAAAATGTCTTTCCTTCCGCCCTTTTTAGAAAAAAAGCAGGGTTAAGGGGTTTAGAAAATGGGTTTTACAAAATGCCTTTAAATCATTTTCATGGAAACCGCTGAAGCATTTTTTTACCCATTTGCCCTTTCCATTTTTTAAATATTTTTGCATCCAGTGCTAATAGAAAACCCAAAATTTAAATTTTTGTGAAAATATAAAACTTGGGGATAATTAAAAACAAGTGCCAAAACCCAAAAACCGAAAAAGGGAAAAAAAAACCCCCCAAAAAAATGGTGAAGGGTTTAAATTTTGGGGGGGTTACTGAAAAATAAAAAATTATCCCAACCTGGGAAATACTACCTGTAACCATCAATCAACACTACAGAAAAAAGTCTGGGCAAATATTTCCCGCACATGCCCAAAACAAACCCGCAAAATTTTGCAAATTGCAGTATTAATAACATAATAAATAATAGAAATACAAATAATCTCTGTTTATATACAACTAGCATAAACCGCAGCATGTCACAATACTAAGGGTACATGTACACACAATATTAGACACTACATAGTAAAACAATCCACACAGGAGGCATGCCCAAAAGAGCTTACAATACAGCCAACTATATTGAAGCTTAGCAGTCTAATATTACATGGACATGTAATATTAGGTTATGTATTTGTGTTCTGAAAACAGAACACAACTTTTATGCGTATCTAGTAGATGCAGTCCTGATTTTTAAAAGTCTGATTTTTGATAAATGGAAGAGAGGATATGATCCTTTTGTAAAAGCAAAAAAAAAGCATGGATGCCAATGACATATCTTAAAGCCCTTCCCTATTGCCACTTTGCCTCATCTGTAGTATCACTGTTTTTCCAAGATCATGAGTAGAAATTACTATTGGAGAAATTCATTGGCAACCTTTTAACTTGACTTTTTTGACATTGACTCTCTAAAAAAAAAATGCTTGTTCAAGTCCTAATCCTCTCGCACTTGAATTACAGCAACCCTCTTTTCTGTGGCCTTCCATCTAGTATTCTTGCTCTCTTTCAATCCATCCTTAATGCCATAGCCAGGTTGATCCACCTTTCTCCTCGCTACTCCTCCGCCTTGCCCAGATAATTCAGATACTAGCCATGACATACATAACCTGCCCCTCCCAAACATCTCTTCCTTAATCTCCGTATACCTCACTTCATGCATTTTCAGCTCCTCACAGGCCCTTCTTTTCTGTTCTCCCAATATTAGCTTTTCATACAAACCTCTCCAAGATTTCTCCCGTACTTCCTTTATACTCTGAAACTCACTACCTCAACACGAGAGTCTCCTCTCTTTACTAGTTTCAAAAGCAACCTGAAAACCTACCTCATCAGGATAGTCTACAAGTTACAATAACCTTGCTGCCACTACACAATGATACAGACATCTCCGTCCACCACCTTCTGTCTCTTCCTTCTCAATTGTAGATTGTAAGCTCTCATGAGCAGGTTCCTCTCTCCTTCTGTACCAGTGTGTCATTTAGTGTTATTGTATTATGTATCTTAAAGCCTTGACTGGTACAGCTGGAATTAATGGTGCTCTAAAATAAGTGATGATAATAATAAATAACAACATGCATCACAAAGCACATAAAAAATAAGGGTGCGTTCAAATGGCAAAGACAAAATACTGGTCAGATTTTCTGACCGGTATTTTGTCCTTTTTTGGCACATAGGGGGGAAGCTTTTGTCCGCGCTTTGCAGATTCAAGCCCTCCCTCTTCACACCCACATGTTCATGTTCTGCCCGAAAACCAGGTGGAAGAATGAACATGTTCTAAGTCTTTAGGAACACCGGCGGTGTAAAAAACCATGAGCCGGAAAATCCGTGCAGTGTGAACTTCTGCACGGATTTTCTATTTAAATCATTTTAAAAGGTTGACAATTGACTGAAAACCCTTACCATGGGGACAAACCCTTAGACTTACTCCACATCTCATTTTGAGGCCAGGTATATGCTAGAGTATCCATACAGGCATACAGTGTAATGTGTCACCTACACAGTAGGTTCCCACTTTAAAGGCGGAGGAAAAAAATTTGGTTTAACCAGAAACCGATTTCTCTCTGTGCCCCTCTACACTAAAACGTGTTTCATATACAATAAAAAGTAATGATGCATATTGGCTCAGCATATGGCAATAGGACAGTCTCAATATACATCATCGGCAAATCTGTATTCAAACATAGAAAACTGGATTACAAATAAATGTGGCGCTGCTCTCTAACGCTAGACATAAGCAAACATATATGTAAGCAACCACAGGAGTGCCATTATTACAATAAAAATTGCAAAGCACAGTTTTTGATGAGCAGGATCAAAAATAATGAAACACAAACAGAACTCTGGATCTCCAGTGTATACAGACTCGCTGCTCTGCCCATGCCGTAATTAGACTCTGGAGAGGCACATTTAAAGATTAGCTGAACACAAACTTGCCAAATACTAAATACCATTTACAAAGATCATCAAAAAATGTAAATAGCCATAATATGCATTAATCCTAAATATTTTTTGGAAGCCAACTATTATTTCTGAGCATAAAGCGACGTTAAATACGTTTTCTACTCTGATGAACGTGAACAGTTGTACCTGTTACTTTCACAGAGCTAAAAGTACTTGCATTTTCTGCCTTACTGAACAGGTAGACTTTTTCAAAATCAGATGCTTAAGTCATATCCAGAGGAACAGTAAGAAATAAAAAATAAAATAAAAACTGTACCCCTAGACGATCACAACATGTATGTTTACATTCCAGCAGCCGATGCCCCATGCAGCCAGGTTGTAAGTACGTAGGTTCCTCTTTAAAAACAGGTCATGTTGTGTACTGCTCTGTCATTAAACAGCTCAAGTTGACACCGTCTCAGCCAGATCTTCCTTAAGTGACGGGGAGTTGAAATGATCACAGCTAAACAAAGCGAGTGCTGTGCATTGCAATAGAAGATGAAAATGAAAGCTTCTTTCCTGCAAGCCTCCAATACAGCAGAGAGAAAGAAGCCTAAAGGGCCGACATGCTCAGCATCCTCCCTGTGATCCCCTGTAGTCAGATCTCTGATAATTGTGATCTAATAACCTGCTGGCATTGGATCACAATTGCCTGTGCTCTACATTAAATACAGAGGCATGCTGGGAGGACACAGAACATTACAGCATCAGATGGCATTCCTAAATGTGTATTTTTTTTCTTTATTGCCATTCATACTTCTGAAGGCTATGGTTTTTAAACGGTTAATCTTTATAAAGTCAAGAATTAGGGCAGAGTAACAATGGCGAGTATAAACCCTTGTATCTTACCAGTATTTGGTCAAAAGCAGAGCAGGATAAAAAGTTGTAGGGTTTAGCAGCCGGTTAACCCGTTATGGGGATCAAATGGTTTACAGCTAGGTGCTCTGCAACAATGGTTATATAAACTAAACCTAGTAACAATAAAAGTAAACAGGAAATAATTATTTTCACATTGACAGTCTACAAATTTTCTGAACGTTCCAAACCCTTAGTGACGGCCAAAGCGGCTTTATACCGAGCATCAGGAACAAACTGCCCCGGGTGCCCCATGATGCATGAAGCAGCTGCACATCTGTCTGACAACAGCCAGGCTCCTGCTCTAATGGCCAGGATGGGAGAAACCTCAGATTTCTCTTTTTAATCCCTTAGATCCAGTAGTCAATAGTGACCATGGTATCTAGGCAGTTTCTGAGGAAGGGTGCTAACTCAGTGCAATCACAGGGTGCTGATGGGTTTACAGGGTAGCTAGGTCCTATTGAAGGCCTATACTTCTGCTATATGTCTATTAAAGAGGTTTTCTCGCTATGCAGTTTCACAGCCAACTTTAGAATCACACATGTTGTTCAGACTGTGGCCGGGTCTATAGCAATGACTGACACATCAGCTCTGCTGTTCCTAGCTATTCCTGTTATACTATCAACAAGTGCAAGGGATTTATAAAGTATATTACACAGGCTCCAGAGCTCTAAGGAGTGTTTACTTAGGTAAATGAGACGCTTTCAAGATATATTACCAGAGATAAGACCATGCAGGAGGTGACTCACCATGAAAGGACTGAGTGGCTAACGGCAGTTTAGAGCAATGAAAGATAAGAGAGCAGGGAGAGGTAGGGGAGAGAGACACAGAACCTGGAGTGCTCTAAGAGGAGGTAAACTCTTATGTATATCCTGACCTAAAGAAAAATCAACAAAATAATGAATTAAAAAAAAAAAAAAAGGATCTTAAATTAGCTGTCCCTACATGTTAAACGATAATCATTTCAGTGAGAACACATCCTTAAACTCTGCCGGGAGAAGGACTGAAAAGGATGCATGTCAGATTTATATGATAGGAATTGTGGAAGCATGTGCTTCATGGAAGACTTAATCCGCAGTCATATAGCGCAGAATCCATGGTATTCTATTTCAATATTTTAAAAAATATGCAAAAGTTTTTATGATATCCATTATTTATTAATACTGTAAGAAAGTGAACACTGCAATTCTGAAAAATTAAGTAAATAGTGCAAGTCTCCAGTTCATATGTCAGATTTACACTGGCAGGCCTAATACACTGCACTACAGTACATAAGTAATGCAGTCTATTAAATAATCACATGTCTAAGTCCCCTAGTCAGACTAAAAAATAGTTTCATAGTTTGTAAGGCTAAAAAAAGACAAGTCGTCCATCTAGTTCAGCCTGTTGTGCTAAGGTGTTGATCCAGAGGAAGGCAAAAACCCCCAATGAGGTAGAAGCCAATTGTCCTCATTTTAGGGAAAAATTCCTTCCTGACTCCAATATGGCAATCAGAAAAATCCCTGGATCATGACCCCGTCTCCTAGAATCCTGTTCACTACTACATTGTTATATATATACGACTCCAGAAATGCATCCAAACCCTTTTTGAACTCGGTTATTGAATTCACCATGACCAGTCCCTCTGTATCGTCAAAAAACAACAAAAACCCCCCAAAAAACGAATTATTAGTAAAGATGTTTGGGACATCGTTGGACATGAACTTATCCACATGCAACGAACAAACCTGCTGTGTCCTATTTTAAATTTCACCCCCAAAAATATTGATATTTTCTTAAGTTTAGAGAGAGACAACGAAACTATTGAACAACATGCCTGGAGCTCTAGCAGGAAGGTAAGCAATCAAGAGATCGGAATGCAGGAAAGTAATCAGCCGTTATAAGATCGGTCACTGATAGAAGAACCTAAAAAGCGTGTGTTCAACTGCATCTGTTCTATATATATACAACACACAATTTAAATAAACATAACAGAGCCAAACTTATTGTAGAGGTTCGACATAAGACGCTGAAAGATCCAATCCGCAAAGAGAAGACGCTAATGGTGAAAGCTGCCCCTGTTTTGGATCCGATACAGGCCAACCAGGAGTCCGACAATGTCGGGAACATTTGGAGCTTACATGCAAAATTCACTTGATGCATCCACGATACATAAATGTGATCTGGTAGAGAGAGGAAGAAGCTTTGTCATCAAGAAACAAAGCTCTAAAAGATGAAAATGGATTTTTCTATGGTACTAGCAGTGTGAACTGAACGGTTACAGAAGGGGACTTTGGGAAAGTGTTCAGGTGTAAAGTGGAGCACCTGGGTGCACCAGAGAATAGTGACGGTGTCGCATGGAAATTACACAGGATATGTGAGTAAGCCTTTACACAGATTCTGCACCGAATGCCATGTGAGGAGTCCACCAGTGTAGCTGATTCTTGGAATGAGGAACAGGACAAAGAGATCAAAGTGGAGATTTAGCTCCAAATTCACCAGATCTCAATCTTATCAAGCATCTGTGGGATGAGCTGGAGAACAAGCCCTGTCTGTCCATGGAGGCCGCAACACAGATTACACCACAGGACTCTTCAGAGGACTCAGAGTCCGGGCTTCGATCAGAGCATGAGAGTGATCGAACACAATATTAGGCAGTGGGTTTTAACGCTAAGGGTGATCAATGCACAGTATATATACACATTACAATATAATTAGTAACCTTTACCTACAAGGCTCTGCATAACCTCTCCTCTCCATACATCTCTGCCCTAATCTCTAGATACCTCCCCTCATGCAATCTCCGCTCCTCAGAGGACCTTCTTCTCTGCTCTCTTCTTGTGATCTCCTCACATAACCATCTCCAAGACTTCTCCTGTGCTTCCCCCACACATCAGACTCTCCTCCACTCTCACCAGCTTCAAACGTAACCTGAAAACCCATCTCTTCCGGAGCCTGTAACCTACAATAACCCTGTTGCTACTACTCCACCCCACAAACCCACCCCCATATCCGCCCCTCACCTTCTGTCTCTTTCCTCCTCCCTTGTAGACTGTAAGCCCTCACGGGCAGGGACCTCTGTCCTACTGTACCATTTTTTAGTTATTAATTTGTCACCTTTGTACTTATTTGACCTATGTTATGTATGTAACCTGAATGTACAGCACCCTGGAACCAAGGGCGCTCTAAAATAAATAATAATAATAATAATAATAACAGTAATAAAAGAAAACAAAATCCCAATTTATGGATATAAAAAATAAAGACCCAAAACCTTGAAATAATTGATGTGGCTGTATCTCATACAATAAAAAAAAACAAAAACCCAGACCTGTAACTGTCGCTTTCTGTTCATTTGGTTCCCCAAAAACAGTCTAGAAAGTGATCAAAGAGCTTGACGCATCTTTAAATGGAACCAATTAAAACTACAAGTCATCCAACAAAAAAGAAGCTTCTGGTTCGGTTGACAGAAAAATAAGATGCTATGGGTCTTGGAATACACAGACAAGTTAAAAAAAAGAAAAAACTATTTTGTGACAAGTAAAATAATCTAAAGTTATTATTGCTGTAGTCATACTGACAAAGACTAACGCTATCACAGTATTTCTTTTACTGTATGGTGTAAATTTAAAATGCCAAAATAAAAAAAATTACTGAATTACTGTATTTATTCTAGTTATCCCTTAAAAAGTTAACCCATAATTTTTTATGTACTCCAAAACGGTTCTATTAAAAAGTAAACTCTCTGTGTTGATAGACAAGTAAAAAAGTTACGGCTCTTGTAATGCGATGATGAACAACCAGCTTTGGGGTTAAAACGACAGTCCTACAGAGAACAAATAAGTTAATTTCCTGCTGATCCCTTTCATTTCAGGTTGGTAAAGTGCTGGAAGGGGCAGTACTTGGCCAAGGGACAGGTTTAAAACATTTTGGGTGACATGTCAGAAAAGAGTGTATAGTGCGCCTAAATGAATGAACCTGTCAAAATTCTGGCGAGTGGTATACCATGCATAGTATAGTTGATGTCCCTATTCTAGGCGCATAGCATATCATTGCTATCTTATTTAATGCACCTACTTTAGGTGCCTTCAAATGTGTCATGCCTGGTGTATAATGTGTCTAGTTTTGGTGTGCTGCTGTTCATTTATATAGAGAATAGGGCGTCAACAGTTTTTTTGGTGCAAAATACACCAGAAAAATGGTGCATCCCTAATGGGACATGTCACCCTTTGTATTCTAGAGGGCATGCTAACCACTCTGGATGGCAGAAACCGCTAATTTACACCACTGTCTACCAAACATTGGTTAATTACAGCTCTGTTCCTAGCACAGCTGCGTGCTGGGAGCAGTAAAACTGTTTCTGCAGCGACGTCTCTAGACGACTTGCACCACCCGACGTATATAGTCGCGATGACTTTTAAGGAATTAAGTATTATACTGAATTGTTGGTATAAAGCTTGCATCTATACCTGGAAACAATGACAAATAATGACCTATTTGACCAATGTAACGTGATAGTAGTCTATACTTGTAGTTATGTACAGAGTCAAAAGTCGGGACTTTATTTCAGAAACCAAAGAGAAAATGACATCTGAATACTCCAGCAAGTAATGGGTGAAGGGTCTATCTCTAAGGCTATGTCTAGAACTGGGCTGTCATCTTGACAGCTGTCATTTTGGATCAAGGATAAGTGTTTTCAATTGGAAGGTGGAATATGTAGCATATCAAAGAAGACCAGAATGGTCTGAGAAATCGATTGCCACAATCAGATTTGCAATATCGTTTGTGGGTCAAAAGTTCTAGATACAGAAAGTTGAAAACATCAATCAGCTATTGTTGTTGTTGCAATGTGTTGTCCTTCGTGCAGAACACACAGCTGAAGGTGCTGGATCCAACCGCAAATCTGATTGTGGCAATTGATTTCTGAGACAATTCTGGTCTTCTTTATTATGCTACATGACCACCCTCCCATTGGAAAAACTGGTCTTTGATCCAAAATGGCAGCTTTCAAGATGGCAGCTGTTTTCAGACCTCTTTAAGATCGGATCCCTCACCCACTACTTGCTAGGGATTTTGATGTCCTTTTTCCTTTTATTTCTGAAACAAGAGGGTGTCCTGGGACTTTTGACTCACCCCATATAAAATACGCCTCTAAATGTGGACCATAAGATGGTGCATGTATAAATAGAAGATCTAGCAGCTTACACTTCAAATATCATCAAAATCTTTACTTTGCTGACAATACAGATAAAACAACTTGAGTATTGATTTCATGTTACAGGGTAGATAGTGCCCTTAGTCATAGCTTTAGAAACATCAGATGAGAGCGATAAACCCTCCTACGTAAAACAAAATGATACGAACCAGATAAGAACACACAGATTGTCATTAACCCTGTAAAGAGGGAATTTCAGTCAAAAGAAGGATGATATGTCGGACACAGATCACATCAGTGAGATCATAATACTGAAATTCTCTCTCACACAGGCTTATTTCCAGCATAAAAGGGCTCAATGGACCTATTACATCTCATTGTCCAAGCTCAGAGCTTTCAGCTATTAGCAGCATGACAATATTCTTAGCAAAGGTCCATTCAAATCAATGACCCTTTTGCGCAGAATGTTGTGTTAAATGTTCAGTAACAGAAATCACTGAGCACTGCCAAAAGCACTTTTATTTATATAACATTTTGGTTGAGAAAATAGTGGTCCAAGATCACAGTGTACACCTACAGGTTTCTATGATACTTTATCTGGATGTCCCCTTTAAAGGGGTTTTATCATGAAGCAAAATTGGCGTGGAAAGCTTGCAAATTAAATACTAAACATTTATTACCATTCATCATTATTAAAAGTTCTGCAGCATTTTTGTTTTAGCTGCTGCATTATTGATCCATAGTGTATAGCTGGTCTCCAGGGGATATGACCAAGGAAAACAGCGCCTTAGTCTTGCCGTACATGCTCATCACATCACTTCGCCTCTCACGCAGCTACTGTCTCTTCCTGGCCTAGTAATCACACACACTCACTGCTGAGCGAGTGTTCAACCCCAGGTGCTGTCATTCTACTCCTGCCCTCTGTACTCCTTAGTAATTAGTCAAGCAGTGGAAATAAATAACAAGAAAAAAGAAGCCTCCATCAGGTATAGCATTGAAGAAAATAAATCCACATTTGGTTCCTACAGGGATCCTTACGTTGGAAGGCAGACGTGCTAACCACTAGGCTACATTATAGCTACTCACAGCTCTTTACATGGCATGGTGATGTCAAGCCTGCTGGGTCACATGATATGAAGTTAAAATAAATCATATACGCCCCCTTTTGAGCACACTGAAAGCTGAAGCATGACAAACCAGACATGAAAGGCCTTTGTAGCAAAAAAAAAAAAAAAAAAACCTTTAAGGGGGAGATGTGACTTCTCCATACACAAAAACTTCAGCTGTCCATATACAATTGTAGCTGCTGCTATATGGATTCCAGAAGTTAATTATTTTCGCTCTTACTTCACCCTCTTCCTGAAGGAATTCGTTTCACTGTTTTTGGATATGCAAATTTGGTCCAAGTCTGACAAATAGGCGGTAACTTGCCTAAGTGTACACTGGGGTATGAACCAGACCTGTCTCAATCTTCATAAAAACATGTCGTATACTCACAAGCTGTAACTTTAAACTTCATACTCTTTAATGTAAACACATATGCAATTGCACATAGTCCATCAACATTCAAAAATCTTTAAGTACAACTATTTAGACGGCAATAAAAAACCTGGAATCCAAACGATCAGTTGCTGGTTTCACAAACGAGCTTCAGACGCCAGCATCTCGTGGTCTGTCTGCCCAGATAGCTGAACGGCCAAGCGGTAGTCTGTGTTACCCAGAATGCCAAACACGCAATGTTTCGGGGGAAGGCACGCCCCCTTTCTCTGGTTTGTGAAACCAGCAACTGATCGTTTGGATTACCGTTTTTTTATTGCCGTCTAAATACTTGTACTTAAAGATTTTTGAATGTTGATGGACTATGTGCAATTGCATATGTGTTTACATTAAAGAGCATGAAGTTTAAAGTTACAGCTTGTGAGTATACGACATATGTTTTTATGAAGATTGAGTCTATTGGGCAAGTGGGGCCCTGCCCGATGTCAGTATACTGAAACTTGTTTCAAAAGTGCATTTTCTATATATAGCCAGAGCTGTCTCAACCTGTCCAGCTAGTGTGGACAGTGCCCAAGCAGCTCTTTCAGCACAACCTTGTGAAAATGACATCATCTGGTAATCAGTAGGTGGTAGTACGAGAGAAAAAAAATACAAAAATATTGGAATTAGTGAAGATGCATGTGCCATCTCCTACATGTCCTCTTTAAAGATATAACTGCTGTAGATACCATTTGGACATTACACACAAAGATGATGTTTATGCATTGACTAATGTCATTTTCAAATATTAAAGAGGATTTGCAGCTGAGGGAGAAGGTGGGGATCCCCGCAGTCAAACCTTGCTGATCTAATGTTTAACACTTGGGTGATAAATGTTTTAGAGCAGACTATTTCTTAAAGGGGTTCTCCCATGAAGGAATATCCGCATTGCAGGTTGGCTCATAGCTAGCTACGTGCTGACAGTATTACAGAATGAGGAGGGTGGCGCCTAAAGCTGTCAGCCACATTCATTTTCATTGGAGTTTCAATTATAGTCAAACACACTCACTTGGCTATATTAAAAAATCCCATAGTAATGAATGGGGTGGACGGTCATGAGCGCTACCCTTCTCACACTGTAACTCAATCGTCTTATAGCTAGCTATGAGCCAACATGTAATGCAGAATGGCCTATGTAGGAACAGCCCTTTAAATGGCCACCATAATCATCCAACATTTATGTATGCTGCAGCATTCGGCCTGATAAAAGTCTGGAACCCAGTGGTTTCTAGATCTCGCCAGTGTTCCAGCAGTGTCCCCTATTGATTCACAAGGTGCACTTGTGCAGCAGGAGAACCATCTCTATCCTTTAAATACATAGAGTGAATAGCACCTAAAGAAGGTAGGTCATAACAGTGAATACTATGGCAAAGCAAAATATGGCTGTTAAATGAAGAATTGCTATTTTCCTCATTTCTTAAACATACACAACTATATATTCCCAGAGCTGTCTGTGCTATAAAAATACAACTGCCATTTTAGCCCTATGTGCTGAGAAAACTACGCTGTAGAAAATGTAAACTAATTTAAAATAGCAATTTGTAAGCCATACTCTTCTAATGAATTGCCCTTTGTCATGATACACTGTGCATTTGTCAAGATACGCTGCACTATCTTTCATTAGTCATTAGAAATATGGCTTGGTGTGCCACTATTTACATCCTTATAGCAAAATAATTGGTACTCCGTGTTATGATCTTCTTCTATTCCCATACTCGCAGAAAGAAATAACGGCTTGACATCACCCAAAAGACAAAACCTCAACTAGCGAGCTACAAAAGAGATTTTCAACCAGTATACCTATGGAAATTCTGCTACTGTTTCAAATCTTGAAAATGGCTTGGGAAATCAAAAACCTTTCCGTAATCAAAGTTCGCAAGCCGGACCTCCCTAGTGGAAGCACTGTCAGTGATGGGGTACATTGATATTCAAAGCTTATATTATCCTAAACCTTTCACGATCACTTCTAGGATATGAACTCGACTGCAGAAAACAAAAAGATGTCATCACTTGTACTTGAACCAAAGTTCGCACAGGATAATGAAAAGAGAATCTTTCTACTAAAACAGTCACTTTGATTAAATATTCACAGAATGGAGACCCCAAACCACCAAGACTGCTGAAAGTCAATCTAGTGGCATTAAAGGTTCATACACTTGCCCTATTTTTTAGATTTTAACTACAATGATGTGTTAGTGAAGAGAAGTGCATCCTGGGATATAGAATGCATGAATAAAAAAATATGGAAATCTCGGTAGTGCTACAGTGAATCTAAAATGACAAACAGTGGGGGAGGTTTTTAACGGGAGGAATTATATCAAATTTTTGAAAAAAAGTAATCTTCCTTTTTTATATTTTAAAACCTTTTTTTTCAAGTTTTGGTTAATATCACAAAAAAAAAAAAAAAAAAAATCCAATTTGATGGGTTAATGTCACCAGCAAAAGGGTAAAAATTTTGTCTTACTTAGTGCAGGGATCCAAGAGCATACTGTTTAGCAATATTGACCAAAAGATTATATAAGCTGATACAATAGTTTTTACTTCTACATTATTTGTTACTTCTACATTGTTCTTAAAGTTAACCTCTCAGCTGTTTGTGTGCCTAATAAAAAAAAAAAACTTGGCATTACGCCCTATTTATGCATAAGATATGTTGAGGCTGTCTAAAGCGCTTTGCACCAACAGGACGAATTATGTTAAAATACTGTTAAATCATACCTCTAATTCAATTTACAGTATCTCACAAGTGAGTACCACCCCTCACATTTTTGTAAATATTGTATTGTATATTTTTATTGGACAACACTGAAGATATGACACTTTGATACAAAGTAAAGAAATCGTGTCAGCTTGTATAACCCCTGTAAATTTGGCGTGCTTTATCAAAAAAAACGCCCCATCACCATCAATGTTTAAACCATTGGCAACAAAAATGAGCACATCCCTAAGTGAAAAAAAGGGCAAATTGTCCCCAAAATTACTCGAGATTACAGGTTTCCATGGAATCCTCTTCCACTTTTCCATGCGACATACAGAACAATGGTGTTAGGACCTTTCATCTTCCCCCTTCCATTTGGGTGCCCCCCAGATGCCAATAGGGTTTAGGTTGGAGACATGCTTGGGCAGTCCCGTTCCTTTACCTCATTTTCTTTGCAAGGAGCGGGCGGGGCCCGGGGGTTTGTTGTGGTCGTTATGTTGGGAAAACTCCCTGTGGCCCTGTTCTTTTGGGGGGGGACCATGCTCTCCCTTAATATGTCACAGTACACGTTGGAAATCATGGTTTCCGCAATGAACTGTAGCTCCCCCAAAACGGTAGCACTCATGAACCCCCAACCATGAACACTCACTACCATGCTGATGTAGGGAAGACACACTTGCTTTTGTACTTTCATCTGCTTACCAAAACATACGCTTGAATCACTGAACCAAATAAATTTTTTTAGCCTATCAGATACAGGACATGGTTTTTTAATGTTGCCCTTGTTGCTTGTCTTAAGCAAACTGTTTGTAGGCTTTCTTGTGAATCTTCTTTAGAAGAGGTTTCCATCTTGGATGACAGCCATACAAACCAATTTGAGGTAGAGTGAGGCGTATGATTCAGGCTCTGACCAGCTGACACCACCCCTTTAAACCCCGCAGATTGCGGTGGCACTCAAATGTCTCTTTTGAAAAGACAATCTCTGAATAGGACGCTGAGCATGTGTACTTCTTTGTTCTTGACCAACTTCTTTGATTGACCATGGCGAGGCCCGTTTTGAATGGAAACTGTCTTGTTAAACTGTGGTATGGTCTTGGCCACTGTGGTGCAGCTCAGTTTCAGGGTGTTGGCAATCTTCTTATAGCCTGAACCATCTTTATGTAGAGCAACAATTCTTTTTCCAGATCCTCAGAGTTCTTTGTCAGGAGAAGCCTGAACTTCCAGTAACCAATATAAGAGAGTGTGAGAGTGATAACACCAAATATAACACACGTGCTCCCTATTTACAACCGAGATCTAGTAAAATTAACGAGTCAAATGACACACGTGGAGGGAAAATTGCAAATCGGGCACAATTAGTCCATTTTCACTTAAGGGTGTACTCCCTTTTGTTGCCAGCGGTTTATGTTGAGTTATTTTGAGGGCACACCAAATTGACACTGTTATACAAGCAGTACACTGACACAAGTGTCATATCTTCAGTGTTGCCCCATAAAAAGATATAATACAATATCTACAAAAATGTGAGTAGAGTACTTTTGTGACATAGTGTAAATTAAAATAGTAGTGAAAAGGAGCCCCCCCTGACACATTTTGAGCTCTTACTCGTAGAACAGGGAAATCTAAAACCTTTAAATACAAGCATAAACAGCCACAAGCTACCTCATCACATACAATGAGGGAAATAAATATTTGATCCCTTGCTAATTGTGTAAATTTGCCCACTGAAAAAGACATGAACAGTCTATAATTTTAAGGGTAGGTTATAGAATATCCAAAATAAAACCCAGAAAAATCACATTGCATAAATTATTGCTTAAATTTATGTGCATTTTGCAGTGAGAAATAAGTATTTGATCCCTCTGGCAAACAAGACTTAATACTTGGTGGAAAAACCCTTGTGGGCAAGTAGAGCAAAGACATTTTTGTAGTTGATGATGAGGTCGGGAGGAATTTTGGTCCACTCCTCTTTGAAGATCATCTCTTAACCATTAAGATTTTGAGGCTGTCTCTTGGCAACTCGGAGCTTCAACTCCATCCATAAGTTTTCTATGGGATTAAGGTCTGGAGACTGGCTAGGCCACTACATGTCCTTAATGTGCTTCTTTTTGAGCCACTCCTTTGTTGCCCTGGCTGTATGTTTTGGGTCATTGTTGTGCTGGAAGACCCAGCCATGACCCATTTTTAAGTCCCAGTGGAGGGAAGGATGTTGTTGCTCAGGATTTTATGGTACATGGGTTCATCCATTCTCCCTTTCATGCGGTGAAGTAGTCCTGTGCCCTTAAAAGAGAAACACCCCCAAAACAATGTTTCCACTTCCATGCTTGACAGTGGGGGCGCTGTTCTTTGGGTCATTGGCAGCAATTCTCTTCCTCAAAACACGAGTTGAGTTGATGCCAAAGACCTTCATTTTTGTCTTATCTGACCACATCTTCTCTCAATCACTCACAGGATCATCCAGGTGTTTATTGGCAAGCTTCAGACGGGCCTGCACATGTGCCTTCTTGAGTATGGGGACCTTGTGGGCACTGCAGGATTTTAAACCATTACGACATAACCTGTTACCAATGGTTTTCTTGGTGTCTGTGGTCCGAGCTGCCTTGAGCTCATTAACAAGTTCCCCTTGTGTAGTTTTAGGCTTATTGCTCAACTTCCTCATGATCAAGGATACCCCACAATGTGAGATTTTGCATGGTGCCCCAGATCGATGCCAATTGACAGTCATTTTTTATTTCTTCCATTTTCTTACTAATGCACTAACAGTAGTCTCCTACTCACCCAGCGTCTTACTTATGGTTTTGTAGCCCATTCCAGCTTTGTGCAGCTCTATGATCTTGTCCCTGACATCCTTAGAAAACTCTTTGGTCTTGCCCACATTGTAGAGGTTAGAGTCTGACTGATTGAGTCTGTGGACACTAGTCTTTTATAAAGGTCACTATTTAAGACAGCTTTTTTTAATGCAGGGAACGAGTTGATTAGGAGAGTCTAACCGGTCTGTAGGAGCCAGAACTCTTAATGGTTGGTGGTGGTGGTGGGGGGATCAAACACTTATTCTTCTCAGCAAAATGCAAATAAATGTATATAATATATACAATGTGATTTTCTGGATTTCATTTTTAATATTCTATCCCTCAATGTTAAAATTAACCTACCCTTAAAGTGATAGACTGTACATGTCTTTGTCAGTGGGCAAACTTACAAAATCAGCAAGGGATCAAATACTTATTTCCTTCACTGTATATGGTAAGACGCTTTAATTTTCACTAAATAAAGGTTTTGTTTTAGAGAAATTTGCGGTCTGCCTATGATTAACTAATCATTGTTTTTCTTGTGAAATTCTCAATAAGTGTGAAGTGTTACATTACCCTCGTCCCATTGGAAAAAATAAAGTTGGATCCAAAATGGTCGACTTCAAAATGGCCGCCATGGTCAATGGCCATGGTCAATACCCATCTTGAAAAGTTTTCCCCTTCCAAATAGTAATGTTCCACAAGTTTATTGATGGGCAGAACCTGTCGCTCACATCTTCTTCTGTGTCTCATCTTTCGGCTTGATTTTACAGTTATACAATTACACACAGTGAAGAAGTTGCTGGAATAAATATACGATTTATTATTTCATCATTATTCCCATTCAGTTACCCCACAGATCATGTGATTATCTTACAAACTGAATGCTGGGAGGTCACATGACCATGTTTAGTTCATACAGTTAGTCCATGGCAGCCATTACTATGAAGAGGAATGTGGGGTTTACCATTTTCTTTTTTTCTAGATTGGGGTCTAGTGCACTGGTATAAACACTATAAGCAGAATTTTTTTTATACAAGTATATTAGAAAAATTATTTACTACTATAGACCGAATAAATGAAAACAATATAAACGTGGCCATCCACTTTTAACGCTTTCATGTAACCTATATCAGAGGATTGTTGCCTCTAGTTTTATTTTGTCACACAGGAAGAACCAACCGCACACCGGTCACAGATTTGTATCCATGCCTTACGGTTAACAGTAAGATAATCCGGATCGAAATGTTATGACTTCGATCCATTAGGAAATTACTTCTCACAAATACAGTTTTTGATTTCAGAGAAGGCAGTTGGATCTTATAAGAATAAAACATACATACAACTATTTAATACCTGTAAAATGTATAAAAGATAACCTATTCATGCTATATAAATGTATTAATGTCATAACATATTCAGGTTATATAAGTATATTAATGTAATAACACATATATGAAGTTGGGTCGCTTGTGTAATAGAAAACATGAAACAATGTGTAAGTCAATCTTTCCGATTTGCAATGTTAATACATAAAATAAAAAGTATATGCCTATATATTAATAGTGTGTCTCATCTGTACCTGAATCCACAATATGACTCTGTTATGGGATTGGGAGGAAAGGAAGGTTTTTATCGATGTGGCTCCTGTGGATAACTTAAAAGTGACAAGTAATGTCACTCGTTAATTATCTTCAGAGCACTGTTTTGTGATACCCTAAGGCAGAGCACTAGAGAAGCGGCGCACATGAGATGACAGCTAGCAATGTCTGCAAAGACGACTCAAGCTACAGCTGTATCTCAATATGCTCAAAGAAAGTACACGTTCCAAAGAAAAGAAGCATATTGCAGCTGTGCAGACTGAGAACTACCAAGAAAAAAAGAAATAGCCCAGCGAGCAATGACCTAAAGGCGAGGGACACCTTCCGGTACCAATGTAGTTTGCAATTAATAGGTCTTTGTTAAACATTGTAACCGCTTTGCTTGTGCAGTCAGTGTATTATTATATATTGCAAACTGCAAAAGCTTGAAAACTGTCAGACACATTTGATGTCTCCAGTCATTGTTGCTTTCTCCTAGACAACCTTCTAAGCTCAATTACGATCAAATCAAAGCATATCAGCTTGTCTTTTCTTCAAATCACAAAATACATTATTTAAAGTGCCCCTATGTCCTTTATGCCCCCTGTCTAAGAGGGAGAAAAGCTCAGCTCTTTGATATAGTTGTACATGATTTGTAGCAGAATTTCTGAGTAAAAAGCAGAGAAAATCCTGACAGAACTCCTAAGAGACAGCGAAAGGCTGGCTTACCCCACCCACATTCAATGATTGACAGCTTTCCCTGTATCAATGTATGTACAGGGCAAACTGTCAATCAAGGTACACGGATGGGGGTCAGCAATACTGTCACCTCTTTTAGGAATTATTCGTCTTTTTACTCCGAAATATTGCTTCAGATTATATAAACTTATATATCCCAAGGCTTGGCTTCTTTTCCTCTTTCATTTACTGCTCACAGATAGGGCAACAAACATCACCTGACAAGTCCCCTTTATAAAAAAAAATGCATAGCATTTAGAGAGGTTTTCTCATCATGTGGTTTCACAGAGTTACAGGTAGCATTAGACTGATCAGGCTGTGGGTGGTACTATAGTAGTGATTATGATATTAAACTCCTCTATAATAAGCTGATCTGTACAGTGACATAAGTGCGAAACATTTCATCTGCAGTAAAAACAAAGCTACAGAGCACCAAGGAGTGAAAACAAGTGCTTATCAAATACAAGCAAGCTAATCTTGTTAGAGATAAGAACTCTCTCACTTTCTGTTCTGACTAATCAGGAAGGGAGATATGGATGGTAACCTATAGATACTTGTGTACAACAGATGAAATCTCTAATCTCCTGACCAGGGAAAAGTGCAATGTAGTCATCAATGACCTTTTCCGACACATTAAAAGCTAATGATTGTAGTAAGAAAATCCCTTTAAGGAAAAAAATATAAACCAGGTAAAGACTGTGCAGTACTCTGCAGAAACTTTGAATCAATTTCTGTTGCTTTAGAGTATGCTGCAGTTCTCAGAGGATAACCTAGTAAATAGTGCTGCTCTGCAAAGAAAAAGCTACCACACACGTTTTTTTTTATTACAAATTTTAGTTACCAAAATTCAGTGTCTTTCTTCACTAACAGACATTACGTTCTGTGATTGTGGAGCAGAGCTAGAAATGACAAAACGTTTTCAGAAATCAGCTTTAAGCACAGAATGATAAGAGCCATGTAATAATAATTTAGTCCCTTATGCAAGCAAGCCTAAAAAACAGACTTTATAACAGGTCTGATTTATACTACACTAAAAACCTCTGCACGTGGGATGAATATGATGCAGATTAGAGATGAGCGAATCGATTCTAACGAAGTGGAATTCGTTTAGAATTTAAGGAAAAATTCGTTTCTGAACGAAGTTCATGGCGATTCGTGGTAACGTATCTAAAATGGCACATGGCGTGACATGGAGCAAAGAACTATGGGAGGAAGAAAGGAACACCCACAATGACATGTGCAGACATGCAGTCAATCAGCAGCCAGCCAGCTTCTGTGATGTCACAGCCTTATAAATAGGGCAGCCATGTTAAAATCTGCCACTTGTCACTGTGTCTTGTATGCACAAGCATCTCTGTGTAGCTGCACTAGATTGTACTCTGTGCAAAATACTTCCGATTTTAGAGTTACTGGGGTAAAATACCTTTCAAATACACATGTGTGTGTAATAAACAACCCTCACGAAGCAGTGTTTTTTATTTTGGGATATTGCAATCTGTGGCAAAGAGTTATTTTTTTCACTTATTGTGGGGAACTCTGTGTCAATTCCAGTGTGTGTATTTCTGCCCTATACACATCTCAAATCCATCCAGTTCAGTCTGTAGGGAACACAGAAGACATGCAAATATTCCATTTACTTGTCATCTCTGTTTTGGATCAACTCCTGTTTCTTTTTGACTTTATCAATACTGATGGATTATTGACCGATATTTACTGCTCACACCCTCTCCACTCTTTCGAGGGTGGGGGGAGAGATCTACATGTATACATGTACCAACGTTTAACAGATCAGGTTCTGTCATAATCTGTGGAATCATCTGATGACGGTGTAAAAGGAGTGCGCTCTTTGACACTATAGTGGGATCTAGGTCCTCTGCTTGGTTCTTTCTAGCTGGTGCTGACATTACCTTGTCAGGCTGTGTTCCCACTTCAGTTATTTGGTCAATTTTTACCCCTGTAACTGCCCAGGTAAGTGAAGTGATTCTAAGAACGGTGCCTGTCATCTGTGTGTCATACTAAATCACAACATTGTTTCAATACCAAATCACCCCCCCCCCACCCCGCCCTCCCATGCATATTTCTGCATGGTACAATGTTCTACAACACCATACAGGCTCTCGTCAGCCAGGAAATAGCCGTTTTTTAATGTGATTCGTCATGAATTAATTCTGAACGAACCGACTTTTTGGGGAAAATTCGGCGAATCAGCCGAACCTAATTTTTGTGAAATTCACTCATCTTTAATGCAGATGTTCTGCATGTAAATATTATGCAGAAAATATAAAGTGCATTACAGTAACACCAGTATGGACAAGGTATGTAAGAAATCTCAGCTAAGTGCTCCAAATTTGTGCTGAAACTGACCTGCAGTTCACATCGTAAGTCCATAGCATGCCAGTTTCTGCTGTGCTATTATGTTGACTTTTGTGGAATTTTCCCATTGACTGTGAGTATGAAGTTGGCTGTGGCTCTGTGAAACAACTATTTTAAAGGGGTTGTCTCGCTACAAAGAATAGCTTTCAAATTGTAGGGAACACAAAATGAAGACATTTTCCAAATATATTGCTTTGTTCATCTGTTTTTGTTAAGGAGATACAAGTGAATTAATCACCTCCCTGGCTATTTCAGTTCCTTCAGTAACCAACTTGTGTACAGCTCTCCCCCCCTGCTATTTGTTCTATGTGATAGCAGTGAGTGAGGTCATCACACAGGTCACAGCAGCTTCTGTGCTGAGCACCAGTAAAAAGCTTGATTTATTTAAAGTAAACAGCTCTAATTAGGGCTTTTGTTTCAGGGATCAGATAAAAAAGTCCTGCTTGTAGTTTCCAAGAAGCTTCTGAGCTCTAATTAGCAACTGAAAGCACAGCATTGAATACACCAAGGAGCTGTTTGCAAATTAGAGTCAGTCTGAACCAGAAAGTGACAGAGTATTTCATTCATGCATCCTATGAAACTCTGTAGGGAGACAACTCCTTTAAGGTAAGGTGAGCCAAGTAAACTAAAAAATGTTATGGATTATAGTCAGAATTTCCAAAAACTAACTTAATGGGGAAAAGATTTTCTAAACACACAGGAAACTGCTCTGTGTCTAGCCCAAGAGATCAAATGGCCAAAAGGATTTGGCTTTTAACTGAGTTATCATTGCGCTGCTCACATTGGGGAGAGATCATCCAATCACACACACAATGCAAGGAAAAGCCTCTGTAGACTTCAAGATACAGAAACATTAACAATGAGCCATAGACTTCATTGTTGTCAGAAAGAGAAGTTTCACTGCCTTAAATATTAGCAGTATCCTTTACACCATGAAAATTCTACTTGAATAATGTGTCTCTATATCCTAGTACAATTAACTTATTTCTTTAATGCACTTTATAAAATAAATTTCACAAAACACTAAACATTGACATACGTGGTATCCTTGTAAAAACCCTTACTATACAGTAAACATATGACGTATGGATGGTAACAAGCTATTAGTATAAATAAAAACCATGTAATTAACGTTTTCTCTGCATTTTACCATTAAAGTGGTTTCCCATCTGTCTGTTTTCACTGTTCACAACCTCATCAGGCTTACATTTCCTGTGCAACTTCTAGTAAGAGAAAAAACATAAATGCTGCCAAGACAACTGTTAAGTCTGCAGAGCACATATCCGTGTATTTACATCAAAAACATTGAGCAGTTGACGAGATGGCACAAGGCTTCCATCTGGTCTAAAGGGTTAAAGCTTTACTCAGTATACAGATGAGATCAGGGACTGGGAGGCAAGCTCTGTCCTACTGATAAGACACAGCAGGGAATGAGGTCACTAAGTCTGCTACTGCTATAGTAGAGAGAGGTGGTCAGTAACCTAAGGAAGCTTATATAATTTAGCAGGGGATAAGAACTGCTTTGACTCTAAAATGAAGAAGTATCAGAACAGCAATGTATTAGGTAATTGTCTTTATTTACCTTCGGCTACATGTTTAAAGCTAATCAATTAGATGGGAATACCCCTTAAGGTATGTTCACATGGCTTTATCTCGTAATTGTGCTGCAATGCGCCCCGAAATACGCCCTGTAATTATGGTAATCATAGCTCATATAGAGAGCTAAGATTACTTTACGTCTTCCCCGCCATGTATTGAACGTCAGGGAAAAGGAGTGATATGTCACTTCTTTCCGGCGTATACGCGGCACAGATAATGAAAGTGAATGGGGCCGGCCGAAGGCACAGGTACACGCCGAAAGATGCCATGTGAACATATGCTTAAAGTTAATTGATATTAAACAGTTACATAAGTGCACAGGAAAATAACTTAAAAAATCTGTAGCTTATTTTTTGCACTGAAAATAGCCCAATAAACGGAGCTAATCCGCATTCAAAATCGCAGCAATAGAGTGTGAAATATACAGCAAATATCCAAGAGTAGGGCTCAAACTTTTGCTGTGGCAGATTTTATCAACAGAAAAATCCATAGTGGGGAAATAGTTTAAGATACGAAAAGTGGGTGGAAGGTTTGGGGAAAAAAATGTTATTATTATGGCCTACATACAAATCATCTGTGCTGGGTGAGATAAGGACAGGTAGAGAGCTGTTTGTTAGGAGTAGAGCATGTAAGCTGACCAGGGCAGGAAATACAGGAGTGAGAGAGAATTATGGGAAGGGGAATTATACAGCGAGGCAGAGTATGAAACTAGACGTATGAAGCAGGGGGCGTGCAGTGACTGAGGGTGGGAGGGAGGAATGAGGCCACAGCAAGAAATTTTTGGACTCAGGATTGTTGCTCTAGAAGGTACGAAGGTCGCTACTGAGCCCTGCATCCTGAGCAGCCCCAAAATCCCTTCCGTCACATAAGAAAGCACCAGTGTCATAAGTGACACATGATAGCTGGGAGGTTCCACTTCACTGTTTGCATTAGCGCTCAGGAGCTTCAAGTTAGACTTCTGCTGGGACTTATAGTTTTACAGGGCAAAGGGAAAAATATTCTAAAACCAGAAATGCTGCTGCTCGGCAGCAGAGAAGGGATGCTATATGCATTATAGGAAAAGCACAAGTTTGCCAGGAAAACATCACAGAGAATTGAAAGAAGGCTAGTCATTTTTAGAATTTTTTTCGGTTGATAGGCTGGACAACGCCTTTAAGGGTGCTCATTGCTATTATATACATTATTTAAATATTAGATGAAAGTTCACAAAACTTTCCTACTAGAGGGGCCTGCTGGCTATCTGTGTACGCAAGTGTCCCGACTCTTCATAGATGCAAGTTCTTAGGGGAAGGAAGGATAAGGCTTGCAGGATTTCAACATGTCTGATCCTCTGTGTCCAATGGGGACAAATTGTTGCTAGAGGAGTCTGACTTACCCCCCCTCTCTCTGTGTCTGCATGTGTACACAATTTTCAAAGTGAAAGAAAATCTTAAGGATCAAAATAGGAGAAAAAAATGTAATTTGAAAAAAGCTCTGCACCAGTTTAGTCTTTGGCCTTAATTGCAAGGCAGCCTGTATTTTGCGCGCAAAGCAGCAGGCACCGGCTGTCATAAAACAGTCTGCACCTTATAACGGCCCATCAAGGAAGCCACAGAGGATTTGTCTTCTTCATTGCTTTTCTATTCTGTCGTCAGATCAATCCAGCTTGTTAGAAGATATGGCGTATACCACCCGTATGCCACTCTGAAATATCTAAGTGTAGGTTCATCAAGGGTTCACTTTAGGATCAGTAAACACAAGCTGCTGGCATGCTTCGAAACACATCTACCATAACTACACACCATAAACGCAAATGCTCCGGATGCTAATGTAGCCCTTTAAAAGAGAATAGGCACAATTGTCATGTTATCTGCTTTGCCTTTATTTGTTTCCAAAATAATGTGATCAGTCATCTCTATTTACTAATCAATGCACTTTGGACATGCAAAAATGAATTGGTATAATTATCTCTTAATAATAAAACGGTAATTGGTTTTCTGACAAGGCTGAAATGTAGTGCATGCTGATGGTGTTGTGTTAAGCTGCAATGTTTACTACCAATAAAAGCACAATCAGGCAATGTTAAATGCAAAGGCTTTAATTAAAAATAGTCACTGCAGCTCTGTAGAAAAACCAAGCAGACTACGGCAGATTTCTCGGGCAGAATGCGGAATTTAGAAAGAGACATAAAGATATATAAAGCCAAGTACATCTCGATATGAGGCTCAACAAATATAAACCACTTCTTTTCATGCCGTCTATAAATAAAGCTGCACCACTGGTCATGATACATTATTCCAGAAAACGAGCCTGTGCCCCAGTGATACATCAGAAAGACGTTCCCAGGAGCTCCAAAAGAGCAAAAGCTAAGACCTATTTAGCCATGTAAATCTTTCTGTCAATCTGCAAATGAGTGTAATCTAACACAATCAACACATTTTAGAAAATGAAGTCTTCAGATCGCAGGCTTCCAAGCAAAGTGGCTCTGAAGTGTTTGGATAAATATTCCTCGTTAAAGCGCCCAAGCCTTGTGCCTCTCAGCCGTCGTGTCACTTCCGCTCTATGTCACATCTGTGCCGCACAGCATTGCCACAAACCACAAACGCCACTAGGACGCGCCCAAGCAAGTCCTTAAATCAGTTCCAGCAGCCTGCCACTGCCGGACATTAAGACCAAATGATTGATAACAAAACCTGTCTGCTTTCACTGCTCATCTGACAGTCCCTGCCCGCTTTGGCTGGCATTTGTCAGAAATCAATAGCATTTTCATCACTCGCTGTCTGGTCTCTTCAGTCCATCTGGTTTGACTCCCCCTAGTACAGTCATTTCTAGAGGGTGAATGATGGAATATTGGAATTTCCTGATTCATCTACCTGTAAGAGATGCTATGAACACTCTCAGGTTAAGAGCCATTTAATAGAGGAGAATGCGGCACTGCAGGATAAGTTACATGTGTGACATAATACAACTGCGCAGTCATATACAGGCAGTGCATACAAAAACACTAATGCATATTTCTTATGATATCCAACACACGACAATTTCTATTAAAGTGCATGTATGAACAATTTTACACAGGTAAATAAATTAAAGGGGTATTTCCAAGTGATTAGCTTTACCCATGTAGGCAAAGGTAAATAAAGATTACCAAATAAATTGCTGTTCTGATTTTGCTTGATTTTAAAAATCAGATCTGCTCTATCTCCTGCTTTTGTCTAGGTTACAGACCACACCTCTCTGCCCTGGCCGGGATGGTGATGTCACTCACTGCTGTGTCTCATCAGCAGCACAGGAGCATGTTTATGTTTCTTATTGAAAAACTTTAACCCTTTAGAGCTTGGTAGCCTTGTGCACTGCTGTTTAGAAACCTCCATCACTAATGTCACTCTAACAGGTTCAGCAGAGCTGATATACCATTCTCTGCTGTGGAACCACTCACAGCCGAACCAGGAAGTGGGAGTCTGAAGGTGGCTGTGAAGAGCAGCCGCTAGGAAACAGCATAGTGAGAACACTCCTTTAAATCTATGTATTATACAAAACGAACACAATTTAGATATCTTTCCTGTTCCCATAATGCTCTTCCTCTTCAAGGAAGCTTCCAGCCAATCAATACACAGTGACTGGTATAACACTTGTTGTGGCTATGGGCCATACCAATACACAAACCAACAGGTTATATACCTTTTTAGTCCAAGCCTACTTTTGCAGTGTTTAGGTCGAAATCTATAGTAAATGATAAATTGTTCTCACAGACAATAAGTGCATAACATGTATATAATTACATGCAGGCACCCTTCTTCTCTACATGGAAAAGCAGTAAAGGGCACTTGTCATCAGGACTGTAAATTATGTGCTTTCTATACAGTGCATTATTACAGGTACACAGTTCATTTTGGATATGTTGGATCATGGAGAACAATTGGATTATAAAGAACAACTAGTTACTGCCTTGGAATATCCAACGTGCTAGAGTAAGACCGCAATCTAGGGGAACAAAATAAAATATACACAAATATATCCATACATACAAACACTTACAGTATCTCCCAAAAGTAAGTACACCCCTCACATTCTTGTAAATATTGTATTATATCTTTTCATAGGACAACACTGAAGATGTGGCACTTTCATACAATGTAAAGTAGTCAGTGTACAGCTGTATAACAATGTAAATTTGTTGTGCCCTCAAACTAACTCAACACATAGTAACCAATGTCTAAACTGCTGGTAACAAAAGTGAGAACACAAATTTTGTCCAATTTTCCCTCCACAGTGTCATGTGACTCGTGCGGATTACAGGTGGGAAAGGGGAGCAGGTGTGTTAAATTTGGTGCCATTGCTCTCACACTCGCTCATCCTGGTCACTGGAAATTCAGTATGGCACCTCATGGCAAAGGACTGGCTGAGGATCTGAAAAAAAAAAGAAATGTTGCTCTACATAAAGATGGTCTAGGCCAGTGATTTTCAACCAGTGTAGTGTGCCGCGACACATGGTCGGGTGTGCCGCGGGGAAAGTTCCCCAAACTATGGTGCGCCCTGTGTTTTGTTCAGGGCCGTTCCTAGGGGCGCGCAGGGCGGGCGGGCGCCCGGGGCGCCGAGGCTCCGCTCACCCGCGGGGGGCGCCGCGGCCGCCCTGCCCGCCCGGAGGAGCGCCCCTGACTCTGCGCGACTGTTTTATAACAGCCGCGCAGAGCCAGCAGCTGCAGGGAGGAGGCGGGACGGATCGTTCCTGTCCTGACTCCTCCCCTGTATTAGCGTCACAGGGGGCGCACAGCTCTAACCGTGCCCCCTGTGACGCTGGGTCTCCTCGGCTGGCAGCTCTTCCGCCGATGAGACCCCTGGGAGCTGCGTGCAGCGTGATGACGTCACACCGCTTACACCGCTCAGCAGCTCCCACTGCTGAGCAGCTCCGGACCGGGACGCGCGGAACGAGGTGAGTACTCTTTTGTTATTTTATTATAATTGCTTACAGGGGGCATCCCTGGCTACAAGAGGGGCACACTGGCTACAATGGGGGCATCCTGGCTACAAGGGGGGCACACTGGCTACAAGAGGGGCACACTGGCTACAAGGGGGGCATCCTGGCTACAATGGGGGCACACTGGCTACAAGGGGGGCACACTGGCTACAAGGGGGCACACTGGCTACAAGGGGGCACACTGGCTACAGGGGGGCATCACTGGCTACAAGGGGGGCATCACTGGCTACAAGGGGGGCATCACTGGCTACAAGGGGGGCATCACTGGCTACATGGAGGCACATTGGCTACGGGGTGGATTGGTAGAATCGATATTATTAACTATATGTATAATATGTACTGTTTTAGTGTCATTTTGTGCCATTTTGGTTGGTGGTGTGCCCCGGGATTTTTTAAGTGTAAAAAGTGTGCCGCGGCTCAAAAAAGGTTGAAAATCACTGGTCTAGGCTATAAGATTATCCAACAGCCTGAAACTGAGCTGCAGCACGGGGGCAAAGATCATACAGCGGTTTAACAATACAGGTTCCACTCAGATCACCATGATCAACCAAAGAAGTTGAGTGCACATGCTCAGCCTCAATTCCAGAGGGTAAACTCCAAATTTACACTGTTATACAAGCTTTAAACTGACTACTTTACATTGTATCAAAGTGTCAACCATCAGTATTGACCCATGAAAAGATACTTTTTGAGATAATGCATGTATATACACACACACAAACAGATTTTATATACATATATACACACACATACAACCTAATGAAACCACACTCCAGAAGTGTTCCACACATTGACTATGTAAGGGAACTGCTAAATCTCATAACAAACTGCTTACTTTGGATGACACCACTATTTATTACTGCTTTTTCATAAAAGTATCATTGTGAGCTTCATACCTACACTGCAATAACCATCGCCACATGTTTTATGATATAGTCATGGCAGTAAAACTCTTGTCATGCTCTGCATGCTTCACAATAACCAGTAGTCTCTCCAAATTGTGGTGTTTAAGTGGAACAGAGATTCATCTTTGATGAAGCTACAAGTCCTAATACTGTACTGTAGTAATGGGTCAATTTATCACAACCGCCTCTGGAGGTTCACAAATACTTTCTATTGCGTGTAATGCAAGTAAAACTGTTGCCTTGGAAACAGACCTACGAGCCCAAGAACAAACTGGTGAAATCATAAATTCCTGGTTGTAAATTGAAAAACTACCGAAATTATATGTGGTCAGAAAAAAAATATGAAACCAATACTAAGATATGCTGTTAACCAAGAACTGTGAAGGCACAGTGTAAGTCAATATCTTTCTTAAACGGGTTTTCCAGGACTACAATAGTGACGTGCTACCTTAAGGACAAGCAAAAATAGATCAGTAGGGGTTAAACTCAGAACCTCCAAAGTCTATTGAAACCATAACTCTATGTAAAATGCAAAATAAAGAGAGATTAAGGTAAAGGAAGCAGATTATTGATACAAATAAAACAAGCCCTTACATATAACAATCAGAAACAGTTGCTGGAAATCACTTTCTATTTAAAGATATTAGCCTCTTTCGGTCATGCACTTTATACACAAGAAAATTGGAAACCCTCACCTGGTGCCCAAAGGAGCAGAACTTGTAAAAAGAGCAGTACAGGACATGTAGTACCACACTGTATTGTAGACAGGCACTACTAGACCTCCAATCACTGCATGCACTGCACTAATACATGTAAGAGCAGTACAGGACATGTAGTACTATACTGTACTTTAGAGAGGCGCTACTAGACCTCCAATCACTGCACAACTCACTAACACATGTAAGCAGTACAGGACATGTAGTACTATACTGTACTTTAGAGAGGCGCTACTAGACCTCCAATCACTGCACAAACTTCACTAACACATGTAAGCAGTACAAGACATGCAGTACCACACTGTACTATAGAGAGGCGCTATAGATCACCAATCACTGCATGCACTGACCTAATAGAGATGTTTTACAAGTAAAATGTTCATGATAACTGGTTGGTTCAGTGTCTGGACCTTTGTATGTTGAAAACACATTGAACATACAGTATCCCAGGAAAGACCATTACATGTTAAAAAATATTGTGTCCTGAGGCCATTTTATCTTGAGGGACCACTGTACAGTATATGAATGCCATACTAAACTAATGGTGGCGGATGCAATGTAAAGCATATATGTCCCGACTATAACATTTAAAGTTGATGTGTACAAGGCCTTAGGCTCCTATCAGCTAAAAACAAATTTCTTCTTTAAGATCATGAAGTTCAACTTATTCCATAATTCAATTTCTTTAACAGTGACTACATAGTATAATAATAAATGTTTGAAGGGCACATTGCACAACTGGCAATGGGACCAGTGTCAATGTACAATGATAGTGTGTTGTATAGTTTTTGTTTGCATATCATGAACATTTATCTTGTAAAACCATGTTTTCATAAAGTGACTGCAGTCTTGTAGTGACTCTCTATACTAAAGTTCGGTACCACATGTTCTTTAATGCTCTTACATGTATTAGTAAGGTGCATGCACTGATTGGAGGTCTTGTAGAGCCTCTCCACAGTACAGTGCAGTGCTGCATGTCCTGTACTGCTCTTACATGTATAAGTGCAGTGTATGCAGTGACTGGAGGTCTAGTAGCGCCACTCTACAGTACAGTGCGGTACTACATGTCCTGTACTGCTCTTACATGTATTAGTGCAGTGCATGCAGTGATTGGCGGTCTATACCGCCTCTCTACAGTACAGTGCAGTACTACATGTTCTGTACGGCTATTACATGTGTTAGTGAGGTGCATGCTGTGATTGACAGTCTAGTAGTGCCCCTTTACACTACAGTGCGGTACTAGATGTCCTGTAATGCTCTTACAGGTATTAGTGAGGTGCATGCACTGATTGGCGGTCTAGCAGAGCCTCTCTACAGTACAGTGCGGTACTACATGTCCTGTACTGCTCTTACATGTGTTAGTGCAGTGCATGCAGTGACTCGCGGTCTAGTAATGCCTCTCTACAGTACAGTGCGGTACTACATGTCCTGTACTGCTCTTATATGCATTAGTGAATTGCATGCAGTGATTGGAAGTCTATACTGCCTCTTTACAGTACAGTAATACATGTTTTGTATGGCTATTACATGTGTTAGTGAGGTGCATGCTGTGATTGACAGTCTAATAGTGCCCTTTTACACTACAGTGCAGTACTACATGTCCTGTAGTGGTGTTACAGGTATTATTGAGGTGCATGCACTAATTGGTGTTCTATAGTGCCTCTCTACGGTACAGTGTGGTACTACATGTCTTGTATTGTTCTTACATGTATTAGTGAGGTGCATGCACTGATTGGTGTTCTATAGTGCCTCTTTACAGTACAATGCGGTACTGCATGTCTTGTACGGCTCTTATATGTATTAGTGAGGTGTATGCGGTGATTTGCAGTCTAGTAATGCCTCTCTATACTACAGCGGGTACTGCATGTCTGTACTGCTCTATATGTTTTTGTGAGGTGTATGCAGGTTGATCTTGCAGTCCCTAATACATGTGCTTCATATACTACTGCGTATTACAGGTCTGGTACTGCTCTTACAGGTATTTGTGAGGTGCATGCAGTGATTGACAGTCTTGTAGTGCCCCCTTTACAGTACAGTGTGCTACCATATGTCCTGTACTGCTCTTACATGTATTTTTGAAATGCAGTGATTGGTGGTCTAGTAGTGTCCTTTTACAGTACAGTGCGGTACTACAAGTTCTGTAATGCTCTTACAGGTATTAGTGAGGCGAATGTGGTGATGGACAGTCTAGTAGTGCCCCTTTACAGTACAATGCCCTATCACATGTCCTGCATTGCTCTTATATGCATTTGTGAGGTGCATGCAGTGATTGGCGGTATAGAAGCACCTCTCTACAGTAAAGTGCAGTACCACAACTTCCGTTCTGCTCTTTAGATGTGCCCGGATGAGCGCTTCCTTTAGGCACCAGGTGAGGGCACCCCATTTTCTTTTTTTGGTACATTTTGTTTGTAGTAAATGACCCAAAGAAGCTTCTACCCTTAACATAGAAAGTGATTTCCAGCAGCTCGTTATCACCATTATCTGTAAACACTTGCTTTTTCTGTATTACTTTTTTGCTTAATTTTCTCTTCATTTTGCATTATGTTCAGTCACATTTTGGGGCTTTGAAAGCAATCATCAGTTTTCCATACAGCTATGGTTTCAACAGACAATGGTCGTCCTGGAACCAAATAATATTGAATATTGAGGGATCACTGTACTGCTCATAGATGGGGATGTGCAGATAGGAAGTCACTGACAGCCCGGGAGGAGAAGGCATCAGCACATGTAGAAGGCAGAACCCAAGTAGAAAAAACCCAAGCATTTTATTGTAATTAGATTACAGAAAAGCGATTTTGTAAGTGGAGTTTTATATATAATATATTATACATGTAACATTTATTTTGCCAATGAGAGTCTTTAACAAGATCCTGTAGCTATTTATGTCCCATGCTAACATTATATTTGCTCAGAAATCTGACTTCATAAAAGTCAGTTCATTTGCTTTCACGGCATCTTATATTTCACATTTGAGTTTACTTATAATTATTTACATTGCATAAGCTGGCAAACAGTGTACACCAGCTAAATGACAGATGCTTCGCTCAAAATTTGTCTCATTTGCTAGTATATTTAATTGCCGCAAGAACATCAAGTTTTTGTCATTTATTATCGAAATGTATGGTGATGACAGCTATTTAAATACCGCTGTGAATAGAAAACAGTCAGTGCTAACCTAATAAGTGCTATTGCCCAGGGCCATGTAAGTGCAGCACCAAATTAAAATAAAGGCAAAGCTCTTGAGGACCGCACTTCTCCCTCCCGCACATCAATGCTGTATTTAAGCGAAGATAAACAGTCGTTAAAATTTACACTGGATGAGTCTCCAGGGGAATGATGTCAGTTTAATATCCATGTCAACAGTATACTTTTCACAGATTCCAAACAGCCACCGGCTTCCCCGAGTCAGCGATCAACAGTTGTCAGAGCTGGCGTCAAGCTGTGTGTGGATGTGCCCATCTAGTGGCACCGTCAGGCCGGGTGCTTGCTCTTTTCCCAGTTCCGGCGCAGCAGCCGTTTGGGGGGGGAGGGAAGACGGGGGTATTCCGTACCGTTTGCCCAAAAAAACTGGCATATCTACGTCAGTGCCAGCGAAGGCAACGACAGAAGGAACAACAAATGGCTGCAATTAGCTTTCGCCCTGCTCCTTGAAACAGAATTTAGTTTCTATGGCAACCTAAGCTGTCCAGATGACACGGGGCTATGACAGACTAGTGAACTGCATTGTAAGAGTTTGTATGGAACAGCTGGCACGCACGCCTCATTCACTGCTCCTCACAGTATACCGAGCTTCTTTCATGTCTGGTCCATTTCATCGTGCCCAGATTAAGTCTTGATGCAATTAAGAAACCACTTCGGCCCGTTTTCACCAAGCAATAAACAAACTTTGGGATTCTGCCAAGCTGCCAAATGCTACATTTCTTTCCAATAGCGTTAATTCCTAAACAGATAGCACAGTTCTATTTTACCAGCAAATTCAGGGGGAGAAGTGGGGGAAAAAAAATAGGCCACCTAAAAAAAACTGAAAGCTTCCTGAGCAAATACAAAGTCTGCAATACCTCATCCAGCAGTGGTGGAGGAGCAGACTGCCTGCATGGTGCTGCAAGATAAGGGGAATGGCATTTCATTACACCGAACATTACATATTCTTTACTTAGGTTACAGTTAAATGAAGTAAACAATTTAGAAAATGATTTCCTTTGAAAATGTTGGAAGCCAAATTATACAAAGCGGCTCTATTAGCTTGGCTTTGTTTAGGACTAGCGCAGAAGAATAGAGAGGTAGGGATTGACTGAACTATGTGGCGATACCTTGCTCCTTGTCATACTGTAAAACACTGCATTTCACTTACAAACTGACTTTAGTACATGAAAAGTGGGAATAACTTTTACAGTTTTAATGTATTTCACTAAAATCTGACCCGCACATACAATAAAATGTTGGAAATGTCAGCCATTCGACTCTAATCTTTATGTATGTAGTGCCAACATATTCGCAGCAGTTTACAATGCAGAGGGTGTAAGTACAGACAAAATCAAAGATTACATAATAACAAAGCTATTATTAACAGATGAAACAAGAGGTGTGAGGACCCTGCTCACATGAGCTTACAATCTATGTATGAATAGGGGTGAGACAAGAGGTGAGAAGTGCTTAGTTTGAATAATGGTCCAGCCATCTTCCATACACATGGGGTAGTACTCATAAAAGTGGATGAACCTGCTACCCAGGGAGTACATCTATATACAGATAAGTGCATAGGAGTCCAAGTAGGGAAGGTGATAGAAATGAGGGAAGATGTGTAGGGAGAAGAGGGGTTAAGAGGGTGCAGCACTGTGGAAAGCTTAAGGCTATGTTCACACGGCAGTAATTGCGGGACGTATTTCGCCCCGCAATTCCCGCGTGTGTACAGGGGCGGGGCCAGCAGCACGCCGGGCCCATAGGCAGTCTTTATTCTCGGCGTGTATACGCCGTGAATAATTGACATGTCATTTGTCTCCCCGCTCGCCGTATTGTGCGAGCAGGGAGAGGAGACGTAATCCATAGTTCTCTATGAGAACTGGGGATTACCGTAATGACTGGGACGTATCTCGCCCCGTATTTCGTGCAGTACGGGGTGAGATACGTCCCATTTTAAGCCGTGTGAACATAGCCTTAAGGGTGAAAGGAACTAGTTAAAAAAAATAAATCTGTACTGAATGGGCAACCAGTGCAATGACTGGCACAGAGAAGAGGTATCGGTGTAGCAGATGAAAAAACACATCAGCCTTACATGATGCACCATGTTTAAGACGATGCATGCCAGATCCACTGCATCTATTTCTTGTTTGATACTATCCTTCCGTTTTGAAAATATTCTTGGCTTTCTCTGACACACTTGGCTCTTCCGGTAGCCCCAGAAAGAAAAATGTCAGGTGTTAAATTTGTCAACCATAGCAAACTGTTTCAGCCATAGTAATGCATGAAGTAGCTCATGGTGATTTCTTTATTGTTCACTGCTTGATTTTTTTCTTCTCTGAGGCTAACTGTAGAGGCGACTGTCATGGAACAAGCCAAGAACTCTTGTGGAACTGAAGGCCAAGATTCCTCAGAAATACAGTGAAGGAAATAAATATTTGATCCCTTGCTGATTGTGTAAGTTTTCCCACTGACAAATACATGAACAGTCTATAATTTTAAGGGTAGGTTCATTTTAACACAGAGAGATAAAAAAAAAAATCCCGAAAATCACATTGTAAACATTATATAAATTTGCATTTTGCAGTGAGAAATAAGTATTTGATCCCTCTGGCAAACAAGACTTTATATTTGCTGGCAAAACCCTTGTTGGCAAGCACAGCAGTCAGACTTTTTGTAGTTGATGGTGAGGTTTGCGCACATGTCAGGAAGAATTTTGGTCCACTCCTCTTTGCAGATCACCTCTAAATAATTAAGATTTTGGGGCTGACTCTTGGCAACTCAGAGCTTGAACTCCCTCCATAAGTTTTCTATGGGATTAAGGTCTGGAGACTGGCTAGGCCCATCAATGACCTTAATGTGGTTCTTTCTGAGCCACTCCTTTGTTGCCTTGGCTGTATGTTTTGGGTCATTGTCTTGCAGGAAGATCCAGCCATGACCCATTTTTAATGTCCTGGTGGAGGGAAGGAGGTTGTCGCTCAGGATTTTACGGTACATGGCTCCATCCATTCTCCTATTGATGCGGTGAAGTAGTCCTGTGCCCTTTGCAGAGAAACACCCCCAAAATAATATGTTTCCACCTCCATGCTTGACAGTGGAGACAGTGTTCTTTGGGTCATAGGCAGCATTTCTCTTCCCCCAAATGGGGAGTGTTGAGTTCATGCCAAAGAGCTCACATCTGACCAAAGCACCCAGTCACTCACAGAATCATCCAGGTGTTCATTGGCCATCTTCAGACGGGCCTCCACATGTGCCTTCTTGAACAGGGGGACCTTGTAAGCACTGCAGGATTTTAAACTATTAGGTGAGATTTTACATGGTGCTCCAGATCGATGTCGATCGGCGGTCATTTTGTATTTCTTCCATTTTCTTACTATTGCGCCAAGAGTGGTCTCTTTCTCACACAGCGTCTTACTTATGGTTTTGAAGTCCATTCCAGTTTTGTGCAGGTCTATGATCTTGTCCCTGACATCCTTAGAAAGCTCTTTGGTCTTGCCCATGTTGTAGAGGTTAAAGTCTGACTGATTGAGTCTGTGGACAGAAGTCTTTTAAGACAGCTGTCTTTAATGCAGGTAACAAGTTGATTAGGAGCGTCTAACTGGTCTGTTGGTTGGTAGGGGATCAATGGTTGGTAGGGGATCAAATACGTATTTCTCACTGCAAAATTCAAATAAATTTATATAATTTATACAATGTGATTTTCTGGATTTTAGTTTGTATATTCTTTTTCTCAATGTTAAAATTAACCTATCTTTTAAATTATGGACTGTTCATGTCTATGTCCCTGAGCAATCTTACAAAATAAGCAAGGGATCAAATAATTATTTCCTTCACTGTAGATGCAGTGGATCATGATATGCTTGTATTAAATATAAAGCTTCCTGTTCAAACATCCTTGGGTGCTAATGGTGGACATTAACAAAATTTATTGTAAAATCATTTTTGTTGTCAAGGAACAAGGTATGTGCAATACTCTTAGTTTTTTTAGGTTTCAAAACTGGTGGAACAACCAGCATAATGTTTCTGTGTAGTTTTGTATTAAAAAAAAAATCAGTGTTTAAGAAATTCAGCACAAAAATCAATAATAAAGAAAAATCATAAAAAAAAACACTTGTGTTTAGAGCCAACTCAGCATAAACACTCACAAACACTCTTGAGGAGGGAATGTAATACAAACAGAGAAAGGGTATTCCTACCAGAGGATTGATGGAAGTTTTTTTATGTAGAAAACCAAAAAAAGAATTCCCCGTTTCATACGATCTAGCACTGAAGAGGCCTCCAGCGACATGCTCTCATGGCAATATGCGAAAAAAGATTTTTATCATGACAATCTTGAAATAAAAAAAAGAAAAAGAAATGTGTTTTTAAACCAAAAGCACAGTAGGGTTCAGTAGTTGGTTAAGAGATAATTAACCAAACGAATTGAGCAGAAAGAGACATAAAATACTAAACAGTGGGAGGCGTCTTCCTTTAATTAAAAAATAAATGTGAGGCTTGAAGTGTACTCTATATAATGTATATAACACACTGGTACTGTACATCCACTATATAATAATAATCTATATTATATAAGCAAAAATGTTCTGGATGCTTCATTAACCTTCCCAGCCCCACTGGCCTTTCCTGCTGTTACAGATGGCACAGCCCACATAAAGCTGCACAGAGCATCATCTTCTTTTTCACAAAATGCTGCTGTGGGTTTTCTAGCTAAATTTTCCCAGGCACATGTTGTGTTAGCCTCATCACCCCCAATTGTTAATGATAAATTTTATTAGTGACCACATAGCCTAAGGCTGCATTCATGTGGCTATACTAGAGATCTATGAAAGCTCTATCCTCTGCCAAAAAAGATAAGAACCCATTAGTGGGAAACAGAAAAATCTTTGTTCCTATAAAATTACTTGACCTCACGCATATAAATGAAAAATACAGCATGTGAATGCAGACTTATATGTATTACACACATTAGCTGTGGTTGCGAGCAGTTATTCATTGCAGCACAGTCTGGATGATACAGACGGGTGGTATTACAATAGTGCTTGGACATGTCATTGGCTGAGAGGACAAGAAAGAGAAAATAAACTGTATGTAGCTAATTTGCGCAGGTTCTATGGTCTGTCACTGTCATTATTGTCACTTCAAACTGCAGACTGATCAATAGATACTAATTTACCGTATAAGGGCTTGTTCACACGACGTCTTTGTGATCCGTTTTACGGATCCGTAAAACGGATCTAACAATTGTCAATGTGATTAACATTGCTTTCAATGGTAAAAGCGCATCGCTGTTCACACGAGTGATCGCCGATGCGCTTTTCACGATCCGCTTTTCGGATCCGTTTTAAGAATTGACATGTCAATTCTTCTTGCGTTTTACGCAAGAGAAATCCCCATATGAAATAATGGAGTGCGCATACCGAAATCTGATCCAAAAGCGCAGCATAACTTTGGGTGCTTTTTGGATCCGCTTTCAATGCCAAAAACGCATCCGTAAAACGCATTGGATTTAAATTAAATCTAAAATTTGAATATTATGTTTGGGTTATATTTAGTTTATAAATGTATATAAATATATATTTATAAATAATATATAATTATATATATAAATGTATATAATAGTATATAAATGTATATTTATATAAATACATATATATATATATATATATATATTTAATAAATATATACAATATAAATATTTAGTTTATAAATGATTTAGTTTATAAATGATTGTTATTAATTCATTTACATGGGGTGGGTTTGAAAACTATTGGTTGATAAAAAAAAAAAGGGGGGGGGCGGGTTCTAAAATCATAGGTGTCTGTACAGTTGATTGACACTAGGTAAAAAAGGGTTTTTTCTTGGTCATTGATAGGTTATATTATATTTAAATTGCAGTTTGATAGGTTGATTTAAATAAAGCATTGAAAAAACGGATCCAAAAAACGGATCCGTAAAACGCATGCAAAACGCATCCAAAAAAGGATCAGCTGTTGCGTTTTCTGGATCCGCTTTTTGGATGCAGTTTGCATCCAGTTTTCGCAGGTTAAAAACGGATCCGTAAAACGCATTCAAAACGGATCCAAAACGTCGTGTGAACAAGCCCTTATGGTGCTAAAAAAGTGGTCATCTGCAACAATTGGTATTGGTGTGATTAGTGAAGACAACTGCATTCACACAGCATTATAGGAATTCATGATTTTATACTACATATTTTCCATCACTGCCCTGTACACTCCATAAACTGCACAGTGGTCCTGCTTGTGGTCTTCTATACAACAGCTAACTCTGATTTGCTAGGTGTGTAATTCTCTAATACAGTTTATAACGTAGTTTCGCCGTGCAGCTTCATTTCAACACATGGCACATTGATAAACCGTTGGCTACACACACAATGCCAATCATTAGTTTAATCCATTCTATATGCAAATGAGCAATTTTCACTGAATCCAGTAACTAATTACCATAACTTATACAAATTACACACACAAAAAGAAAAGTAAAGTCAATGGGAATGTTAAGAAGCAGATATGTGCAGTGAGACAATATTATTTTGGAGAATGTATGAATAACATGCAGCGCTTCACATTACATGGACATTTTCATATACTTTCCTGGCAGGAGGTATGCTCCAGCTAGAAATGCAATGTGTTCTTGCCAAAATTAGCTTGTATGTAAGTTACATCAGTCTGGAAAATCTTGACCTGGGTGAAGGGCTTAAATGGCTTCGGAGATGATGATTTTAGTTCAAATCTTCATACAATGCTCCGACCACTTACACCCTAGTTTAAGACAAATAAGGGACTTACTTTATATAATTGTCCATCTTTATATTTAAATGCACATAAAAAAGTCCGATTTTTAGAAAATACCTGTGTTCCCTGTCAAGTAGCAATCCTGAAGGATCTTATAACTCTGTGTTGTGCTGCCCCTCTGTTATTCCTTAATCGTTACGATTAAGGGCTGAGGAGCAAGCCTGAAACGCGTAAACTGACATGGAGTTTGGATGTTTTTAACCATGTTTTTATGGATTCTTCAATAAAGAGTGAACTTTCTTTACATTTATAATACCCCGTGTGCACGAGTGCTGGATTACTATGGATTTATGCTCATTTATCATCACATCTTTGGCCGGATGATTTCCAGTTGCACCGTACCGGGACAACAAGCAGAGGAGCGGACCCCGTATCACCCGAGGAGTCTGGTGAGCTGTACTCGTACATCTTTTTTCATTATTTGGAATTGGCTTAGAGCACTTTGCTCCTGGATTCTGGGACTTATTACCCTTCTCGGTGTGTAAGAATAATTGTCCATGCGATTGGTGGATAGGGGTCACGGTTATAACGTATTACTATGGAGGCTCACTCTATATCACCTGAGGACACTACGTTGCATAAGGTGGATAACCCAGCCAGGTGTCATAGAGCCAAGCAAATTTTTGATCAAGAGTTACGATTAAGGGCTGAGGAGCAAGCCTGAAACGCGTAAACTGACATGGAGTTTGGATGTTTTTATGGATTATTCAATAGAGAGTGAACTTTCTTTACATTTATAATACCCCGTGTGCACGAGTGCTGGATTACTATGGATTTATGTTCATAGCTTTGGACTGCCACAACAGTGTGCACCTATACATTTATTCTTCAAAACGGATGTGCTAACCAGATTTTGTTTTTTGACTGTCATACTAGTTGTCCAGCTACTCAGGAACCAATGATAAAACTGTGAGTTAGTAGGTTCAATCAACATCTATGTGCCAAATACATTTAAGAAAGACAATTTACAGGTGATATCTCAAATGGTTGCCTACAGTGGTCACTGGAAAATAGAACATGACTAGCTACAACTAGTGCGGTTATGTAAAATACAACCAATTCTCAAAATATAACCAGTCTTCAAATAATAATTAGGCTCGGTTCACAATTCTGACAGATTTGACTGGATTAACAGCATTGCATGCAGGATCAGACATCCTGTTTGAAATGATGAACACCACCATCAATGGGGTCCGTCTGGCAGAGGTGGCACTATAAGTGGAAGCCACAACACGCATAATTTACAGTACTGTATCTTAAAGGGGTATTCCCATCTCACTGATTATCTTTAAACATGCAGGTAAATAAAGACTATTAAATACAAATGTTCTGATTTACTTCCATTGAGAACTAGAGCAGCTTTTATCTCCTGCTTGTATGCACAAGCTTCCCTAGATACCGACCACCCCTCTCTGCTCTAACAAGCTCTAGAGCCCTGGGCAGGATGATAATGTTACTCTCTGCTGTTTCTTATCAGCAGTACAGAAGCTTATGTTATTTATTGACAAAATGTAACCTTTTAGTGTTCGGTAGCCTGTTATCCGGCTCTTTATACTCGTTCAGCTTCAATCTCTCAAACAGGCTCAGCTAGGAATAGCAGAGCTAATATGCCAATGATTACTTGCAACCTATCCAGGAAGTGTGAGCCTGAAGCTGCCTGTGGCTCTGACACATAAAAATGGTGACAACACAAATTTAAGTTGTTCAAAATCTTGGCCCAAAACCAGTTCACTGAAAGACAGGCAGTCTTTATTCAGTTCTACTTTACACATTTGTAACATGTAATACATGAAATGCTATTCTAGTTGTTTTTTATTTTTTTTTAAATTTTACATTTTTAAATGTTGGGTAATTATATTTTAATATGGTCCCGAGTTGTGAATTTTTCTTCAGTTATCTTTATGGTGTTTTCCAAATGTCTGCTGGTGGAACAGACAGTGATGTGTATGTAGACCAATGTCAGAAATGTAACCTAACATTTGAGTAAGGCACAACCCACATTAGTGATTTTGTCACTCTATCTTGAGGCCCCTATGTTTTCACAGAAAGAAGAACAGTCTGCAACACTATTTTTGCAGTCAAAACTTTCTGTAACATCTAGCATAAACCAAAGTCAGTAGCATAAACTAAGCCTGTCATTTTAAATCAGATTTTAATTTTTTCATGGCAGCAGATTTGCCCAATACAGTAAAGCTAATCTGCCTCCTGTCTACCCGACCCAGAATCCCCTTTGGAAACAGAATTATTAAGTGACATTTTTTACATGCCACATATTTACATACCTCTGAAAAATCCATGTGAAATACATGCTGTATAAATTATGGTGCAAATTCCCATTAAATATAATGGGATGCATATTCCATACAGAATTCAGCACATAATATATTACACATCAAAACCACATTATTGCGGTTTACTATTATGTAACACAAGAAAACTTTATACATTTTCATTCTTTTCCCTTTACTTACATCCAATGACATTTTGAAAAAATAAATAAAAAAACGACAAGAAAATAACTGAATATGGATCTAAAACACGTTTATATAATTACCTATATGTTTTAGTATTATATTTATGCAGCCCATGCTTACTCAGTACGAATACAAATCTGACCGTGCATTTGGTCCCCTCAGCCCAGAAGATACAGCATATGCCGTCCAGTGGGACTGCATGAAAAGACACAGTTCAGCGTTGTAAAGCAAGGGTGAGAATGCAGTGGCCTAAAAGGGCTTGAGGTGAAGTCATCTTCTAGAGAAACATACTTTTCTGTGCGAGTTATTTTACTGTTAAATACAGTGTTAACACAGGATTAAATGGGTTGTTCAACCTCCCCTCTCCCGTAAAATTGTATCCAATTCAACCCATAACATAAAAGTAATGTACTCACTTTTTTAATACACTGCTGAAGCTCCTGCGGTCGCTTCAGTGTGTGTTAACATCCGGTTGGCATGTGACCACTGCAGCCACTTGCCATTCTATTGGCATTAGGTCTCAGGAAGTGACTGGTGATGCCAATGGACCAGCACATGACTGATTGTCCACAGTGGTCACTTTCTGGTTGGATATAGAGACACCAGAGTGACTGCTGAAGCTTCAACGCTGGGTAGGCAGTAAATTAAAAAGGCAAGTGCTTCAATTTGTTATTTTACAGAACTGGGGACTATTTGTAACGTTTTGTTTTTATATTCGACAACCTCTTAAAAATAGACACGTACCTCAACCTCTATACCCCATTTTAAATACATCAATGTACATAATTGGTACATTGCAATACTTGTTCTAACCCTGTGTTACAATGCAGTGCTACATTCAGAATTGTGTTGAGTTGAACTCTCCAGGAAGGAATCTCTTTTCTGGTTAGGAGATGCATCATGCTGCCTATGGTGGTATGGCAAAAGGTACCATTAATAACCACAGTGGAATTTTTCCAGGTCAAAAATTTATGCTACTCGTGGATTTTGAGGTGGAGTGGGCTGTGCTGCTTTTTCCAGTAGAAAAGAACTGCGTTTTAAAAACAAGGCAAATTTATACTGAATTGCTACTGAATCCACATCACAAATCTGTCATATTTGTACTGTAATCCCTACACTAAAAACAGCTGTAAAGTCAATGTAGGATCATTAAAGAAAAAATTTCTAAAAGCCAGTGCTGCTACCAAATTAAACCTCTTAACCCATTGCATTTCTAGCGCCACTACCCTAGTGTTCCTCACTGATGTTATCACCAATCCTTGGCTCAGCAGTCACATGACACACATGGAAACAGAGACTAATGACTGGTTGCAGCACCATAGGAACAACCCAGCCATAGCACCAGAATGGTGGCAGGTTAAGAGGTTAGTGAAGTTTTTCTTCTCTCCTGCAGCTCTAGACTAAGTTTTGTCTCAAATGTTGGAAAAACCCTTAAAGGGGTTTTGCCACCATGTAATGTTGACGTGGGAACCTCCAAAATGGGTATTTAATCACTTTTCTAAATATATGTGATTACAAAAAGGGAAGACTCTGAGAGCTACAGCATTTCTCAATCCCCCTTAGTTACCTGAAAGCTTCCACTAGACAGGACCAGAGGAACTGACAGGCCGCGCTTGCGTGAAACACTTCTTATCTGATGACAGGGAAAATGAATGAGCTTTTAAGGGACAGGGATGAAAGTGCAGTCTATGAGGCTGTATCTTGCTATATTGAGAATCCACTGTTGTACTGTTATTTTTTTAGTTAAGTTTTGAGACGCTCCCTCCCTCTCTCCCCTGCAGCCTTCATGACTCAGCAAGATTTGTTTATATTCTACTCCCGTGCTGATAAGAGGTAAGTAACTGGCGTCCTGGCAAATCCCCTTTAATAGAGTTTTGCAATATGTCCAGGGATATTAGACAAGTCAGAAACACATCATCAGACAGTTGTTTTAGGTTGCTTCCCCCTCGTCACTACAGAGTACGGTACTAACTGGTTGGCTGAGGCGCTTTTGATTCAGCTCGGGAAAAGGAGAACGGTATTACGGTTTCTCAGAAATCCAGCTATGTATGGGGTCTCACTGGCAAGGCCCATGGGGTTGGACAGTTATCTCAAATAGGTGGCACGACAAACATTTTCTAACTTTTCTAGTTTGCATGCTTTTTGTGTCTTGTGAAACATCGCATATGATATTCCCTGCATAGTTGACTCTTTCAAGAGGGAAATTAACTCCAAAAAATACAATATGAATGACAGAATAAAGACTTCTAAATATACCTAAGTAAGGCTCCATTCATGTGTTTTGGGGCTCTGTTGCAGGTATCCTCAAATATACTGTGGTGCAGCCTTAGCATATCATATGGCAAAAATGGTCTTATTAAGGCCTTGTTTGCTTTGTTTCATGTTAATATGCTCTTTATGCATCACGCTTGTTTATCTGACAGAAGAATATATGAAACATGAAAAGTGAATATATGATAGTGAAATAGAGTACACATGGTCCGAAAGAGACTACATACATTTACCCAACAACCCCTATCAATCTGCTGTAGAATACATTGGGATATCTCTCGAGATATTCTGATGGACACTTGTTCCAGAAGACCAAAATGTGATGTAAATGGGGTCTTGTACACCATAAGAACAACTGCTGCAGAAATATGGTGAGCTTCCAGTCCACCAGTGACTAATATAAAAGAACATAAAATTTTCCAAAAATTGTTCTGTATCATCCATGGTGTGCATTATGCTGTCTGCAAGCAGCTGGGACACACAACTGTGTAACACACACTGCTGTTCAGTTTTAGAGAGGAAAAGCACAACAACATTTAATAAGTGGTCGGCAGAGGAAAAGGATCGTCCTGCAAACATGTTCTGTGACAGATCACTTCCACATGAATATATAAGTAGTGTCTATAAAGTACCACATATCTGTAGAACAGTCCACTTCTGACATCTGGATGTGACGTTTATACACATGGTTTTTTTACAGTCATGTCTTCTGCAAGTTTGAGCTAACATTTAATATAATTATTATTAAATGTGGTTTTTATATTTATGATTGCACAAGGTTAAGCACTTTAATAAACCATTCAATGACAAATTACTTCTAAAGCGATGTGTATCTTAATAGATGGTGCATATATTCTGTGCACCTATACGCTGTCAATGAATCAGTAGACACAATTTGCCTTAAACCCTCTTTGTTTGAAAAATGGACAGGGAAGCTTTGTAGAATATATAATTACTGGAATAAATAGACATATATATATATATATATATATATATATATAAATATATAATATATATATACATATACGAAATTAACAGATATATATTCATACAATAGATATATATATATATACAATATATACGCACACATTACACAGGACAAATATGTTATACACATACAAAAATTATGTAAATATCTTATTAGATATATAGGTGTAATGATTATATATATATATATATATATATATATATATATATTTATTGTAGGGGTTTCTTCGCTCCGGGATCGCCGCTTTTGGTAAGCGGTCTGGCACACCAATATATGTCACACTGACACCAGGCTTCTCTTTCAGGCTTCAGGCCAGCTTTATTTCCTCTACAAGCCAGGTTTAGGTTACAGCACAAAACACAAATAAACATCTAGGCCATCTAGCCACTAACTGAACATAACATGTCCCTCTCTAACGCGTGGTCAAGGCCTATCGCCGAAGCACCACAAACACATACTCTTACCCAGCTTCCTACTGGGTTCTGGCTTCTCCTAAGCCTATGAGGGCAGAGCCTCTCTTCAGCTCCACTGCTGCTCCACTCTCTTGTGGCAGACCACGCTCCTCTGGGCATAGCGGCTCACATTTTCCCTTTCTACCGTCACTGCAGTCTCTCTGACCACTGCAGTAAATGCTACTACAAATACAGCAATCATTGGAGCAAGTGACCTTAGCTGCACTACAAGTCTCAGCACGATCTTTCCCTTCAATCCCTACAGGGTAACAATATGGATTTTCATCACAGATAGACTTCTCTGAAATGGACTGACCAGGACTGCACACAAAATCTGTCTTGACACATGTTTTTCGATCACTCCCATCTGAGTAATCACCATCATTACACTGTAGCACTGACACATTGCCATGTCCACTCCCACACTGAAATAGAGACTCTTCACAGATATTGTGTTTCACATGGTCAATAACCAGCACAGTCACACACCTAGTCTCCTCATACACAGAAGCAGAGCCCTCACATTCATGGGTTGCCTTTTCCCTTTCAGGCAACACACTTGCAGAGTTCCCATCAGAATATGCAAACATCTCTCTGGGACCAACAGGATCAGAACATAACTGCTGGCTATCCCTCACAGGACACACATCACCTGTGCTACGTGGGCTGCTCTCCTCTATGACCTCTAGGGGCACACTAGAGCAAATCCCCTCTGCTGCTGTGCCTACAGCAGCCTGTTCACACATTGCAGTTTCTTCACACAGGGCCGCTCCTGAGCTACACCCTGCTCCTACTTTAGCAGCTACTTCACACTTGGGCATTACTGCAGCTAACTCTGTCACACAGCTAACATCCCTCTGCCAGGCTGTGTGGCCGGATCATTATCAACCCCCACAGGAGCATCATCATTCCCCACAGGCAATACAGCTTTTAAGGCACTGAGTCCACAGTTCACAGTCATTCTCTATCAGCCCCTTTCTCCTGTTCAGGCTGCATGTCCGGGCCTCCATTTAGCCCAGCCAAGTCCTCACATAGGTCCTGCACATGACCTCCAGTCCCCCAGAACGTAACAATCCCCACTGGAGCAGTCTTACCAGGTCTGTGACGAGTCTCCACACTGGGAATAGTGTCTGGGTTCGCTCTGGAACTCTCCTGCTGACTGTTCTCATCAGCCATGGGTGGTGCTTCATCCACCTGGAACTCCAGCGCTTTCAGCTGTGACCTCTCCGGCCTCCTCCTGAGAAGGCAGTCAGGAGCACATCCCTCCACTCTGTGGCACCTCCAACATGGCTCCCTCTGCTGGATGGTGGTAGCAGGCTCCGGCTGATGAGCGCGGTTGCCCACGGCAATGGCAGCACGTAGTTAGTTCCCTCAGTAACTCCGTGTCTCCGGAAGTGGACTCCTTTGATGGACGACCCTGCCTCCTGGTCACAGGACCTCAAGCAATCGTCAGGTCGGTTGCCCGTAGCAACGGCTTTACCCACTTCTGGCTTTGCATCCTCCTGCACACAAACAGTCCTTGTTAACCCCAGACTGGCCAAAATCTCCCTCTTCACTTTGGGGTACTCTCTTGCGTCTTGTACAGACAGATCACAGTACACCCTCTGGGGTCTGCCAGTTAGATAGGGTGCCAGGACATCTGCCCACTGCTCTGGTGGTAGCCTCTCACTTACTGCCACCCGCTCAAATGCAGCGAGGAAGACCTCCACATCTTCCCCTGCGGTCATCTTCCACATGGCTCTTTGCACAGCACGTCGGGCTCTCACCTCATCCTGAGCAGTCTCCATTGGTGACACAGCCTCCCTTTTGGTATTCAGCTGTGCCTGGAGCCTCAGATTGCATGCTCGCTGCTCGGCTATCTGCTGGGCCCACAACTTGTTCATCTCCAGCTGCTGGGCATTCGCCTCCGCAAGGTATTTAGCCAGCTCCTCCATGGCCAATACAACAGTAACACAGTCTCTTTGAAACCGCAACAATTTTAGGCTTCTGGCCCTTTAAATATCGCTGTGGCAAGACGTCACCTGCACCACTTCAGGTACCACGTCTTGTGCCCACCTTCTGTGCCTTATGCCCACGGCATCCTCCACCAATTGTAGGCACTCGCTTAGCGCTTGGACGCCATCTTGGTTCAGCCTGAGGGTTTCTTCGCTCCGGGATCGCCGCTTTTGGTAAGCGGTCTGGCACACCAATATATGTCACACTGACACCAGGCTTCTCTTTCAGGCTTCAGGCCAGCTTTATTTCCTCTACAAGCCAGGTTTAGGTTACCGCACAAAACACAAATAAACATCTAGGCCGTCTAGCCACTAACTGAACATAACATGTCCCTCTCTAACGCGTGGTCAAGGCCTATCGCCGAAGCACCACAAACACATACTCTTACCCAGCTTCCTACTGGGTTCTGGCTTCTCCTAAGCCTATGGGGTCAGAGCCTCTCTTCAGCTCCACTGCTGCTCCACTCTACCATGCAGCAACCACGCCCCCTGATCACCTAGAGAGACAGGCTTTTTATAGGCCTGGTACATCCTGGAACCGAACCTGGCCTGGAACGTGGGGACGGCCTCCCACCCCACGCTGTGACCGTCCCGGGAAAGGCAACCCATCAAAAGCCGCATAGCAGCAATACTAGTTTACAACTATCAGTAACCTATGGTTACTGACGCCAAATGGTTGCCTTCCCCCACCGAATCCAGGATTTCGGTGGCACGTCAGGCAGCATGATCTCCTGCTGTACGCCACCTAGTGGCAGAAATCCTGCGACCGTCTGAGGTCCGGTCGGCCACAATATAATATAATATATATATATATATATATATATATATATATATATATATATATACACACACTGATAAAATTATGTACACACACATCTATTTGGGTGTATATATGTAAATGTCATGAATAAATATCTATGGTATAAAGAAAGAAACTAGAGATCCCAGTAGTTATGTACATAAAAACTACATATTTTTGTTTTTCTTCCTTTAAAAAATGCAGATACATGGCAAGCATAGTGAACCTGTGGATGTTATAAGTCCTGCCTACATGTTTCAAGCCAGTCCCTGTGATCAAGAGTTAGGGACTGACTCGAAATGCATAAGCGGGACTCGTAACACAATTACCGGAATCTCTAGTGTCTTTCTTCATACCTGAGGTCTATGTTACTGCTGACAACGAGGAGAGCCATTTTTTGACAAGGAGAACGCAGCAAAATATGTATGCCCAGTGAGATAAGCATTTATCTATTTATTTATATTGAAATAAATATCTCTATCTAGGTTTATAAGTATCTAGATATCTATATAATAGAATACAAATATGTATAAACACACATGGTATATTTATATATAAAAAAATCTTGATTGAAAAAATATAAATATATACAACACATATACACAGGTATATATTTACACATTGGTCCAAACTATAAGTTTATCTACCATATATACCTTATAAATCTCAGGTTACGTTCTCGTTTTAGCTCACACTTTTCCGATTAATGACAGGACGGATCTAGTCATACAATGTTAGTAAACGAACATGGCAGTCAATCTGGAGTTATAATTAAATGTAAATGCAAATAATTTAACTTTTCTGCACTGAATTCCACGTGGCGTAAGCAGAAACATAACCGAGTGCAGCGGCTGCTAGATGCTTAGGACATCATATACCAACTGCAGCCAATTCCCCAGACTTGCTTGATGAATGCAGAGTAGATGATCGACCCAGACAGTGTTAGGTAATTAATGTTGTATATCTTGTGTAGCCACTGCCACCGAGCACAGTTTGTATATGTACGCCTTCCATTGCTAGAATTAAGCAGTGACAGCAGAAGTAAAATATCTATTGATCTGTAAGCTGAGCATTCCTGTGTGACAGGAGGAGTAGCGCTCTCCTTAGAGATGCATGATCTAATCTTTGATTAGACTAAAAAAACCTAAGTTTTCTTTTTCATTGTGAGCCAAAACAATGACATTTCCTACTTCAGATTTCTCTGCGGCAAGATTTCAATCCTGTGATTTCATGACAACTGCTGTTAGATGGATAAACAGAAACTGGGTTAACTCAGTGGAGAGTAATTGGCTGTGTCCTGTTTTCAGTCACTAAACAGAGAAAGAACAGACTTAAAGCAGTGATGTAAGCCCAGAGACTGATTAGTTAGGAAGCTATTGCTAAAGGCTGCAAAAGCAAGAGGTATCCCGAGAGTCCAGCTTCAAGCAGTTTCGACTACCCTGTGAGACTCGGCTGGAAATCCCTTAATGCACTATACCCTTCATTTATTTTTGCTACTGGACATTTGAGAGCATTTAAGAACGATACCATTTTTGGAGTAGTTGTACTGTGATGGATTGCTGCAAGCTGGAGATTTTGGTATTATTTGCAGAGTATAGGGGAAGACTACCATCTACAGTACAGTCGGGAAACTAGGCAGCTCAGCCCCTGCTAATGATCTGTTCATGCTCCTGAATAGACTCACACAGTAAACGGCTTACAGAGGCTTCACATATGAACATTTTAGAAGGCTTATTTACTTCTCACTAACAATTGCCAGTATATCACTTAACATGTAAGCAGATTTTCAGGGTTAGCGGGCCACAAATGAAGCAAAATCACAAAATGAATAAACCTTACACAGTGTTAATAACAAGCATTATTACTGTATCAAGTATTAAAATATCACTTAGTTTCACATAATTACATTCTTTTGGCAAATCAGTAACATATGGTGAATGTTGATAGGGCATTTAAAGTATACTTGCTTCATTGTATGCATGCATGGGAAGGTCTAATTCCTAAAGTATCCCATGAACACTGTTTACATTTCCCTGTGATGCAAAGTTTTGCCTTTAAAAAAAAAAAAAAATATAATTATTGACACAATTGTTACAATAAACGGTATCTTGCTTATAAGGTTTCATGGAATTTTCCGTTTTTCGATGCGAGAACAATTTAACAAGATTACCATGAGGCCATTGACAAAGTCAATGTGTTCTAGAAGAAGTTGTGGGATAATCAATGGTGCAATTTGATTTCTGTGAGATATGTATAGGGCAGCCCGATGAATTAGTGTTGTATTTATAGTCAACGTTTTGCATTTAAAGTGTTACAATAAAATAGTTATCTGTAAAATGATACATTATACAGTATCTCACAAAAGTGAGTACACCCCTTACATTTTTGTAAATATTTTAATTTATCTTTTCATATCACAACACTGAAGACATGACACTTTGATCCAGTGTAAAGTAGTCAGAATATAGCTTATTATAACGGTCCCCTTTCCCTCACCTCGAGAGGCACTATCCTGCATACAGTACTCATTTTGCTTTGTCCAGGGTTGTGTGATTATACATACATCTCTCCAATATCCACAATAAAGCCCAGTGAGTATAAACCTCTCATCATAAATATTAAGAAGGCTGTCTCCCTTTATTGGGATTTTATACATCTAGGCTTCTAGAATATGTGTGGTTAACTATTATATCTTTAAAATCATATACTGGTATGGTTTTTTATTAGTGCCTATATACTCCAAGTGGACTAGTGATTACTGTTTGTCATCTTGGTATAACATAATAATTCTCTTGACAATTTGTTTATATATCTCCCTGATAAACCCACAAAATCAGTGGGGGAAACGCGTTGGTAACTTTAGGAGTCTTTACTCAAATGCCCATAACATCGAGGATAATGTATGAGTCAGTTAGTAATGTTTAATGGCTTGATTTATCTGTTGCCACTACTTTAACCAGCTTGAGAGCCTCATATGAGCCATATTGGTGGACTATTTGTTGTTTATTCCCCTATCTTGCCTTTTTTGTATTGTGGGATATGATCGGGCTTTCCTACTAGGGATAGGTTCTGGGTCAGAGTCGCCCTAATTGGGGCAGGTATTACACTGTTTGGATAGGTAGGGGTATATTTTTTGTTTTTTTATCTTTCCCTCCTATTTAAATATAAATAGAGACAGGTTTGAGATAGGTCATTAATTATTTATATTAGTGGAAGTTTTAGTTTTGTGGATACTCCAATACTGTTGCGTGAGTTATTGGTCTGGAGATTTCTGCGCTTTTCATTAAGCAGGTTGGAGTCCCGTTCTATCAATTACCTAGGTTGTTAAGTTACAGCTTATATAACATTGTAAATTTGGTTTGCCCTCAAAATAACTCAACACACAATCATCTAAACTGCTGGCAACAAAAGTAACTACACTCCTAAGTGAAAATGGACAAATTGTGCCAAGTTTGCCATTCTCCTTCACCGAGTCATTTGACGTGTGTAACAAGGTCTCAGGTGTGTTAAATTTGGTGTTATCGCTCTCATACTATCATAATAGTCACTGGAAGTTCAACATTGCACTTCAGATCCTCAGACAGTTCTTTGCCATGAAGAAAAAAAAAAGAATGTTGCTCTACATAAAGATGGCCTAGGCCATAAGACGACTGTCAACACCCTGAAACTGAGCTGCAATAGAGTGGCCAAGACCATACATCGGTTTAACAAGACAGGTTCCACTAAGAACAGGCGTTGCAATGGTCGACCAAAGAAGTTGAGTGCACGTACTCGGCGTCATATGCAGAGATTGTCTTTTATATCAACAAAGAAGCCTCTTCTGAAGATGATATACAAGCAAGCACGCTATGTCTACATGGCAATCGTAAAATGTTGTTGGATTCTGTTATAGAACTTTGGCGCAGATTTTGCGGTCTGTTTTCCGCCGGTCCTAGTACATGGTACTGTGAGAATCTGCTGTAATGCTTTTTTTTTTTTTTTTTTTTTTTTTTTGAGCCCAGCATTTTGAATATCCAACAATAGAAAATCCGAGCTGTGTAGACTACAGCTCAGATATTCTATTGCAGTCTACGGACACTGGTTACAGTCGTGCGGATTCTAAATACTGAATCTGCTTAAAAATCTGACCAAAAACCAGTGCAGTGTAGACAGGCCTAATACAGCATGTATTGTGGTAGTGACCCTTACAAGTAAGAGTGTGTATAAGATGCTCTGATTAAAGTTCATTATTGAAAATACATCTACTAAAATGGTATGTGGGAGCGGAAATTAAATGTACTTTATATTTAAAGGATACTCCCAGCTTTAAATCAAGCCTTCACTCCTAAAAGAATGGAGAGGTAGAGGTTAAAAGTACCGTTCAAGGCCTGGTTAACAACTGCTTCAGAGGTTCTTATCTACAATGGAGGTTCCACTTTTTCTCTTAAAACAGAAGACTTCATGAGGAAACCCAACAGACCTCACTGTAGTCAGTAGGGTCTGTCGGGCATCATTGGTGTACATCCTGAAAAAAGTCCGGTTCCATCCCCATGACAGAGGCTCTGAACGGATCCTCTAAAGCAGATGTGTAGTCCAAGATCATTAGGCTGCATTTTGCCCCCTTTAAACTTACTGTGAGTCTTTTAGTGAATGTTCCCAAAGTGAATACTAGAGCATCTTATATAACAACTGTAATGTGTAAGACATGATACATGTTGTATCTGTACTTAAACTGCTGTACTATAGTGTAAAAAGGCTCCTACTACCTGTCCAAATAATTTTTACTTGCAAGTGTACATTTCTATTCCCAATAATGATAGGATCCACGTGGCAGAGAGTGGATTCGTCTATTATTTATAAAGATTAAGGATTGAGCCCAAAACATCTTGAGCCAGAAATCAATTAACTCTGATCCCAAGGCAGAGTTTGTAAGGCTAAGGTTAGGACTGTCTGCAGTCTGCTGAAACCTTACCTGGCTGAAAGAAATGTCACGTCCAAAAAAAAGTATGAAAACGTTCAATGATCCAGTAACAAAATAAAAGGATTTCTGACAATGCAGTCGGAATAGAGACAGTGACTAGAAGCCAGGAGCTCTTATTTCTATTTAAAACTTCAAGCCTGCCGTGCTTTTTGATGGTGGGAAGTTCACTGTCATGGCTTAGCTTATTTGTAATAAGGAATTTTTAACAATGTTCTTTTTCGTTAACCATAAAACAGCTATGCAGCTGGTAAAGAGTGAGCGGCGACAAGTTAAAACATGCAAAATGCATCTCTGATAGGATAGTACAGTGATCTCTTCAAAGAGTACAATATCTGTTTGTTTAACTAAAGTGAACTGTGCAAAGTTTTTTCTACAATTTCATCTTCTGCATTAACAAAGCTATTGAAATGTAAAACACCTTTCTTTATTCAGAAATGAGAGCTCCCATTACAATTTCCAAAAGCAATTATCAAAAATACTCAACAAATTATGTGTTGTGGTTACAGATTACAGATTTCAGAACACGAAACCAGCCAGAAAAGTATAAAATGACTGCAGGCTAATGAATTCTTTACCATGTGCCTATTTGCAGATCTTTCTTTTACTATTGCATGCACAAAGGATATAGCTTGGTTATTACATTTGATAGCGGTTTATATGTCTTCTATGTGATTTAGTGCTAATTGTTCTAATAATCATAATATATGTCAAGCCTTCCTTCTCTCATGCCAGAAAAGCCTGTTTTCCATGACTTATCACAGTAAATGCTCCTGGAAGGGCCAATTACTGTGAAGTAAACAATTTTCAAAATACATGTTATTAAAAAATATGTATGCTTTACCTAAAACAGGCCTTTTTGCACCTGCAACTTGCTCTCATCTCCTTGGTAATGCAGCATTACTGTGAGGTTGCCTGTGTCTGGGATAGTGGAGACTTGCATTTTCGCTCATGTGTACTCTCCCTCCGTCTCACCGGCCAGGCCACAGGAATTTCCCAGACAGTCTTTGATAATGCTGCATTATGGTGCACCACTGAAAGCACACGGTGGTGGTCGTTAACCATGGAGACATGAGAGCAAGTTGAAGGTGCAAAAAAAGGCCTGTATTAGGTAAAGCAGATCTATATTTTAATAGCATGCATTTTGAAAATTGCTTACTTTCCAGTTATTCGCCCTTTCAGCAGCATTTGCTGTGATGGGAATAACCTTTTATTATGACTTTTAGTACTTGAAATCAGGATGCCATCATTCACAATGTTCCCTAAAGACTACTTATTACTGCTGCGCATCTCATGTCCTCTTAATTCTCTCTATCATAGTATAGCCAGTGAGATTTTAAGTTTGTTAACAATTGACTCATTAACAGAAATACAGAAAAATGCTTAAAGTAAAACACTCCATTCAGAGACTTATCTGGCAGTCATCAGATCTGACGTCAATGCTGCACTTTAATTGGTGTGGAAAACAGCGGGACCATTTTAATGTCAAGTCCTTCAGGCACTGTTAAGATATATCATAGGATGAATTTGGCACATGGTTTTGGCTGCTATTATGAACAGGTCTAGTTTTGTAAATACATTGCTTTACTTTTTTGTCCTTAACTAGATTACAGTGCAGAGCAGAATTTATAATATTGCTGGTCATCCTTAGAAGCCTATTGATTGACCTCCACTTTCAATGGGACAGAATGTTTTATACATCTTACATATCCTAGAATGCAAATCAACAAAACAAGCTTTGTGCAGACTCCGAAGTAAGAGAGGAAGGCCGGGAGGTTTCTCAGCGTTGTCTGGTGAATCTTTAAACAACAAAAAGAAACACAGGAAATAATTTGGAAACATATCTGTTGGAGTTACACTCTTTAGGACGTTTGTTCCAGTTTGTACTAGAGTCCAATATAGAGTTATTAGGATACAGGCTTTTATTTTTTGCGTTTAGACGCATATATGCATTTAGATGGATATATACTGCAATGATATAAACTAACACACTTGACTTAACCGGTATACACCACTAACAAAAAGTTAGAGACATTTGGTTTTCGTAACATGCAACGTTGATTTTCTCATCTCCAAAATTTAATGAAACAGAAGCCAACAACAGTGGAGGGTATACACTATCAAAAATGTCAATGTTTTAGTAATGTGTCATGGGGCCTTGAGCATCAATTACAGCTTGAAAATGACATCTTATGACCTGCACATACAGGGTAATCACCCCTATTCCGGGAGGACTGAAACATGTTGGGATAAGGACTCTAAAGCGTATTAGGGCCAGTTCTGTAGGGTGAGGTTTCGGACGGGGACGCCCTTATCGGGGCGATTACCCTGTATGTGTAGGCCAGGGTGAATCTAGATCGTAAGGGATTGTCTAGGGTCAGTTTTCCCCACCCATTTTGTTTAATCTTTTGTTGTGTGTTTTGTTTAATGGTTGTATAGTGGCTAATAGTTTTAATGGTATTTAATAAAATAAAGTGATTTTTAGGACATTTCCTTTTTCTTACAATATGCACTTTACAAGTCAGGGAATCTCAGTATCATATATACTGTGGCATTACTGTAGACTTCTTTTGTTGATTTTTTTTTGTGGCATGGTAGGATTTTTGTTAAGAGGGCTCAGTATAGAACAATGAGCACTAGAGGCCTTAAAGGGTCTTCTCAGAGAAAACTTATATCCAACAGAAATATGTTCCCTCCTTAACAGTAGCCTTCAAGGAATTGACTCGCACATGCAAAGAGCAGATAACTTCATGGTGTGAAGTACAGAGCTTAAAAAATTATATAAAAAATAATACAGTCCCAAGGGGCCTGTGGATTACACTGACTCCATCTGCTAGTTGTACAGTAGGTCCCCTGCATTTACCAATAAGTGGGAAAAGGAAGCAACAGCAAGCTCACTGCGCTTCATGAACCTCTTGTTAGAAGAGGAACCCGCCATCCTTGAGGGTCTAAATAATAGACTGAGGGAACATAACCCAGATGTTTGCACATGAAACGGAATTTGCAAACAAGGAAAAGCAACTTCAGGGCGTTTTACAGCGGTCTAGTACCATCTCAAACGCAAATATCGTCAATTTCAAAGAGACCTCTCAGACTTCAGAGATAATAAGGCATATACACTGATTGGTGGCAGAGATCAAAAAGACCTATCCTCCCAGACTCACATTCACAACAGTCCAGATCGCACACAAGGACACATGGGGGTAGGGAGAAAAGGGGATCCCAAATGACTACAGGCCAGTCGAGACTTTTTTAGAAAAATGTCCATCAGTTATGGGACAGGAACTTCAGCAAGGTCAAACATAAATAAGGATGATATTGATCCCCAAGATTTTGAAACACAAATGATCAACTTGTCATCTAGAACTCTATCACCAACTGAGACTGGAGTACTTAAAAAGTGCCTCTCCTTCAGACCTATGTCTAAATTTGATCTATTCTCATTGACTAAGGTTCTTCCCTTAACCATGAGGAAACTTCACTGGCGGAAATTCTTTGCCACACAAGATAAAAGAGAATATAATGAACTTGGGATTCCTCTAGATATGCTCAAGGACGTTCGTCTTCTCTATGACTTCTCTAGTAACCAACAAATCGAAAAGGGAAAAGGAGCCTTTACCACTCTAAAATGCAAAAGCGTAAGATTGCCCCCACATACTGAAATGTCATGCAATGACAACTTGCTACAACTCGTCTTAAGAGATCTTGACAAGTTTAAAGGAACTACATTTTATAACTGTAAATTGGAGGAATGTGAGGCCATTAGCAGTCTTATGAATGACTCATATCAGCATAAAACCCTCAGACAAAGAGGGGGATGCTGTCATCATAAACATGGATCATTACCCTCAAATGTGACTCGCCTTGTTATCCAATAGAACTTGTTATGAAGTGTTACCCTCTGACTCTACCTATAGGCAAAGATGGATGAATTGATGAGTCAGAATCTCAGTTCTTATTGCCACGACACCCACAAATATTAACGTTGAATCATTGTCTACATCCATTCCACACTCATTAGGGCTAGAAGCAGTTTGATTCTTTTTATAAACACGTGGACGGCAATATCATCTACACAACCAATTGGTCCTTGATCTTTTACACTTCTCCCTGACCAAGAATTATTTTCTGTACCTTGGCTGGTACAAAGACCAGAGACCGTGACTGTGTTTGGAGATGACCCGCCCATTCTTGTAAATAAAATTGGTCTGTGGGCCAGATTCATAGATTACATCTTTAGAATCTGGAATTGGTCACCTTCTGAATTCACACTGATGGTTGAACAGCTCAATGTGAATTTGTATGGGCTGCATTTTACGTGAGATTGAAAAACATTCACTGCTTTTTCTGGATGTGCATATTGTCCACATCCATCTATTGTAAACTAACAGCAACAGCTTCTGCGCTGGGGGAGCAGCCACCTTTACCCCCTTAAAAGAGGGACACCACAGGGCCAGTATCTCCGGTTACGAAGAAACTCTTCTTCCATGTCTGATTTCCTGAAACAAGCAGCGGTCTTGAGAAGCAGATTTCAAGCAAAAGGTTATCCTATGTATTAAGAAAGGCTTTTAAAGCAGCCCAGGACAGGATAAAACTTTTGACATCAAAAGGAGAAGATACATTTCTAACTTCAAATGAGCCTGTACGTATTTGATAATGCAGCCCCTATGGTGAAACAAATCTTACAAAAACACTGGCACATCCTGGAAATGGATTCAGATATCAGGGACTATATAGGTACACAGCCATCCATTACATATAGGCGGTGAAAAATCTAAAGGATTATTTTGTGAATAGTCACTTCTCTTCTACCCACTCAGAAATGTGGCTACAAAAGCCAAAAGATTTTTTCAAGTGATCTGATTGCGCTGTGTGATTAAATGCAAAGTACCACCTAATTTTGCATTGACAAACGCATAAAAAAATATGAGATTAGGCAGTTTAATTGTAAGTCGACTTATGTCATTTATGTAAGTGTTCACTTGGGTGGACTACATCGGAAGGCAATACGGCAATTACGCCATAGAATTGGCAAACACATGGGCGACATTCGCCTCCAACGCGGTAAACCAATTGCCCAACACATATGGCAATCACAAAAGGGAGACGTCAAACACCTAAAATGTTTGGTAATTAACAAAATCCATCCTCCAGTTAGGAAGGGTGACATCAACCGACAGCTCTTACGAAAAGAATCTTTATGAATTTTTACTTACAAGACATTTGCCACAATTGGCCTAAATGAGCAGTTAGATTTCAGCAGCTAAATTGAATCAGTTTGCATTGTGCTCTCTGACTTAGGGTGCCTATCTGTATTGCTCTGCTTAAATAAAGAAAATAATATTATGGTATCTCTTGCCCATTTACTGTAGTGTATTTGTACCAGACACTCATTGCCTCTAAATGCCGTTCTGTTCATTTACCTTTCTATCATTGCATTTGCTATGTTTCACACATTGGAACATAGAGAGTTACTAGGGATGCTTTGCTAGCATCTCAGAGCGAGGCTGTTGCTGCTGCTAGAAATGACATGCCCTGTACATGTCAGATAGTCTACAAAAAATTGGGAATCTCGCAAGAGAACAGAGAGTGACTTTTGATCACTATATTTACTATTACGCCATAGGCAAACAAACTCTAAACAAATAAGGCTCCCTTGTGACACACTCTGCACCCCTAGGGGAGGTCAGGCATGACGTTTTAAATTGTGATTTCTCACCTCTGTCTACAAGTGTCACCCGCTGCAGAGGGTGTCACAAGGGGGCCTTATCTGTTTTGTGTCCATTAGATTAGGGACGACTGCCCAAGTATGAGGCTTGGGATCCCTTACTGGAGTTAGTAAATTGCTGTATATATAAGGTTTTCCTGTTAATGGGTGGTGCTCCACCAGACTTGATAATAGAAAAGGAACTATTAATTCCTTTAGAAGCAGAAAGGGTTAAATGGTGAGGTTAGAAATCAGGTTTTTATATAGTGTGTATAGAGGTTAAGAGATATACATAATAAAAGTTACGTTTTAGTGTTTTATAGATAGAGAACTGATAGAGTTTAAGTTTGCCTATGGCAAAATAGTAAATATACTGTATATGTCAGGGCTCTTGCTATACAGTGCACTAAGGCTATGTTCACACGGCTTAAAATGGGACATCTCGTCCCATATTTCTCGCCCCATTTTATTTTAGAGAACTATGGATTACGCCTCCTCTCCCTGCTCGCACGAGCGGGGAGAGAAGTGACATGTCAATTATTCACGGCATATACGCGCCGAGAATAATGAATGTCTTTAGGGCCGGCGAGCTGCCGCCACCCCCCCCTGCCCCAATACACATGGCGTAATTGCGGGGCGAAACATGTCCCGCAATTATGCCGTGTGAACATAGTCTTACACTGCGGCCATGCACCTGGTAGCGCAGCTGTATATCACAGCAGTGCGATTGATGGGTAAGCTCCCGATGCACCAGTACCATTAAGTGCACCAGCGCGACTTTGTATTTTATATGCTTTTCCCTTGGTGCTACCTCCTGGGCCTTCTATTGGCCCATGTGACACACCCCCTGTCCAGAGTGGCTATCCGCCTGTCACTCCCAAAGTCTCTAGCAGAACGTCTCTCTGGCTGTGGACGTAAGCCTGGAGGATTAACAGGTGCAGAGTGTTGCTCCTTGCAGGCTGGAAGCTGACCAGATTAGTGAGTTCTGACAATGCCCAACTCTTTTAGGTGGGGCTACTGGACCCTTCCCTGGTCTGGGTTTGTCTTGGTGAGAATCATTTAATTCCTTGATCAGAGACTCATGGAAAGATCTAGCTGGAACCCAGAACCTCTCCTCAGAACAATATCCCTTCCAGTGGACCAAGTACTGCGGAGACCTTTGAACTTTGTGGGAATCTAATTTTTGGGTGACTTCACACTCTAACTCACCCTCTATATTAACTGGAGGAGGGGGTTTAGAGGACGAAGTCAGGGACGGTATGTATCTTTTCTTCTAGACACATGCAGAGAGTAGACATGTTCCACCATGGTAAGGTTAAACTCAGTGCTGTGGAGTCGGCAAACCAAAGCCCGACTCCGACTCCTCAATTTCCCAAACCTCCGACTCCCGACTCCCTCATACACGGCGCATGTTTAAGTGATAACTTTACTGCAGTAAAGTGGTAACATCAGGCTGTTTACCACCTTATGATACAATAATCAAGCTATTTAGGTACAACAGACACTGACAAGCAAAATGGTAACAATGTTTTGATCATTTGAACACTTGTGGGTAGAGTTGAAGAAAAACTGTATTTGTATCCAAGTCCAGTCTGCACCAACATTAGGAATGTGTAGAAGAGATCTACACAGTATTGAAAACCAAAAGGCGGATTTCCCAAGTACTAACAAAATAATAAAAATTAATATTTTGATGTTTAGGAGCAAAACAGTAACAATGCAGTTACAGGAAAGAATCTGCAGAACTAAGCAGATGCTAAATACTTGCAAGTCAAATTTATGTATAAGATATGTAAGATGACTGTATATAAAATTACAGTAGCTTCATGTGCAAAGCTGTAGTGGAGAATGAGCTATGGAGCCTGAAAGTCACAAGTTCAAAACATTGTTACCCTTTTGCTTGTCAGTGTAAAATATATTTATTGGATATGACTTTAGAACACAAAAAAATTGTAAATATGCAAAACGCTGCAGGAACATTTGTGGAGTCTCTAAATTTGTTCTGAGAAATCATATTGCCTCCATCAGATCCTGCATACATGACCTCACATCTGATCTCATTCTTTCCAGGCTAGAGAACGGCCTCTTAGGCTATGTTCACACAGCTGATTTGAGGACGGATTTCAGCCGTATTGAGCTCAAATACGGCTGAAATCCATCCCAGTCATTACGGTAATCCACAGTTCTCATAGAGAACTATGGATTCCGTCTCCTCTCCCCGCTTGCAAAAACCGGCGAGCAGGGAGAAAGTGACATGCACATTATCCCGGTGGGATACGCGCCGTGAATAATGGATGTCTATGGGGCCAGCGAGCTGCCGGCCCCCACCGCCCCCGTAAAAACGCCGTAATTGCGGTCAAAATCTGTCCCGCAATTACGGCGTGTATAACCGTGTGAACCTAGCCTTACACTAACTTGGGTTGTGGGCAAAGCGGTGACCACAGGGGCAACATCTCTAACAATGTCAGGGGTATAAAAAGAATTGCGCGTCAGCCACAGCAGAGTTTGATGAATGGTTAACTCTTCTACATCTTTTGAAGCAGGGGAAAAATTTAGCTGAAATCGGTTTCCTCCCCTGTGGGCATAGCGCTTTCTTCCCCCCTGCTCCATGTCATCAATTAACACTCCACAATTGTGACAAGCTGAAGAATGGGAGCAGTAGCACTGACCGGTTTGAGAAGAGGACCCAATTCCCTCTAGCTCTTTGCCCTGCAATCTAACTAACTGGACCAACTTTATTAATATATTTTTGGGATTCGGTCCTTTTATTGACGACTCCGACTCCCTAGCAAAATAGGCACCGACTCCGACTCCTCTCCACCGACTCCGGACCCTCTTCCACAGCCCTGGTTAAACTGCCATTCACACAGACCTCACAAGCTGCCACATAGGCTCCCACATCTCAAGACATGGAAGACCACCAGTAGTTGGGAGAAATTAGTCTCTTTGTGCCAGGCACTCCAGAATGTCCAGATAATACAGAATCATGTAATTCTCTTAACAACCATAGCCAAATCTGAGGGGGGACAAAGACATACAGTAACAAACAATTAGCAGCTATCATGTCATGGTGGGTCTTAATCTTAGTGGCTAAGTCAGAGGAAATAGCTGAGACAATAGTCTTCTTGGGCAAAATAGGTACAGGATCCTCCCGGCGTAAGTGACAGACACAAAAGCTTTAACATTCTTAGTACCTGGTCTATATGTTACAACAAAGTTAAAGCAAGTAAAAAACAATGCCCAAAGGTGCCTGAAGTAGGTTCAACCTTTTAGCATTTTCTAAAAAGGTGAGGTTCTAATGATTGGTAAGGACCGTGACTTGGTGCTAGGCACCTTTAACCCCTTAAGGACCCAGCCTGTTTTGACCTTCCTGACACAGCCCTATTTTTTTAAATCTGACCTGTTTCACTTTATGTGGAGAATAACTTTTTAATGCTTTTACCTATCCAGTGATTCAGAGATTGTTTTTTCCTCGTGACATAATTGTGCCTTAAGTTAGTAAGTAATTTTGGTCCATACAATGCTCGTTTTATTTGTGAAAAATTTTCAAATATCGTGAAATTTTGGAAAATTAGCAATTTGTAAATTTAAAACATGTCTCCTTCTAACACAGACAGTAACAATGACCGACACAAAATCAGAGTTTATACAATAGAGCATCTACACCATTATGTCTTCTATATGTTGGCGCATAATTCTTTTTTTTAAAATTTGTTCAATATTATATACGGAAATCATAGTAGGCTTACAACTTATTAATAGCAAAATTCTCAAATTTTTCCAAGTGAAAATTAACAAACAGATTATTTATCAAACACGTTAAAGGAAGGGACCTGACTTGGTACATGGACTTAAAATTGCACGGCCTGTACATTAAAAACACCCGCCATAAATCACACCAATGTAAGAAACTGCACTCACTTCAAACTTAAGTTCACAGAGACAGCACTTCTAAAGTCTGTTAACCCTTGGGTGTTCACAGGAATAATGGAAAGTGTGTGGTAAAATTAACTAAAATTATTTTTTTGGCCAATTTTCCTATTTCAATCTATTATTTCATGGGAATTAGTAAATGTTAATAGAATAACACAACTCATAGATAAGTTTCCCTAACTCCAGCTGTTTTCTTCAGAAATATATTACAATTGTGGCCCTAGATTGTTATATGACTCAACCACAGGCCTCATAATTGGACGGGTCACCAACTGGATTTTGGCGCTATCATTTAATATGACTTTGATAGTTACCATATCAGGATTGCTGACACCCAAAGTGATGAAAAACACAAAAAAACAACACCCCTAAAAAGACCACATGATATAAACTACACCCCTCAACAGAATTCATCAAGGGTGTAGTGAGTTTATCTGACCCCACAGGTTTTTCACAGAAATTTCAGGAATCCGTTTAGTGAAAATGAAAAATTAAAATTTTTTCCAAGAAAATTGCACAATTAATCGGAATTTTGTCATTTTCCACAAAAAAGAAGGGGAAAAGCACCCCAAAGCCTGTTGATGCCAGCCCAATTTCTTTCCGAGCAAGGGCATACCCCATATGTGGTCCAAGGGGGGGGTGTGAAAACAGTAAAACGGGTCACGTGGTTGAGCTTATGAAAAGGTAAAGCGCTATTTGGCTTGGCGTGCAAAATAAGCTGGACTGGCTGGAGGCCCCTCATGTTGCATTTTTATACCCCACTCAAAGTTCTAGGAACGGAAAAAAATACCCCAAATTGACCCCATTTGGAGAACTAACATGAACGACCCCTCACTGAATTCATCTAGGGTTATAGTGTGCATTTGGAACCCTAGAGGATTATTTATAGATAATTGGCATTTAGAGTATGAAGGTGAAAATCACAATTATCCAGTAATTTATTATTCCATACAATTTTAACAATAACGCGGCAAGCCCTTGCTCAAAAATTGAAAAATCAGATACCCCAATTTTTCTGAGCCATGTCCTCCCCGTTCTAGGACAGCCCCACATGTTCACCCTAGAAATTGGGCTTGCCCCCTGAAACACGCCATGGAGAGAACCTGTGCATATATATGCGCAAATGACAGGCTAGTTTGCTGAATACAACAGCAGAGGTCCTGACAATTGTACATGCTGTGATTGTGAAAAAAAATTATAAAACAGCCCAAAATAAAGTGACCCCACTTAGAACGTCCAGCCCCCTAAGGAACATCTATTAAGGTGGTGTAATTCAATTTTGAACAGACAGGATGTTTATCTTAAATTAATTCAGACATTACTAATGCATAAGAAAGGGCAAAAATCGCAAACTGACATTTAATGCGTGAAATCGCCATCTTACTTGCACAATAACAGTGGCACAGCTTGCGCAAAATTGAAAAATTAGGTACCAAATTTTCTGCCATGTCTCCCCGTTCTAGGGACGAACCCCACATGTCACCCTAGAATTTGGTTGCCACCCTGAAACATGCCTGTAGAGAATATATCAAATTATGCACAAACGACCGGCCTAGTTTGCGGAAATACACAGCATGTCCTGACACATTGAACATGCTGTTATGTGAAAAAAAATTATAAAACACCCAAAAGTGACCCCACTTTAGAACTACACTCCCCTAAGGAACATTTTAAGTGGGTGAATTCAAATTTTGAACAGACAGGTGTTTCAATAAAATTAGATTCGGCACAGTTATTGTGGCCCATTACGAAGTGCGAAAAATGCAAAACTGACATTTTTTTTTTCCCTGACGTGCCAGTGTATACCGCACAATAAATCGTATGGAATGTTCTGTGGCTTCAGTAGTGGTGCAAATAAAAAAAAGAAAAGAGTATAAAAGAAGCACCAACTAGTAATTCCATAGACGTGTGGTACAATTTGAAAACATTCTTTTATGCAGTAGGCCGGCTTTGTCAGGGCAGGTTTTCACATGATAAGTTTTGTATCTTTCGGAGTTCCCCTTCTGTAGCAAACATTCTGCGACTTTTAATGTTGTCCTCCCTTTATGCTGTGAGGGGATTTCGTTGGGGCAAATGCTGACACGGGTACCATACCGGGGACGTCGAACCAGAAGTGCTAGGGGCCCTCACGCCTGAGTTACCCAAACAACAAGCTAGCCTTTATTACCAATTCATCTTAGGAAGGTAATAAACGTCCCATGCGTGCCGCCTGTACAACAAAAGAAACAACAACGTCTGTACACCGGCCAATTTTCAGCCCAAAATGATGAGCAACAATGCCGAGCTTATATTTGTACCCGCAGCTATGTCTTCATCGTGTTGGCACTGTCACGGCTTCAGCGACCTGGTCTGACAGGTTTAAGCCCTCCCCCATCGTACCGATTGTAACTCCAAATACACGGGTACATCGTAGGGCGACACTGTGATCACCCCTGGTACTGCATAACTCACGTACACAAGAGATCAGGCGGATAGTGCGTTGAGGCCCAAGTGACGAGACAGGTTGATAATACAGAGGAGCGTCCCTCATTATCCTTGTTATTTTATACCAACAGTATGTCACTGCGCTGGATTGGGACCTGCTTTTCGGCCCCTTGGGAGCATTGCTCCAAAAAGTTTTGGGAGTCCCGTACTGGTTCTTGTTCTCACTGTGCCGCAGGCTGCTGAAGCATCTGCAGCCGAGGGACTTGAAAAGTGGAATGCTGGAGTAAAGTTATCCCCGTAAGATTGGTAACCTTTATCCAGCAGTGGGTGCACCCCAAAGAAAAAATAGAATCCCACACTATTTTTCCACTAATCTTTAGGTTAAGGGTGGGCCACAGGGAGGCACAATTTGCTGTCCCTTCCCTTCATAAACTCTGAAGCTGTAAGTGTACCCGGAGGTGACACTCACCAGCTTGTAAAGTTTAACCCCGTATCGTGCTCTTTTGCTGGGCAGGGTACTGGCGAAATTTTGAGCCTGCCCTTGAAAGTGTAGAGGGATCTACACAAATGCATTTCTCAGGGTGATAGACCGTGAAAAATTTGGCACTTAAATGGGTAATAACAGTCCGAACTTTATATAAGCGTTCATAAGGTGGGTCCGTCACGGGGTGGGGCACAGGGAATTATCTGCTTAAATGCCAAGAATTTTCGATTTGTACAAAACGCTGTCCGGGGTCATTGACTGCCGGAAAAATGGAGTGCTATAAAATATGTCCAGCACTCCAATATTGCCGTCCGGGGCTTCTTCACTATGCCCCTTGTGCAGAAGAAGGCCCCAAAAGGTCATCATCTCTGCAGCCATCTACGGGGGTCCATGTGCAGAATGAGGAACGTGGGGTTCAGGGCCAAAAACTAGCTGGGCATAGAGGATAGTCCTGTGCAAACCATGACACCTACCATCTCAGAGAAAAAGACCTTTAAAAAAATCTAATTCAGTGAGGCCTGTAGTGTCGATACGTGAACGAGCGCGCTGTGTAGGGCCACAAAGTCAAGCGGATTTGGTGGCTGGTAATTATCTGGGGCGGCGCGTCCATATAGGGGTCACTACTGTTTTGGGGGGGTCACCCTTCTGACCTTAAACGGGGGGCGGGTCTACGTGCGGCGGACCCTCATCAGCGGAGTACGGACTTCAGGATGATCCGAGTTCAGCATCGCCGACAACCCACAGATATAACTTACATGCAGTCCGAAATATACTGACGGACGTCGGCTACTCACCGTCAGGCCCCAATGATAATCGTTACCCTTCCTCCGCCAATGAGTATCGCGCCTCCAGGGAAGCACTGTGGCACTATTCTATTATTTATATTAGAGGGGCGTGTAAACGTGTAGGTGCTTATTAAACACTGATTTGTGTACGATTGGGGGGGGGGTGAGGTGTTGTGCTATACAACTTGTTCGTTTTGAGAATTTAACTTGGGTTCTCTTTACAACAAAAAACAGCGAAAAAGAATTATATATAAAAAACAAACAAACACAGTAAAATCAAAAAACAAGGACGTAAATAGAAAACCTTAAACCCCAAAAAATTAACGGATCGTCAATAAAAAAATTATGAGTTGTCCCCTTACTTGAAACAAATATAAAAAAAATTTAAGTTAAATTTTTAAATCACGTCCCCAAAAAAGAAAACTGTTCTGCGCAAAAAACTGAGGCGTAAATCAGTGACGTGGAGTCACTGATTAGTGCTCAGGAGCAGCAGAACAGCTAAATAAAAATAACCCCTGTACTACCAAACAAGCTTGGATGCTGAATCATGATGTAAATCACTGGTCAGCACTCAGGCAGTCACAGGGCCACAGCTGCGTGGTCAAAGAAAAAAAAAATACCCTACTGCAAAAATAAAAATCAGACGGCTGAGAACGATGCATCCACTAAATCAGCCCGCTGATGAGAGCAGTGGTTTGCGCAGCTTATAGGCGTAATCAGTTTGCTATAAAAAAGGATAAAAAAATACACCATTGTAAAACAAAAAAAATGTCAGACGGCTGATTGTAGCGGATGTGTTCAGCTAATCACGCTGATGAGGGCAGTGTTTACTCAGCTATATGTCGTAACCATTGCGCAAAAAAAATGTAAAAAAAAATAAAATAAAAATTATAAAAAAGATGAAAAAAAGATTTAAAAAAAAAAAGGAAAAAAAAAAGAGCCATACCCCTAGAAAAAAATGCTGATTAGTGAAAAATCACTAATCAGCAGTCAGATGGACAGGAACTGAAAGCGTCTGTGCTTCACACAGCCCAGACAGCTCATTCAGGCCACTGCACCACCAACGCACAGAGAAAGCAGCTCCACAAGGGGGACACAACGATCCCTCTGGATCACAATGAAGAGCGATCTACTAGGATTTTTCAGCCCACTAAACCACCAGGGGACAGGTACGAACACACGGGCACACCGCACTGCCTCGGCTGTTCCGAACGAAATTGGCGGCGCAGGGCGGTGTCCGTGCTGTACAAAGTCACTCAATGCTGCATGGCCGGATCCGGCACTGAACCGCCAATCGCAGGCCAAGGGGGACGGTGGTACCACTAACCACCGCCCCAATTTTTTCACAGATGGCGATTGTGCTGTCCTAAACAGCACCAATCACCATCGGATACGCTAAGCCGAAGTCGGCCGCAGCGCGTCGCCATATTATTGAAAATGCCGGCCATTGGCTTTTCTGATTTGAACAGCCATGGCAGCTGTCGTCCTATGGGCGGGGGTTATCGACTGCGAACCTGGTGCATGGAGGGAAGACGGTCCCCTGCTGTCAGAAACACAGCCCATCATCCCCCCGGTCTCCGCAACTTTTTTTTGCGGTGGCCGGGAGATTGGCCAGACGTAACCATACGTCCAGTTTGTGAACCCCCAAACGACCTGGACGTGTGGATACGGCCAAGGTCGTGAAGGGGTTAAGGAAGTGTTGCCACTCCTTGAAGGCACACTTTATAGCCAACAACTCTCGGTTCCCATCATCATAATTCCTCTTAGGAGAGGAAAAAATGATGCGAAAAGAAGGCACAAGGGCAAAGGTTAGTCAAAGAGCAGATCTCTAGGAGAGGACAACTCCTGCTCTGTACTCAGATGCATCTACCTCAACGAAGAGGAGTTTGGTATGATCAGCTTGAACCAAAACTGGAGCAGAGACAAAACACTGCTTAACTTTTTGAAAAGCCTCTAAAGCCTCCGGTTGCCAGTTATTGATGGTCATCCCATTATAGTCATATCAGTCAATGGTTGAACTAGAATACAATAATTACGAATATTTTCAGTAATAATTAGCAAACTCTAGGAATAGAGGTAGAGCTTTTAGGGAGGAAGGGCAGACCCAATCAAGAATTTCCTGAACTTTACAGAGGTCCATACAAAATGAGTTTGGAGTCAAGATATACCCTAGGAAAGGCATCTCCTAAACTCCGAAAACACATTTCTCGAGTTTGACAAACAAATTATTCTCATTCAAGATCTGTAAGATTAACAGGGTCAGAGTGTTGTACCTGGAAGGCTGGAAGCTGACCAGATGAGTTCTGACAATACACTATGTCCTATTTTCACCCCTCACTTATCCCTTGACAAGATCATTACTTCATTCTGGGGGCATTGAAACATGGGATAAGGACTCTAGGGTGTGTTAGGGTCAGTTCTACAGGTTGAGGTTCCGGAGGGGGACGCACTTATCAAGGTGATTACTCTGTATGTGTATCAGTATAGTATGACCAGTTTTCATCAATACAATGCCCCAGCACATCCAGAGGGCATATTTTAAATTGTGTAATTTATTATAAACCACTTTCTATGAAATTAAATAAGAAACATTGTAATATATCTTATTATAGAAAAATGCTTATTTCCGAACTCATCACACTCTGCCTCTCTGCTTGCCTCATCTATTTGTTCACTTTAAAATTAATATTAAATTAAGTAGAGCAGAAATAAGACGTGAACATGTAGCTTTATGGAGCAGTCAGGTTTCAGCTCCTCAAAAAAGTCTAAGGAAAGGGTAAAAGTTGTAAAGACGCCACAGACTGTTTACAATCTCACCCGAGTCTTGGATTCATAGTTACACTGCTCAATACTGCTCTCACTTTGACAGGAGTGCTATAGAGGGCTCAGGGAGAAGGATCTCCTCTATGTGTGCTGTGTATTGGAGACATACCATAATATCAGCTAATCTCCACCCACCCTGGAGCTAAGCTCAGGGGAAAAAACAATTAGATATATAGCTTACAAAAACATTGTAAAAAATGCAGGATAAGAAAGGTAAAATGGCCAGATAGTGCTATACCTCATGCACACTCACAGCCATTATACTTTGAAAAAAAAAAGGTTAAAATCTACAAGTATTCAAAAACAACATTATTGAATTGACACAATTGACACTAACTAGTTTGTAATTAGGATTCAAACACTCATAGTTTAAAACCGGTATTGATTAAAGGTGATAGAACTGAGAACAGATTTGAGAAATTTAAAATCAAAAGAATATAAGTTTGTAAATCAGTCTGCAGCGGGAAGTAGATGGGGCAGGCAAAGAGCTCCCTTCAGAATACAGTGAACTCAAAACTAGAAGTCTATTACATTTCTCTGATCTTTTCTACACCTCAATAGTTTTGTGTCTAATGATGACAAATCATTATGTCCCTATAATATGCTGAATATATGTAAGGCCACGCATTTAGGCAAAGGATCCACTTTAAATGCAATGCACCTGCATGTGTCTGTAGCCTAGTATATGCTTGTATGCAATAATCTGTAGCTGGGGATGTACTTTTCAATGATGATTTACTCTAAAGCAGAAAAAGTATTTAAAGTGTAAGACTTGGGGTGTTTTCACACAGATTTTTTTTTTTGCAGAAATGCACAGAATTAAAAGTGGTTTTCTCAGTACAGTCTTTCACAGGCATCTGTAGCTTTCTCTTCCTTACAGCTTCAAACCTAGATGAGGATTTCTCCTTCCCTCACTGAAGACTGGTGTCATCATAACACCCCTCCCTGCTTCCTCCTTAGTCATCATCAACATTCTGTGTGAGCAGGTGGAAGAGGGGGGAAATCACAGCTCTGCAGACCTCCTGCAGTGGTCAGTTCACAGACCTGGAGAGCTGTCACCTCTCTCCATAAGCTTCTAGTAACCAGAAGTATTAGTGTAAGCAGTTACACATACAGCCTGAAATGATTAAACAAATGTGAGGAATGCACTCTGCTGCCCTCTCTGTTATCAGGTAGGAGGAAGAGTATATAAGGCTGTGCTATATGGGGGAAGAGAGTGAATCTAGGAGCTAGAGAAACTGAGTAATTGCCCAGATCCTTCACATAGAGCTACTACTGTGAGAGGAGCAGAGAGGAGCTCAGGCAGCCTTTATTACATAACTCAGGGGACAGTGAAAGACAACGAGAATATATGTACAGATAGCAGCCAGCACAGAAAGCCAGTTTCATTTTCACACAGCTCAGAGGGTAGAGAGTACAGGACAGGCAATTGCAGCACAAGGGGCCTGTCCCGACCAGAGCTGAACTAAATATCAGGCAGCCAATCACATCAAAGGGGGCGTGGCCTGACCCCTAGGATTCAGACTTCCCTTTAGACACTTACAGATTAGCTAATAGCGGCTATACTAAATGATTTAGGTAATGCAAATCAGTTGCAAAAGTGCTTATTTTTACTGTTTCCATCATTACAGATATGATCTTCGTAGCGAGAAAACCCCTCTGTATATTTCTGCCAAAAAAGCATCAAAAAACACACCAAAACACACTCAGTTTGTTTGTTTTTTTTTGCAAAAATACACAGCAATTAATGCTGTGCATTTCTGCTCAAAAACACATAAAAAAACTCTGTGTGAAAGCACCCTTAAAGAGAACCTGTCCCATAGGTTATGCTCCACTTGCTGAGGACAGCACAAGCTAGTGACAGACATGCCGTTTCCAGCGCTGTGTCCTTTACTCTGTAAGATGCTGTAGTTTTCAAGTATTTAGTGCTCAAATATGCAGTTTTCAGCCAGAAAAAGAGTTGTGAAAAGAGTCCATTTTTTTCATACCCCGCCCACATCACAACTAATTACCCTATTACTTTGAATAGGTAGAAACATGTGAATAACTGCCAGGTGGACAGGGCTAACCTTGGGTGGGTGGGGCCAACACCTGCTTATGAATAAGATTTGAGCATTCAATACTCTAAAACTACAACATCTTACAGAATAAGGGACACAGCGGTGGAAACAGCATGTCTGCACTAGCTTGTGCTGTCCTCAGCAAGTGGGAGGGGGCATAATCTATGTGACAGGTTCACTTTAAGTTTTCAATAATTGTATTATTCGAGGATGGTTGGCATTATAACAAAAATAGCGGTACAGTGGTTAGCAATGTTGACTTTCAGTGTTGGGGGTCTTGAGTTTATACTGAACAAGTACAATATCTGTGTAGCGTTTGTATCTTCTCCCTGTGTTTGTGTGGATTTTCTCTGGATACACTAGTTTTCTCCCACACTAAAAACATGCTGAAAAGAAATCAGTTTACTATAAAATGTACCCTTATTTGCATCTAGAAGGTGAAAATTAAATCGGGAGCTTCCTTGCAGAAATGATGATCTCTGTGCAGAGATGCACAATACATCACGGCTATAAAAGTAGCATAAATAAATAAGGACTCGCTGTATGTATCAGGGGTGCACAACATGTGGGCACCAGCCATCAAGGAACAACATGCTGGTCTCTGCCCTCTTACTTCAGAAAGTAATGACAGCTGCACTCAACTGATGGAACAGTTATGGTGGGCACTGTATGTCTGTGATTGTATGGCTGGCAGTGTTATGATAGGCACTGCACGGCTGGCACTGTTATGGTGGGCATTGTATGACTGTATTTGCTATTTCAAGCAACCTAAATTAGCAATACAGTAAAAACGGTTTCTGTATTATTTCTTGATTTCTTCCTCAAATTAGTATTTAACGCAATCATGGCATACCCCCTAGATATACCACAAAAAATTGTGATAAGTTCCAGATTCTACAGAGGAGGAAGTGAGTTGGAGAAGTGGCTATATATGCGTGTTCTTCTAGTTATAGTTGAGAAACAGCCACTTCAGTAACTCCTGAAAAACAATAATGAAAATGTTGCATACCCCTGGTGTATATATTGTAATTACGAGAAAAAAGGGTATAAGAAAAGTGGAGTAAGTGAATCTTCACAGACTTGAAGATCAGTATTTGTTAAATAGCACATACAGTTTTAACTGGAGCCATTATCAAAATAGTTTCATATTTTTACAACTTTGCCACCACTTATATGGTGCTTATTGAAATTACTACTAAGTCTGTAGATTTTAAACATAGACACACACAAGTTTACCATGCAATGTTAATAAGCTGCCTCCAAGGAAAGCAGGATATTGGTGTGCATTAAAAGAAGCATGGACTCCCAAGACAGTTATGTCATATTATATAAAACATTTATAATATATAAAACATTGGTGTGGCCTCATCTGGAAAATTCTGTTCAGTTCTGGGCTACAGTTTATAGAAAGGCTGTAATAGAGCTAGAGAACATGCAAAGATGAGCAACCAAACTAATAAGTGGAATGAAGCATCTTAGTTATGAGAAGAGGTTAAATTAATTAAACCTATTAAGTCTTGAGAAAAGGTCTTTTTTTTAAGTAAATAAATGGCCTCTACAAAAAGTATGTGGAAAAACTATTTCATGTAAAACTCTCTCAAAAAATAAGGGGGCACTCCCTCTATATAGAGAAAAAAAGATTCCATGTAGAGAGGAGAAAAACCTTCTTGATCATGAGAACTGTGAATCTGTATAATAGCCTGGCAGAGGAGCTGTCACAGCAGGAACAGGTGAGGGTTTCAGGAAAGGCTTAGATATCTATTTAAAACTAAACAATATTAATACTTATGTAGCCGTATTAAATGTTAAGATCCAAACAGATGGCAATTTTGGGATCAGGAATAAGAAATTTCTTTAGGGCAGATTGGTTCTTGCCTTATGGGTTCCAAAGACTGAATCAGGTTTAAAGTTCGCTCTATCGCTCCTGGACATTGGTGGACATGTCTTTTTTCAACCGTATTAACTATGTAACTACTGTTTACACACTGTGAGACTTTTGTAGATGTACTGAAATGGCTGCAAAAGTGTACAGTAATACTCTTTAAATGGAATCTATAGCAAAAACTGTATTGATTGCTCACAAAGGAATTCTACAGTTCAGGACTGAACATAATATGAATCAAACTAAACAGTCATCCTCCAAAATATATAATGTTACTAAACTCAATTTTCTCATGGTAATTGTATGTAAAGTGTTCTTTTGTTTGTGCAAAACAGCAAAGTTGCATATGGTAGATAAACTGAGATCTATTATGGATCATGAGGTGCTAATGCAGTCGTTGAACTTGCTTTAACCCGAATTTAATTTTTTTTGGGCAGAATAACCATTTTCATTTACTAAAATCTCATCACCAACGAAATGTCATGATAACGACTAAAGTATGCATTAATACATAAAAAGGTTAAGTCAAATAATTTTTCCCATTACATTTGAAATATGCAAGAAATTTTTGCTCATACCATGGTAGAATAATTAAATTAGAAGTTAGAACTTGTCAGAAATGTATATCACTATGCTGTACTTTTAGCTACTATAATTACTTTAAAATATTAGAAAGTGAAAATTTAAAATTTAAAATTAACTTTCTAAAATCGTCTCTTACATGGTGTTTATTCAAAGTGAAGTCATTTAATGAAGCCATTTACAGGATGATGGTGATGTCACACAGATCAACCTTACACAGGAAAGGACATTTTTATCATTAAAAACTGCATTTCTTGCAGCACAAATGGTCTGTTCCTGTTCCTCTTTTAATGAATTCTTCTCATTTTATGCATGAATTATGTTTAGAATATTAGATTTAGAGTCAGTCACTCCAAGCAACCTATCAAGCTGTTCTCATTGTTAAAATACCTTCCTGTTGTAGAATAGCTGCAACTGTTAAAAAGAGAAATATACTAAGTAAATGAAGTGGCCTTTACCAACACTGTAAACTCCAAAGTTTTATTTTGTAATTTTGTTTTAATGTTATTTGGGAATTTGAGGGTTGAAACACATCTATTATGTAGATATGAAGATGCAAGGCAGTGTCTGATCAATGCATGAATTTAGAGAAAAGGCATCAATGACAGAGGAAATTAATGATGTGACATAAGGTTAAAAATTTGGTGCTATTAAAATGGAGTGACATGCTTTTACTAAAGTAATATGAAAATCTAAAACCTCCGTGTTAAAAAGAAACTACCAATTCTCACATTATCATTTTCTTATATTACTTTGCACTCTAGATAAACTTTAATAAATTTCAATACGAAGCCTCCACAAAAGCCGAAAAGTTTGTTTGTATCCATGTAATAGACATATCTATTATTGAAGCAATAGTGTGAGCACTGTGAAGTGAGGTCAATTGTCCTTCACGTGTGCAGGAAATAAAGCTGACGGTGGTACAGCTCACCATACAGCACATGTGCGGCTCTGATACTCTCAACACATAGGTGGTAGCTGGAGATGGCACAGGATGGCATAGGAGACTTCAATCAAGCCTCTAGAAGGTATTTAGGGATCAGTCTGCTTGACTGTTCTGGTTAAAACATTTCTCCATGGAAATTTCTGGCCATTCTAGTCTCAGCCTGCCTGCTACATGAAGAATGCTCTAGCCTTGAGGGGTGAGTAACCCATTTAACACCAGAAATGTAGCATTACCCCTATTTATCTGCCTTAATTTATCAGGGATGCAGGCAATCGTTTTTTTCTCTGTCCCAGAAACGCAAAAATGTTACCATAAACTTATTACTAACCCTCGTTAATTACAGCACGTTTAAAGGTTATAGTGCCCAGGTTCCTTACTTTTCAACTCACTAGCAACAAACTGGTACTGCGACTAAGACAATTTCTGAAACACGTCAGCTTATTTCCTGAAACCTGCAGACCTATTATTAGCTATGGAATAAAAGTGAAGTTTTACATATATTTAACTATGCACAGGATTTTCGTGCAATGCTGGATGCATTTTATTCTTTGTGAACGGACTGAGCCGGCTGAAACTGCTGTAGATCCATTATATGCTGCATCTGTTCTCCACCCTTAAACCTTTCTATCCTCTAGAGACCACTTCTTTTAGGCAAGAGACCTCAGAGTGGCCAGCACTGATTGACTCTACTATGTGCTCTACTGTATGGAGTAGTGTCTATATAATCCATACAGCAACTGTAGCTGCTGCAGAGCAGTGGAATGAAATAGCCGGCCAAAAAGCAGATGTGGTGTCTAATCCTACATATAATGCCATAAAGTGGTCTTTGTGCAATGCACAAACTGATAACTTGTTACATCACATGACAATGATGTCATGAGTGATGTGCCGCCTATCACCTGCCAATTTGAAATTACGTGGTAATAGGTATGGCTTTATAAGTGTGAACAGGATGTTAAAGGGGTAAAGCCATGCTAAATATCTGCAGCTAGTAATGCTCTTGGTCTCCAAAAGATCAGATCTATATACACGTACTCCTTTAAAGAATATGTGTACAGACTGTAGATCATTCAAATCTTAGCCACTTTTTAGGGCCTGGCCAAGGAAAAGTATTGTGCCATGACCGCCCTGCTACCAAGTTTGTGTATAAATGTGTATTTACAGTAAAACCTAATGGCATATTTGGTTGCATTGTAGAACTATAGTATGCATTATTAACCCACATTGGATGCATCCTAATCCTTAGTCTTCAGCACAACCTCACACAATTTTCTCAAAGGCATAGAAATAGTACCCTTATTTTACCTGTAATACCAACAGTAGCCTCCCCACTTCTCAGTAACAGGACTCTCTCCCCTTAGTTCCCCAATAGTCACAGCAGCTCCAGCTACTTACTTATTTTGTGTGCAAAATTGACCCAAACCAGGAAAAAAGGACGGCACTTGTTATCCTCCAATCACGGATACTTACTTATTTCACCAGGATTGCCTGTTCCCTCATTGCTATATTTACAAGTTATAAAAGTTCTCCCTAAGCCCACCCCTCCAGTAGTAACAGCTGGAACCCACTTTGTCCCCACTCTCTCAGCAAGGTGCTATCAATTAGTGCCAGCCGCTCTGGATCCGTCTGCCTGCAATATGTGGTCTCTGACCACTACTGCAGGGGGTGAGAGAGCTGGATCTTCCAATACAACAATGTGACACGTCACATGGCTAGAAATTTCTGACATTGGTTGGAAGATCATGACCAAGACTTCTAAGTATTATCCTGGCACCTTAATGCACCAAATTTGAACCCACCTTAGCATTTGTGGGACCACCTTAATCAGCTCCAGGCTTTGGCCGGAAGTGAAAGCCCTGGACATCAACTGATGTACAAGTAGTTAAAAGGGGAGTATGCAGAATTAAATACACAGTCGAGTTACACTATTATGGCCACCTGCTAATATGCAGAGTAACTGCCGTGTGCAGCATGGACAGGAGCTATATGGGCTGGGAGGGACTCGATAAGATCCTCGTATGTTGTCACAGCTATCTGGAGCCATGCTGACTGCAGAGCATCCTGTAGCTGCTGGATGGTGCGTTGGGGAGGATGCATAGAACACACACCCTGATTAAGGTGGTTCCACAGATGCTCAAGTGAGTTCAAGTTTGGTGCATTAAAGTGCTAGGGTAGTACTTGGAAGTCTTGGCCATACTTTTCAAACCAATGTCAGAAATTTCTAGCCATGTGACATGTCATAATGTCTTGGTGGAAGATCGAATCTGCCCCAGGGAGGACAACCAGCAGATATGGGTATACGTTATCTTCAAGGATGGATTAATACACTAATCAGTTGAGAGGGTCTTCCACATGGTTGAGTGGGCTCAAAGAATGTCACAAAAACATTCCACAGACTATAACGCTACCACCACAAGCTTGTGTTTTTCCAGCAATGGAGGCAGTGTGTTTGTTCTCTGATATTACTCACCTGACATGCCAATGTCTATTTGATCTTTGAAGCAGAAAACATGACTTGTCAGAAAAGGCAAACCTTAGCCAATTAGTGCAGGTCCAATTTCGATATTGCCATGAGAATTGAAGCCTATTCCTTGATTGCAACTTCAATAGCCCTCTGGTTCATTGTGGCACTGAGCTGTTCCCCTGTAGCATGTTGTTCCACTCTTGCGCACCTTCATAACCGATGTTCACAGGTATGTGGTACTCTACAGTTTCCCTATCACTTAATTCCAATAGTGCAACTTGTCCACTCATAATATACTTTTTTATTACAGCAGCACATAAACAGTTTCACAAACTGCACAGTTTCAGAAATACTGCCGCCATTGGCCTGAAAGCCAGTAATCATCCCCTGTTGCAGCTCTGATGAATTACTTCTTTTACTCATGAGAGTAACAAGGGATATATGTGCGGATAGCCTTTTGCACATCTTCTATTTCCACCAAGCCAGCGAACATTTAACTTCCTTCAAAAGCTACGAACTGTCAACGTTAAAAGTAGGAAGTCGTCATAATAACGTGACTCGACTGTGTATAACCATAGTGGCACAATAAAAACCTGGGCACGAGGGGGCCAAACACTTAAATGGTTGAACATAAAATGTGTTCCTAGACTAATACACATGCAGACTAATACCCCTATATACATACATATTATATTAGCCACTTCTATATGCTTTCATCCTCTATCTATTGTGGCAGTATTTCCCCTCTATTCAAGATCAACACATTGGTTCTACTGGTTTCAAACTACTCCATCAGGCTACAGCAGTAGCAGGACAAGGCTTGTGCACTGAAAAAACTCATTCATGAAGAGGAAGCAGCCAGGCGCTGAAAAGAATCTATGGTAGGCACCTATATATGCATGACCATAAAATGTACCTTAAAAATTTGGTAAAAAAAGGACAGGGTCACGGGTATCTAAGGCTCACTGATGCATATGGGCAGTGAAGGCTAGCCCAACTGGTCTGACCCCACGGAAGAGCTACTATAAGCAAAAAAATTCCTGGACCCCATCTATTGCCAAAGAAATGCCTACAATGAGAAGATAAGCATCAGGGCCAGACCACATAGACACTGAAAAAGATTATCTCTGGTAAATATATTTTCTTTAACATTATCTAGATAAATATTGCTTAGGCCTGACTCATCTGCATCATAGGTTTTCTGCAAAGTCTCCATCGCAGAGATGTACATTGACCCAATTACAGACAGACGCAAACAATTACTGACGTACCCCATTGACTACAATAGTTCCGACAGGTCTCTGTTGTTTAAATAGAAAAAATAGTGCAGCTTGCGGTGTGGTTTATTTTGTTGTTCCTGATGGAACTTGTGACAGAGGTTCTGAACGGAATCTCCAATGCAAGTGTGAACCTAACTGTACTTGGGAAAGAGACGGCCCCAGAATGCACCATGGAAAAAGGCAAATCATAAACCTTCTGCTGGAAAACCTTGTAGACTTTCTAACTAAACATTGTTCCAAACCAAAGACCCTCATTCATGGCCAAAGTACTCCTTAATAGCACTATGTATAGGAATATAAAGGAACATAAAAGGAGGGCAAGGTTTTAACTTGGGATTGATCTCAATCTTATAGAGCATCTAAAGGATATCCTGGAAAAAACAAGACTGAATTATAGAGACCCCACCTTGCAACCTATGGAAATTACTGAAGTGACTGCTAACTCTTAGGGCATGTCCCAACTGCACGGGTTTTCGGCCGGTTTTTCAGGCATTTGTAGTTTTTCAGAACGCCTGAAAACCCGGCCGAAACATTAGCAAAATGGTGTCTATGGAAAAACGTGCAGCAGTTTCCAAACTGCACGGGTTTTCGTCAGCGGTTTTTCTGCCCGCGGTCCGGCCGCAAAACATTGTGCTAGCACAATCTGTGCAAGCCAATGTGAAGCTCATCGCGGAGAACCCCCCCCCTCCGCTGCCGTGACTACGGCCGCAGAACAGGACAAATACCGGCCGGCAAACCGACCGGCATTTGTCCTGTGCCATGAGAACGCGCCCTTAGTGGCAGATAATACCAGACACCTTCAAATGTTTTGGAAATTATTGCATCAGAGCTGTTCTGGAAGCATGATGGGAGCCCACACAATATTAACCCCTTACTGCCGGAGCTAGTTTTGACCTTCCTGACAGGGCCCTGGTTTTAAAATCTACATGTGTCACTTTATGCGAGAATAACTTTTTTGACACTTTTACCTATCCATGTGATTCAGAGATTGTTTTCTCATGACATATTGTGCTTTAAGTTCGTAAAAAATTTTGGTCCAAAAAATCCTTGCATATTTGTGAAAAATATGAACATTTGCAAAAATCTGCAATTTTCAAAGTTAAAAAATTTGTGTGTGAAAGGACAGGTTGGATTCCACTCAAAAATAGTTTATAACTAGATCTACCATATGTCTACTGTAGGCTGGCGTCATTTTTTTATATATTTTTTTTTTTACCCATAAGGGGCATAGAAATGTAGTAGTAATTTTTCACATTTTTCATTAAAATTTGCAAAAATAATTTTTTTTTAGGGGACCAGTTCCAGTTCAGACATGGCTTTTAGGGGGTCTGTATATTTGATACCCCAATAAATGACCCCATCTAAGAAACTAGACCCCTTAAAATATTTATGGCAGGCAGGGCGTACAAAGGGAACGCTATTTGGCTTTTGGAACGCAGATTTTGGTGGGTCATGTCGCATCTGCAAAGCCCCCAAAGTACCAGAACAGGTAAAACCTTCACGAAGTTGCCCATTTTGGATTCAACACCACTCATAGATCTCATCTAGGGGTGTATTGTGCATTTTGGGTGCGCAAGTGTTCCGTAGTTTTTGTTGAAAAGGGGCGCAGTTTCGCCATTGTTTTTCGGGCTTCATTTTTAGTGTTCGCCATATGGGATAAATGACAGGATAACTTTACTGTGGGGGTCAGTACAATTGCACTTATATACTTTTTATAAAAAAATTTTTATATGTTTTATTACTTTTACACAAAAAAAATTAGTTTATAAAAAATTGTGTTTTTATGTTGTCCTACTCTGACAGCCATAACTTTTTTATTTTATTGTATACTGAGCTGGTTATGGGCTTGATTTTTGCAGGATGAGTTGATGTTTTTATTTGGTACTCTTTATGGGGTGCATATGACGTTTTGATCACTTTTTATTAAGGTTTTTGTGAGTCATTTTGAACAAAATACAGCAATCCTGGTAGGGTTTTTTATTTTTTACAGCGGTCACCATACGGTATAAATGACATGCTAGCTGTACTCAGCAGGTCGTTACGATTACAGCGATACCCAATTTGTATATTTTTTGTTTTACTGCTTTTTCACAATAAAAACACTTTTATTCAAAAAGAAAACACGTTTTTGCATCGCCATAGGTTGAATGCGATAACTTTTTTATGTTTCTGTTTACGTGTAGCTGTGTAGGGCTTGTTTTTTTGCAGGATGCGCTGTTTTTATTGGTATAATTTTTTGGGGGGTCAAGGCTTTTCAGAAAGCATCCGGGTGATCGGGTGAGTGGACCAGTAACGGCCCAAAGCGCCGTTACTGCGCCAATCGCAGACAGGAGGGGCTCACTTCTCCTACCTGCAAGTTCCTTATCACGACCTTGATCAGTCGCGATAATGAAGGGTTAATCACCCTCGGCCGGAGCTCACTCCGGCCGTGGGGGATGTGGCATGATGCCAGCGGTAATATAGCGCTGGTCCCATGCCGCAATCTTACTAGCTCCGCTTGCGAGTTTGTGAGATCGCCATGATGTACGCATACGTCAATTTGCGGGAACCCCTACCCGACCTTGACGTGTGGGTACGTCAAATGTCGGTTAGGGGTTAAAAAGGTTGTGTGAATGTTATGACTGGTGCATAGATTTGTGTGTGTGAATATATACGTAAATACACAAACAGTTTATAAATAACATGCAATTATGTTTAGTGAACTGAGTATCTGCTCTCAGAGTAACTTTAATTAGCAGTAATCTTAAAGTTGTGTGACTTGTTACGTCAATGGTATGTAGTACACATAATGCAAAACCATAACCTGCTATAAATTGTCATTATGCTCTTTATTTTTTGGCACTGCTATGCAAAAAGAAGAATATTTTGGGGTGAGAACAGCTATAAAAAATACTGTGCTTGTCACTCACTATATGCTAGTGCTCTTTTTTATTTTTATTTTTTTACAAAAAAAGTGAATTTATTATACAGCATGCTTTAAACAGAAATATTTCAAGCAACATTTATTTGCCTGCCGAGAAGTGACAACATCCAATGACATCACCTTGAGATGGGGACAAAAGCATGCCTGGAGACTGAAAATTTGACAGAATCTCCCGCTGGAATATGTCACCCTACATACCCCTTCCATCTCGACACTTAATGCTCCAGCATATTAATGAAAACATGGCTGAAACACATGCCGTGCTCAGGTATGTAAATATTCATATATTACCTTTTATTTCAGATGTAATAGCTAGTGACATTTTTTAAGCCTAGATTGCATCTTGACACATCTGTCTTCCAATGTCTTCTTCAAAGAGTCCTATACATATGTATGGAAACCTCACAGACTTTCTAACAAAGTATGTACTCTGCCACTATTTTTCACACTGCTCCATCGAATTCTAACTCATCTAAAGATACATTTCCTTAATATAAATTGTAGAATTTTGAAAGCTATCGCCATAGACAGCTTGATTCATTTATTCACTACTGGCCTCACCTAGTCTAATGTGTTAAATGAATTATTCATTTCAGCACCTAACATTCTGATCTCAGAAAAATTCCTCTAACTTCAACAGCCAAGAGATGTTCCTAGTGAGTATTTTCTTAATACCAATAGAAAGTGCCAAACAATTCTGACTATGGATTTATAAAGTACTATTTTTACTTATACCTAAACATTGCTTGACAGCCCGTTGAAAGAGTTGGCCATAACATTAAAACTAAGTGAGCTGAATAACACTAATTATATGGTGACAATGGTATCTGTCAAGGGGTGGGATACATTAGACAAAAAGGAAACAGCCAGTTCTTGATGTGTTGGAAGAAAAATGGGCAAATGCACAGAACTGAGCAATAATGACAAGGGCCAAATTGGGATGGTTAGATGACAGAGCACCTCCAAAAAGACAGGTCTGGTTCCAAGTAAACGGTACCTACCAAAAACAGCCATGGAAGGACAACTTAAGGAACCTGCAAGAGGGTCTTGAATGCTCAAGGCTCCTGGAAGTGTGCAGCAATCAAAGGCTAGCCTGTCTGGTAGTATTAGGCTATGTTCACGGCGTAATTGTGGGACGGATTTCGCCCGCAATTACGCCGTGTGTTCGGGGTTGGGCCGGGGGGGGGGGGGGCAGCAGCTCGCCGGCCCCATAGAAATTCATTATTAACGGAACGTAAACCGGCGTGAATAATTGACATGAGCGGGGAGAGGAGACGGAATCCATAGTTCTCGATGAGAACTGTGGATTACCGTAATGACTGGGATGGATTTCAACCGTATTGAGCGCAGTATGGGCGCTCCAAAATAA
>JAODAL010000499.1:232500-304678 GCA_025379985.1 Phyllomedusa bahiana
CTCAGCATCCCCTGGGTTATGGGCACAGATTAGCTACCCCCCACAATAGACTTGTCTATTTTCTGATTTTCAAGGCTATATTCTGCAAAAGTAAACCTCAGTATAACAAAACAAAGATAGCTTAAAACTAACCAATTGTATTGTAAATTATAATCAAAAGTGTGAAATGATGATATATAGATTATATTACAATTCTTGCAGACCAACCTCTATAAAATTTGTAGGAACCAAAATAAATTATTTTGCTTCTGAAATCAACCTGTCAGCTGCCAATCTTCGCCAACATAGGCACATAAGTCCATATAAGTCCATCCTTATATTAATTTGGATACCGCGCAATGATGACTAAGTTTTAGGATTAGAGCGACAACAGCTTCAATGTGTGTGACTTATTCATTTACAATTCTGCTTATTCTGAGTTAATAGTCCAATTGGTGGTCTCGTCCGTGATTGACAGGTTTCTATTTTTGTACACTCATACATGAAAGACTGTCAGTCATTGACAAGATCACCCACTGGACTCTCTAACCCAGAATAAGCTGAAATTTAAATAAGTTACAAGTTCTGTTAAATCAATATCCACAAAGCTAAATATCAATTTGCTCTGCGCCTTCTGCTCTACAACATGCTGCCTGCAGGTCAGATAGCATGGTCAGTGTTATAGGGTCCTTTTAAGGTGTTCAAGAATCTGCTGCTACCTTCTTAGAGCCAGAGTCCATTGCTTAATGAGTCAGAGCTGTTTTGGCGACACAAAGAAGATCTACACAATATCAACAGGCTATGGATGTTTTGATTAATATCCACCAGCTACAGTATGTGAAACGCTGGTTGATCAATAATTTTGTGTACTTGGGCTTTGCTGAGGAGGCTTTTAGCTATGTCACAATGGAGTTAACATGTTGGACTGGTGGAGCCTTATCAGTACGAGTGTTTTTCTTGACTTAAAAGACATGCATCCATAGACTTCAGCAGCAGAGATGTTCTTAGCAAATCTCTTTGTAGCCCGAATACCAAACAGCTCTGTGCTGTAGGAACACATAGAAATAGCAGTAAAGGTTGCAGGCTGTTGTCATGTTTTTGTTTTTTTTATTAATAAAACATAAAAGTATGTTGAAGTCTGATTTAAAAACTTTATCAACGTGTGTTAAATTGCTGATAATAACACTTAAACCATCAAACTGCACAAAGGAGTTCTAGATGAATATTTATTGGAAATCTATAAAATTATTACTGCTGTTTATGAATGGTTATTGCATGAGATGCTGCTAATGATTGCAGAGTGCCATAATGCAAACGTTTGTGATGAGCGGCAGCACAAATTTTAACTGAACATTACAAACTATTAAACAAACAGAAAAATGAATAATTCCAGCTCTACCAAGTGCGGGCAGTGCGTGGTGCAGACCTTTAAAGAAAACAGACGTCATGCACCATTCCCTCAGAACCTAAATAAGCATTCCACAGCGAGTGTCAGTTTTGCAAAATAATAATAATTATTATTATTATTTATTTTAAAGCGCCATTGATTCCAGGGCGCTGTACATTCCGGGGGTTACATACATAACATAAGTCAAACGAGTACATGATAAGTGTTTTAATGACGATGGCACCGACAGAGGGAGAGAGGACCCTACCGCGAGGCTTGACAATCTACAAGGTGGGGAAAGAGACTGGAGGTAGGGGAGACATGTTTGTTGGAGGAAGTAGTGACAACAAGGTCAGTGTTAGGTTATAGGCAGCCTGGGAAATGGGTTTTCAGGGTTCTTTTGAGCTGGTGAAAGTGGAGGAGAGTCTGATGTGTTCGGGCAGTGAGTTCCAGAGTGTGGGTAAAGCACGGGAGGTCTTGGAGACGGTTGTGTGAGGAGCTAATAAGGGGAGAGCAGAGGAGAAGGTCCTGTGAGGAGCGGAGATTGCGTGAGGGGAGATATTTGGGAAATTTAGGGCAGAGATGTATGGAGGGGAGAGGTCATGGGAGAGCCTTGTAGGTCATGGTTAGTAGCTTGAAATGATTCGGCTGGGCAAATGGGAAAGCACAGTGAAGAGATTGGACAGAGGGGGAGCAGGCAAGAGGAGGTAGCGAGGAGAGAGGTGGATAAGACGGGCAGCAGAGTTAAGGATGGTTGAGGGGAGCGAGGGTGTAACTCGGAGGCCACAGAGAAGATGTTGCAGTAGTCTAGGTGGGAGATTGTCAAGGGCATGGACCAGCATTTGTAGTGTCATAGTTGAGGAATGAGCAGATGCGAGAGTTGTTTTTCAGTGGAGGCGGCAGGCAGAGGTAAGGGTTTGATGTTGTGGTTTGAAAGATAGAGTGGAGTCTAGGATAACCACAAGGCAGCGGACTTGGGAAACAGGTGAGAGTGTAGTGCCGTGACTGAGATTGAGAGTTCAGGGGAAGAGTGGTTGGTGGGAAGGATGGTGAGTTCTGTTTTCTCCACTTTTAGTTTTAGGAGTCGAGGAAGGTCCGTCAGGGATCCGGAGAGTAGAAGAAGTGGACATCTGGCGGAAGATGTAGAGTTGGGTATCGTCAGCATACAGGTGGTACTGGAAAACCGTTGTGATGCTATGAGTGACCGAGGCCATGTGTAATAGAGAGAAGAGTAAAGGACCCGGACTGACCCTGGGGACACCAACTGAGAAGGCCGGGGGGAGGAGGTGGAGTGAGAATGAGAGGACGCTGAAGTCCGATCAGTGTGGTACAGAGGGATTCAGGAAAGTGCCAGGTCCGTGATGCCGAGGAAGGAGAGGATTTGTAAAGGAAAGGAATGGTCGTCAGTGTCAAAGGCAGAGGACAGGTCTAAGAGGTGGAGCACAGAGTAGGTGGCATGAGCTTTAGCAGTTACTAGGTCATAATTGACTTTGGCTTAGGGCGGTTTCGGTAGAGGTGGTTGGGTTGGGAGGTCGGAAACCAGATTGTAGTGGGTCAAGTAAGAGAGTTGGAGGAAAGATGGGAGGACAGCTGAAGATAGACGTGTGTCGAGGAGTGTGGGAAGCAAAAGGGAGCAGTGAGATGGGCGATAGTTGGTCGGTTAGGAGGGGTAAGGGTTGTTTTTTTGAGATTGGAGTGATTGTGAGCATGTTTAAAAAAGCGGAAGGAAGATGCAGAGGTTAGTGATAGGGGTGAAGTGAGGGGTGAGGCTTGGATGATGAAGCACTGAGGTCTGGATGAGGTGGGATGGTAGTGGATCAAGATACAGGTAGTGAGGTTGGATTTGGACAGTAAAGAGGAGAGCTTGTCATGAGTGACCGTGGGGAAGCAAGTTAATGGGGAAGAGCAGTTTGCAAGGGTAGAGGAGGGTGGGGGGGGACTGCGGCTGAAGCTTTCTATGATGTGGTTGATCTTCTGAAGGAAGTGATGGCAAGTTGTCTGCTGAAAGGAGGGATGGGGAGGAGGGGCGGATTGGACGGAGAAGAGAGTTGTAGGGTTTTGAATATTTGTCTGGGGTTGTTGGACAGGGAGGATATGAGAGTGGTGAAAAAGTCCTGTTTGGCTGAGGGGAGTGCAGATTTAAATGTATGCAGCGATTGTTTGTATAAGGCAAAGTCTCAGTGGAGTGAGTTTTTTCCAGCGGGATCGGCAGCTCCTGGAAGCACTCCTCAGTTGTTTAGTGGAGTTCTGTGGATGCCAGGGTTGTCTTGTTGATTTTGCGGCGTCTGTTTCTGTGTGAGAGGAGTCAAGGGTGGTGCTGATTGTGTGGTTGTAAAAAGTGGTGGCTGCGTCTGGGCATTAAATTGAGGAGTTGTAGAAAGAGGTGCAAGAGAGTCAGAGAGAGTAAGACGGTTGAGGCTTGTTAGGTTCCTGCGGGGTCGTTACTGGATATGACAACAGGAGGAGCAGTGAGGTGAGATGGTGGAACAGTAGGTAAGCAGGTTGTGGTCAGATATGGAGATGGGGGGAGTTTGAGAAGTCAGATAGGGGACAGAGGAGGGTGGAAGATGAAGGTCCAGTGTGTGTCCGTCTTTGTGAGTGGCTCCGAGGTCACTGGAGAGGTCCAAAGGAGGATGAGGAGTGAAAGGAGTTGTTGAAGCAGAGTGGGGGGTGTCGAATTGGGATGTTGAAGTCTCCCATGATGATACGTGGGGATGTCGGTGGAAAGATAGTGAAGAAGCCAGGAAGCAAGTGGTCAAGAAAGGCAGTGGCAGGGCCTGGCGGTCGGTAGGACAACAGACCACTTGAGGTCAGAGGGGGCGTAGATGCCGGACAGAGTGCACCTCTCAATGGTGAAGGAGTGTGAGGAAGGCTGAGGTGGAGCGGGACAAAGGAGGCAGGTGTAGCCAGGATGAGGCCGACACCTCCACCATGCTTGTTACCAGGGCGAGGAGTGTGGGTATAATTGGAGGCCGCTAAAATGAGAGTGCGGCTGGGGGAGACCGTGTCAGAGGGGGTCAGCCAGGTTTCAGTCAGACAGGAAGAGTAAGTTGCGTGAGATAAACAAGTCATGTATGTATGAGAGTTTATTACATACAGACCGTGCATTCAGAGAGCTCCAAGGAGAGGGATAGGGGGGAGTTGGGGTCAGAGGGATGTGTATCAGGTTGAAGGATTTGCGGAATTTGTAGTGGTGAATCTGTTCAAGGAGGCAGAGACTATGGTGGGTAATGTGCTGGGGGAGGGGGGGGGGCCACTGGGTTGGGGGATATGTCCCCAGAAGCAGAAGAGCCGTGAGAGCGGTGAGGCAGGTGGGGTAGGATAGCTTAGTGTGGAGGGTTTGTTTGGTTAGGTGGGGGGGGGGGCATTAACTGTGGGGAAGAGGTTGGGGCAGGCAGGACAGGTGTGAGGGTAGAATGCAGGGGGAGATGTTGAGTTCATGGTCCAGCGAGGGAGTGTGGGGATATGCAAATAAGTGTTGAGATTGGAGATTGCGATAATGAGGGAAAGAAATGCATAGTGTTAGATACAGCTGATCCCTGTGGGTGGTTTGTCCCTGTAGCTCACTGCTGCTCCCTGTGGTTGTTTTGTCCCTGTTCATGGACGCACTCTCTGGCTGGGACAGTTGATGGAGGCGCTCTCTGGCTGGGACAGGTGATGGAGGCGCTCTCTGGATGAGGACAGGTGAATGGAGGCGCTCTCTGGTGGGACAGGTGATGGAGGCGCTCTTCTGGTGGGAAGTTGATGGAGGCGCTCTCTGGTGGGGACAGTAATGGAGGCACTATCTGGATGGAGACAGTTGATGGAGGCACTCTCTGGTGGCGACAGTTGATGGGAGGCACTCTATGGCTGGGACAGTTGATGGGGCACTTCTGGCTGGGGACAGTTGATGGAGGCACTCTTTGGCTGGGACAGTTGATGGAGGCACTCTCTGGCTGGGGTCAGTTGATGGAGGAAACTACTCTGGCTGGTATTTGTAAAGGAGGCACTATGGCTGGGGACAGGTGTGATGGGGGCACTCTTCTGGTGGTACTGTTTATGGAAGCACTCTCTGGCTGGGGACTGTTGACTGGAAGGCACTCTCTGGCTTGTAATGTATATGGAGCGCACTCTCTGGCTGGTTACTGCATATGGGAGGCTCTCTCTGGCTGGTTACTGCTATGGAGGCACTCTCTGGCTGGTACTGTATGGGCTGAATATGAGCTCTAGAGCAATGTGCCAGCAAAGCGCATGGGGGGGCAGCTGATTGTGTTATTCAATCCATGAGCGCAGGGAAAGAGAAAGTGGTCAAGGTGGCATCAATTAGAAACTGGATTAGTATTGGTGGTCTGTGTAGGAGTAGGGCTAGCGAGTCTAGTGATTTATATATATATATATATATTATATATCTACACATTTATATATTATATTTTATACACATTAATATATATATATATATATATATATATATGTCAATCATATAGGTTCTTATTATGTATAACCATCAGCAGACTGTAGGGAAAGGCCATAAATTGCTGAATAGGAGTAAAGAAACTCAAATTTGAAAAACTTCAAACCCCTTTTGCAGTCACTGAATACACTAAGAAAATCTCCTGATGTATAATGCACCCTTCTGGTATAAGTTTAGTTGGCACACATCAGGATCCCAAAAACTCACAGTCAACTGAACTTTTCATAAAACTTAAGAATAATTTAGTTCATAGTGGGATAAAACTACAAAAGGGCACAACATAAGACAGTGTGTCTATTCAGAAGATGGGGTACCCCAGCAATAATAGTGAATTCTTACCATATGATGTACTATAAGACGTTAAACAGGAGCGAGGAAAAACCAGTGTATCTCAAAAAATTAGAATATCACTGAAAAAGTAACTGATATCAATAATTTATGTCAAACAGAAACCCACATATTGTACGGACTCATTACAGTATGAATTACAAGGTTCAATATAAAATACATTGTGATCCTATAAACTTAAATAAAAGATAGTCAGGGAGAAACCCCTTTATAGGGGTTGTCCTCCCTTCAGAGTTTCAGTGAATGGCATAATGAAATACTCTCTGTCACTTCCTGGTTCAGACTGAATCATTTGCTACTGCTCCATGCTTGTACAGCTCAGTGCTGTTGCTGTGCTTTCAGATGCTAATTAGATCAGGATTAGCTTCTCAAACTTCTAACAGACTTCTTTATCTGATCCCCAAAAAAAAACATCTAATTACAATTTCTGTTTATTTTACATAAATCAAAGCTTTTTACTGCTGAGCAGTACAGGACACTGCTGTGGACCTGGGGATGAGTCATCACTCACTGTTATCCTCATTGGAACAAACAAGCAGGGGGAGAATTGTTGACAGGTATGTTTACGAGGGCAACTGAATTAGCCAGGGGGTCATAAAATTCACACTTGTATCCTCACTTAGGGGAAACAGTAGGAACAAAAGCAATATATTTGGAAAAATGTCTTTATTTGTGTTCCCTACAATTTGAAAGCTATTCTTTGTAGCGAGACAACCCCTTTAATTTTCAAATGATATTCTAATTTTTTGAGATGCACTACTAAGTGTTCTTAAGTATAGCTGCAGTCTTTTCTTTCACTTCATGATCCAGATGGACTCAGGGCATATGGAAATCATAAGACATATTGGAAAATAATGACGCTACTGTGGGGTCAATATGATGGGTAAATTATTGACTGAATAACCAAAGTTGGGTAAAAAAAGTAATATGCTTCAGGGACCATGTTTCCCCTTTTTAAGATAGAATAATAAGTGGTCCCTGAGATACGTTACTTTTAAATCCATATTTTACAGAAGAAAATCAATTTTCGTTTGGTTTTGCAGAACTTTGGGTAAATTATTCACTGAATTACAACCAATCAATCAATTGAGGGCGACCTCGAAGTACCTCTTAAAGAGGTTGTGAAAGACACTTATCACCTTTCCAAAAGATAGTTAATAAATGTCTGATTGCTGGGGGTCCTGCAATCGACTACTAAAATGGGCTCCTCAAATCCACATTGTGCCTCTCCACCCTCATGCAGCAAGAAATAGTTTGAATAGAGCAGCGGTTGAACATATGCACAGTTTATGAGAGCGGGGATAGTCGAGCGCTGTACTTGGCTATCTCAGTTGCTCTCATAGACTCTGAATGCAGCAGCAGTGTCCATGTTTGAACGCTGCGCCATTCAACCTCTTCCTTGCTGTATGCAGGCGGCAAGGAAGGACCTGGTTTTAGCAACCAGTGGGGCTCCCGGCGATCAAACATTTATCACTTATTCTGAGGACAGGTGATTAATGTCATTTGTGGTAGAAACTCTAAGTTTACAGTGGGTTATACAGTATTTTTTTTAATGGCTGTATACATATTTGTGTAAATACCAAACGTAGTGTGAACTTACATGTAAGAGAATCTCTTTATATAAAACTTATTTCAGTTCTATGTAATCATAAAGCAATAACCTCTGTCATTTGGTTTCACAAGGACAACTGCATAAAATATGCACATATCTAGATATGTGATAGCGCCTGCTGTTTTGAGGGTCATCCTACATTGAAATACTGCCTATAAGTATATATTGTGATCTGCTATATAACCCGCACAATAGATGAGCTTCAGGTACTTCAATGTGTAACAATTTGTCAATACACAGAACAGTATATTCCAATGCAGTCAATATCATATGTAATCATAGACTAATAACCTGTGTTACGAAGTTTCACAAGGACAACTATGTTAGCAAGAAAAAGTGAGCGAAGACTTAAAAATTGCCTGGATTTCTGCATTGGTTACTAATGAAATGTGGTTTGTTATCCAGATTACAATTGTAGACAAAAAGAATCTAACACAAGAACAGATGTACTGTCCATATCTTACTCTGCTCTCACGGAGTAAACATCCACCATGTAAAGAGTACTGAGTAAATTAACCTTGGTGATAATGACCTCTCCCCATGCTACCTATCAACATCTGCTTCAAGCAAAGAGATGAGATTAGAAGTGAGGGTTTCAATGATGTTTTACCAATTAATGGGATTGTGCAGAATTAGAAAAACATGGCTGCTTTCTTTCAAAAATAGCAGCACTTCTGTCACAGGATGTGCCTGCTATTCAGGGCTGTGGAGTTGGTAAGCCAAAGCTCCGACTAACTCCAACTCCTCAATTTCCCAAAGCTCCAACTCCAACTTCCGTTCCATCATAAATGGCGCATGTTTAGGTGATACTTTAATGTAGTAAAATGGTAACATCAGACTTTTTATCACCTTATGATACAATAATCAAGCTATTTAGGTAGAATATACATTGACAAGCAAAATGGTAACAATGTTTTGATCTTTTGACTTCCAGGCTCCATATCTCATCATCCACTACAGCTTTGAATGTGAGACTACCATCATTCTAGAGACAATCATCTTGGTTATTTTATACATAACTTTGACTTGCAACTATTTAGAATCTGCTTAATTAATTTGTGTCATGTAACTGCATTGTTACTGTTTTGCTCCTAAAAATCAAAACATTATTTTTTTATTATTTTCTATGTATTCTGTAAATCCACCTTTGGCTTTTAGCACTGGCTTCATCCACCAAACTTGACAATTCCTTCAATTTCTCGATCAATTAGCTTCTTTTTCCCTGGATTCTTCCAAACCCATTTGCCCCCATCAGAGCCCAGACTCATCGCTCCAAATCATCTGTTTCCAATCTTCCACTGTTCGTACTTTTTTGCAAACTTTAGCCAACGTTTCTTATTACGAGATTGAAGTCGAGACTTCACCTTTTTTTGGGCCACCATTCTGTGTAATGCGCGTTGCACAGTGCTTGCATGGATGTATGTGATCTCACTATTACGAAGCATACGAGCCCCCTCCACTGCAGTGTCTGTTGCGTTAGAACTGATAGACCTTTTAATGAGCCGACTAGTCGACACTAATATTTTGCCTGGATGTCCACTTTTTGGCTTTTGAATGGATGAACAGACATTTTGTATTCTTACAGCTTTAATGGCCTCACATGATGCAGTTTAGCAATTCTCTTGGCCGACAGAATGGTATCAGTGTGCTGGATGATACGGTTTCTTTTTTCATGGCTGCTCCTCAATTCGAGCCAGTGACCTTTTTGCTTGAAAATCTACCTAATAACACACTTAACTATTAGGGAATGTGAGAACAGGTTGTAATTTGTAGTATACAAGAAGAAAAAGATTGTTCCACCACCTGGAGCAAAACAGAAACAATGAAGTTGCAAAGAATTGGCATAACTAAGCATATGCTAATTAGTTGCAAGTCAAATTAATGTATGAAATAGTCAAGATAATTTTCTATAAAATGATGGTAGTCTCACATTCAAAACTGTAGTGGATGTTCAGATATGGAGCTTAAAAGTCAAAAGTTCAAAACATTAAGTTACTCTTTTGCTTCTCAGTGTAAAATATATTAGATACAACTTTAGAACACAAAAAATAAATTATAAATATGTAAAAAGCTGTGGTAAGTGGGAAAAATGGTTTTCAACAAAAACGTACTGAGTAACATATGTTGAGTGAGTTTATGAATTTGTTCTGAGAAATAGTATCGCCTCCATCAGATCCTCCTTCATAGATGACCTCAAATCTGATCTCATTATTTCCAGGCTTGAGAACAGCCTCTCCACACTAACTTGGGTTGGTAGCAAAGTGGTGACCACATGAGCAACATTTCTAGCAATCTCAGGGTATAAAGGAATTGTCTCATGCACAGCCGGTTCTGATGAACGGTTGAACTCTTCTACTTCTTTGAAAGCAAGTAAAAAAAAATTGTTTAAATATGTTCAATCTGTTTGCTATGGGAGTGGAATCTTCACACTTCATGGTCAAACTGGGGTGGTTCTACAGCAGCAATTGCCACATCAGCTCTGTTATTCATAGTTGATTCTGTTACAGGGACACAAATGAAGGTTTGTAAACTGTAGTGCACAAGGCTACAGAGCTCTGTGATGAATATAGAATATAATTTGATCCAGCTTAGTCACTAAGTCATGAGAGGTCAGCAAGGCAAATGCTCTCAATAAAGATAGAAAGTGAGTCTTAGCAGGTGGTCCTGCTTCAAAAAGGCCCCTATTATCCATTTCACACATGCTGCCAGACTTCATGGAACCCAGGTCAACAACTGCTCCAGCTAATCAGAGGAGTGAAGCTGATCAAAAGGCTGCGCCAGTCTGTCCGGCACTGAAGTGCCAAAAAGAATTATGAAATAACTACACATCACACCCACATATTGGCCCCATATTTGATAACCTGGGAGCGAGATGAATGCCCTCATGGATCTCACTCCCTTCTCTGATCCAGGGGTGGGGAGATACGGAGAATGGTCCTTAGGAACCTGGCGGCAAAGTGTCACTTGGTATCAGAACGTAGCTGGGACCCAGCTGCATCTGCTGATACCTCCTTTCCTCCTCCATTTTAGGTTATAGGTCCAACCACTTGGCTCAGGGGAGGAGGGCATCAAAAACTTCCAGGGGCATAAGAGGGTGTGAGGGGTATGACTAGCTAGGGTTAAAAGCATGTGCTGAGCAGCTGCTAGGGGTTGTCTGCTGTGGGGTTTATATACCACACTAGGTGTATCAGGAGGAACCTGCTGGCATCACACGCCCCCATGTGGCTGCGCAGGCCTACCACCAGTCAACTGACCTTGTCTGTATATACTGTCTGTAACCCACACCTTTAATTACATTTTTGACTTTTATAGATTTGTATTTCCTGTATTTATTATCTTTTCTAGTGTGGCTTTAAGGCAATTAAATAATCAATTTTATCTTGGGGCTGCTCTCTTATGTTGATCCACCAACCCATACATCCGAGTTCTCATTTTTACATTACATTCTACCGGGGCTGGTTTCTGGCCTGATATAATCTCGTTAATGGACCAAGATTATATCTAATGAGGAACTTGTGTCAGTCTACTGGGCTGGCAGAGCTCTGTTTCACTGGTGATAGTGAAAAGGGATCTCTCAGACAGTCAGGGTTGTGAACGAGTGTTGCGCCACACTGACAGTCGCATGGGCTCTCATCTCTCACTCCCTGTGCTCATGTGGACAGGAGGTGTCTGTGAAACGATATCCAGCTGGCCTTGCATACCCCTAGGGGATCTGGAACGTCAGGTATGTGTCACATATCGGGTCACGTGTCGGAATGCGGTCAGAGGGTCCTGACGATTAGACCAATGAACAGAGCCTGTTAGTCACCAGCTCTAAAGGGTTAAAGCTTGTCAGTAAGTAATGTAAACAAGCCTGCTTCTTTCAAGATCAGAAAAACAGCAGGGAGTGATGTAACCAGACCTACCACTGGTGCAGCCTGTAAAAACAGACTGAGATGGCAGGTAACTAGGGAAGCTTGTGAGCAAAATCGGGAGATAAAATAAACTCTTAACTCTGAAGAAAAGCAAAATCAGAAAAGCAATGTATTTGATAATAGTCTTTATTTACCCTTGGCCACATGTTTAAAGCTAATCAATGAAACGGTAATAACCCTTTATGATTAATGTGTAAAGCTTGGAGACGGTTTTAGCATCTGTATTTGCTGTAGCAGGATGCTGCCCATAGCTGTACATCTAAAGTATAGTTCATGCATTTACATGCTACAACTTTTCTAAGATCTTTCATCTCTAGCATTTTTGTAGCCGAGTTATCTCCAGATTCTCAGCATCCGCTTTATTAGCTTGCAGTTATTGAAGCTAAAACCAGGAATGAATCATAATTGGAGGACACATATTAAAACTCCTCCTTATTTAAAATCCATTGTCGGTTTTGGCTTCAAAAACTGCATCTAAAAAGCTGAACATTTAACCTCAGCCAAAATGTTATCTCAACTTTGTTAATGCTTTTCAATAGCCTATGTTGTGATCTGAGAACAGATAGCAGTGCAATGAACTTTGCTACACCTATATCTATCTACTGTTACTCTAGAATCTGCAGGATGCCATTGTATCTTGAAGCCACACTCAATATAGAGTGTCCCAAGAAAGTCCATTGCATGTTGTAAAAATTGTATTCTAAGGTCCTTGCAACTTGAGGGGCCACTGTACATGCAGCTATGTCTAGCAATTATTACAATTCTATGCTGGTACTTGTGGTTCTACAGCCTCTTTTTATTGTTTATGTCTGGTGCTTTTTAAGTGTAGGAATATTGTAGGATTTTTCTCCAGCTCATTACCATTGGCAGCTGTAGCTGGGCAATACTTGCAATTGTGCCCAATAATGTGCAGTGTTTAGGCATTTCTATTCTAAGGGTATGTTCACACGGCCGGGTGTTTTGGAAGCACGCGCTGAACAGTCACTTCGTATTGCACGCCCGGGGAGACGACGTGTAATTCATAGCTCTCTCTGAGAGCTATGAATTACCGTAATTGTGGCGCGCATTTCGCTGTGTATAAAACACAATACGCAGCAAATACGTTCAATTACGCTTAAAAATAAGCCGTGTGAACATACCCTAATACTTGTTATTACCCTAGTTCTATAGCTTCTCAACAACATTTAATTTCTCTAGGGTTTTATTGCTTTATCTCAGCATTAGCATTATTTGTTATAACAGGGTAATGTATGCAGCTGTGTTCAGCAATTAGTATTCCTCATACAATAAATAGAGAAACCGCCTTCCCCCCAAAAAACATTGTGGGGTTTGCTTTGTTATTTAACCCCTTAACTCCCAGGCTTGAAAAGTAGTTAATGACTAGAACTTTTTTTAGTTTTTGCCTCCTTGCGTATCAACAGTTGTAACTTTTTTATTTTTTCAATGATGCAGTTGGACGAGGCCTCGTTTTATTCGAGACAAGTTGTACTTTATGGGGGAATAGTTTAAGTTTACTTATAAATAATTGCAGAATTTTTTTAAATTTATAAAAAAAAAAAGTTTTTGTTTTTTTACATTTTTTTTTACACCGTTCACATTTCACACTTAACTTGTTAGATTAATTCTACAGGTTATTACGGTCGTGTGGATACCTAATATGTGTAGGTTTTTTTGTGCGTGTAATTTATGCACAATTATTTTTTATTAAATATTTATTTTTATTTTATTTATTTTTTTATTCTTTTTTTACACTTTTTTTTTTTTTATCCCATGAAGGGAGAACTGTTTTACATTTTTTTTATTTCATTTTTTTTTTTACACTTAGTAATGTATTAGCATATTCATATATGCTAATACATTATAATCTGTGTCAGTTTGACACAGGCAGTGATCAGGACACCACACAGTGTGTCCTGGTCACTGGCTTGTTACACAGACAGCTCTGGGGCCACTCTAAGTCCCCAGAGCTGACTGTGCAGCCGTTCCCCGGGCTCTGTTGGGTGACCGGGTGTTCCGATCACCCGACAGAGCAGGGGAATCCTTTGATTGCGCTCCGCCGCCGCAATCAAAGGGTTAAAGCACTGGGTTGCGGAGGTTTCCTCCGCAGCCCGGTGCTCGCAGGAGATGCACTGGGATCGGGGATGTGTAGTGCAGACCCGATCCCGGCGCCGCAAACCCCGAAGTCTACAGCGATGCCAAAAGACGTCGCTGTAGACGAACGACCCGCACCAGTCAACGTCAAAAGTCGGTGGGCGGTCGTTAAGGGGTTAAAAGGGTTTTCTTGCTACTATGATCATATCTTTAATGATGGGGACAGTAAAAATAAGCACTTTTGTAATAAGTTTGCATTACTTAAGTCACCTACTATAGCATATATGAGCAAACCTGTGCATCTATATCTATTTTTGCTGCAGCTGGATGGGACACGCCTCCTTTTCTGTGATTGGCTGGCTGACATTTCATTCAGCCTGTTGGGACATGCCCCCAGATGGAAAACGCCTGTTCGGTTATTGGTTGCTTGCACTCTGTGCTTACTCCCCTCTGAGCTGTGTATATCAAAAGTGAAACTAACTGCCTGAGAGGGACGCTGACTCTATACTCATCTCACAGCTCTAAGGTGAACGATCTGGGCAATTACTGACTATCTAGCTGAAAGATTCACTCTCCCTCATAACACAGTCTTATACCCTGTGCTCTACCCATAAAACACAGCCTTATACAGTCTGCTGTACCTCCTGCATGATAACAGAGGGGGAGGTGTAGGGGAGGGCAGTGTGCATTCTTCACATGTGTTTCATCAGTTCAGGCTGTGTGTATAACTGATTACACCATTGTGATCTGGTTACAGTAATACAGGGGCTCTGGTTACAAGGAGCTTGTGCAGCCTCTAGCTGAGAGCTCTGCAGCCATGAGAAGCAGAACAGGAGGGCTGCAGGGCTGATGTCCTGTCCCTACCCCTGCTTCACACAGAATGATGATGTAATAGCTCTTCAGTGAGGGGAGACGCACCTACTGGGAGGAGAGACATGCCTACTGAGACAAGAAACCCACCCCTGTATTTGAAACGGAAACAGATAGAATCGGCTGAAGTCTACGACAGCTTTGAAAGATAAAACCCCTTTAAGCTTGAAACCCATTTGGTCATGAAAAGGTTAATCTGAAGATCAAGAGAGTGTCAAGGTTCCACAGCACTACTGGCAAGAATTATTAGCAGGATACAGGATCCATTTATAGCTAAATAGGTTTCCGACGTTTGTGAAACTACAACACCAAGCATGACCTTGCCGTCTGTCTGGCTTCAAGAGAGGTGTAATGTTCCAAAAGCTAGAGTTCAATATTGAAAACCACTAGTAAAGGGAGATAAAGGCTGCCATAAACATGTGTATTCACCTCCTTTTAAAAAACATTACTATTTGGTAAAAGAGCTATTTCATGTGTGGTTTTACTGTGTCACTGTGAACTGGTTTTCCAAAGAATAATTTTTAGGACTATATTACACAGTCTATTAATTAAAATGTGTATCCAGTTTTCTATCACATCATGGTTTAGTAGTTCAGGCTTATGCCAGCCATAACTTTCATAAGGCCTGAGAAATAAAAATATTGGCTTGAATGAAACATCGCACTGAAACATTAACTTTGTCACCAAGCTAACCAAAAGCCTGATATATGCTGATGAAGACTAAGGCTATGTTCACACGGCAGATTCACGCTCTAATTGCGGGAAGGATTTCGCCCGCAATTACGGCGTGTGTACGGGGGCGGGGTGCTGGCACCTCGACGGTCCCATACACTTTCATTATCCACGGCACGTATTCCGCCGGGATAATGTGCATGTGACTTTCTCCCCGCTCGCCGTATTTCGCGAGCGGGGAAAGGAGACGTAATCCATAGTTCTCTATGAGAACTGTGGATTACCGTAATGCAGTACGGCACGCAATACGGACTGAAATCCGTCCCCAAATTAGACGTGTGAACATAGCCTAAGAGAACAAAACAGTCTACCAATGTTGTGTCTGGTTATCCTGTTACCCATTTAAGAGAATCCACTAAGAGACCAAATTTTAATAAAACTGTAGAGACGAGTTTCTATCTTCCAGGGGAGAGTTTTTGCATATGTGAACAAAGGGTTAAAGGAAATCTGTAGGTGGTTTATGTCACCCCATCTAAAAACAGGATGCAATAGAGGGAGAGAAGCTGAGCTCTGTAATATATAGGCTGACCACATCCACAAACAGTGGCTCGACTGTGGTCGGAACGTCTGTTGATTTCAGTGGGAGAGTCCCAACCACCTTCCCGTTCAGAACTGAGAGGTTTTGGGAATTGTTCTCCACATAACAATATGCCATCAATGTCTGAAGTGAGACATCCTCTTCAAGCCTGAGAAGGAAGCAATTATGTTTCTTGGGCTTTGTTCACAAGACAGGTCTTTCCATCAAAAAAATCTGTGTGGGTTTGGTAGAAGATCCTAGGCAGAAATTCACCTGCACAACTTCAAACACCATTGCACAAAATTCCACTCCAAGTGACGTCCCTTTTTTTTTCTGCAGGAAAGATTTCAAATTCACAGTGGAAAAGAAAAAATCCATGCTGCATGAACTACAGAGCAGATTCCCGTTATTCATTCCCATTACTCTTGCATGTGTATGAGATTTTGTTTTAACCTCAAAGATTACATATGCCCAAAGGAAACAAAACTATGTGTAAAAGATAAGATATTCAAGTGGAATTAGATGCTATCAGCATGAGCACTCACAAGAAAAATTGATTAATTCTTTTGAAATACCTCATTCTTTACTGAACTGCCACAACAAATGGTTTAAGAACATAGAGATGAGATTAAGACAACACAATCAAAAAGGAAAGAAAATCTAATTCCTTATAAGACATGGGCAGGTATTAAAACGGTCGCGTTCCAGCAGGATTGTGATGAAAGTCACTATAAAGTAAGATTCTGTATACTTAAGTAAAATTCAATCTGCATTTTCGAAGCGACAAGAAAATTTAAATCTAATTTACATTAGTCTGAGAAGACACTGAAACTTGTTCCCCTTCCTGTGTCAAAAACTGGGACAATATGACTGTCCTGTCAAGTAGTACATATTGAGATTATAATTGTGAGCAGAGGGCAGACAGCAAGTGTCTTTCAAAGTAAATGCATGCTTTGTAGAACAACAGTCAAAAGCCGAAGCAAGAGAGAGAAATAAGAATGTCAGAAGTGCTGCGCTGTATTGATCTAAGAACTCCCCATCACAAAGGTATAATGGTAAAACGGTAATAAAAAAAAAAGCAACATCAATTTAAATTTGCATTTAAAACGTATAAAAAAAATTGATAACTTTTTTTGCTGTGAAAGTGAAGGTCATTAATCTCTGCAAGTTTTAGTTTCTATCTTTTCTAATAGTAGAATACCAGTAGCTAATTACAGGGGCTTTCCAACTTACTTACATATGTGGCCACGGCTAGTAATTGTGTTCAAATGAAAATGGGAACTATACTCGTCAGTGTAATACCTGACCTCTTCCAGTGATGTCACTATTGTCCTCCTCGAAGGATTTTGATTACTTTGCTATAGTGAACACGTGCCCAAATAACATATATGTTGGCATTGCAGCCAATCACTAGCCTCAGTGTTCTTCTGCCATACATAGCTAAGGCCAGTGACTGGCTGCAGCAGTGAAGCGAGTAAATGGGCCAGTAAACAAAGGCCGCCTATAAGGACTGGAGTGATGACACTTGACGTGGCAGGGAAACATAGTGGTGAGTATAGAGTCTCTTTAATTTACCACAATTACAAAGTGTAGAAATAAAGTAGGTTGTAAAAGTATTCATACCCCTTAAACTGTCTCTCACTTTGAAATGTTACAGTTACAAACTTAAAAGTATTTTATTGATATTTTAGGTGATAGAGCAACACAACACACGTATTTGTGACTTGTAAGGGTAAGTTCACACGGCTTATTTTGGGGCGCATTTCGTCACGTATTGGCAAATACTAGCGAAATGCGCCCCAATCATTACGGTAATCCACAGTTCTCATAGAGAACTATGGATTACGCCTCCTCTCCCTGGCCATACGATACGATCGTATTGTATTCCCGGGGAGATAATTGACATGTCATTTATTCGCGTCGCCGCGAGTAATAACAGTCTATGGGGCCGGCGGGCTGCCGGTCCCCCCGTGTGGCGGGAGTACGCGTGTATCAGCGCGACTCCTGAACACCCAGCTTAATTGCGTGGCGTACTGTACGCCCCGCAGTTAAGCCGTGTGAACATACCCTAAAGGAAATGATACATGTTTTCAAAATGTTTGCAAATTAAAAAAACTGAAAAGTGGGGCATCCCACTGAGTCAATACTTTGTAAGTCAATGACCGCTGCAGTCTATTGGGGTTTGTCTCTACCTGTTTTGCACATCTAGAGGCAGGAATTGCTGCCCATTCTTCCTTGCCCAATAGTTCTAGCTCAGACAGATTGGTTGGCGGACGTTTGTGAACAGCAATATTCAAGTCATGCCACAGATTCTCAATAGAATTTACAGTTATGTGCAAAATAACAGCAGTGTGTTTCAAACAAATAAGAAAAAGCTCAATCCTCTTAGTAGCATGTATTTCCATATATGCAAAAGCACTGGGAGCACTGCACATTTACATCCAAATGAAAACATGATAGAAACATCAAATTATAAATTGAAAGTGAAGACAATGTAACAATAGGCTATTCAAAAAATAGCAGTGTGTGCATTTTCATTATCCAACTGCAATATTTACAGTAAAAACTGAAATGTTTTCCCAGATTTAGCTTTTCTGTAAATTACTGCACTAAAATTTAGTCGTGTAACCTTTATTTCTGAGAATTGCTATCCATCTTTGTGACATGGAGACATCTAACATCTGACACCTAAAAAACGGCCTTCCAGCCCAGCAGACCGTACTACATTCCACTGTTCATTAACATCTTAAGGTTTTCCATCTAAAACTACATTTAGGATGTCACTCCACAAATTCTCAATCTGATTGTGGTCTGGGGGTTGGGCTGACCAATTCATTGCATCAATCTTGTTAGTATGATGGAAGTAGGATGTTGTCCACTTGCTGATGTGTTTGGAGTCGTTGTCCCGTTGAAATACTCATTTCATGTCTTCTTTAGCATAAGGCAATATGACCTCTTCTCTTATTTTCATATATTCAAACTGGTCCATGGTGCGATCAATGGACCCAATTTCAGAGTAAGAGAAACATCTGCAAACCATTAAGCTTGTGCCACCAAGTCTTACAGTCTTCACAGAGTACCGTGGCTTGAATTCAATGTCAATGGGTCATTTGAAAAACTGTTGGTGGCCTTTAGACGCAATAAGAAAATTATTGCTCTCATCTGTCCATAGAATGTTGAGCCACTTTCCTTTATGCCAGGAAAATGTGTTCTTTAGCAAACTGTGATCTTCAAATCATGTATTTTTTCAGTAATGGCACTTAACGAGGGTTCTTAGCAAATGGTTTGGCTTCATGTAGGTGTCTTCTGATTGTTGCATTACTCAAAGATAACTGAAGATCATTGGATACTTTTTTGTTATTCTGGTCATTCTATGCTCTAGTTCGATGGTAGTATTCCTTTTCCTACCACGTTTCTGGTTTTGCATGCCATTTTAAAGCATTTGTGATCTTTTCAGCTGAGCAGCCAATTATTTTTTGCACTTCTTGATAGGTTTTGCCCTCTCCAATTAACTTCTTGATCAAAGTTCTTTCTCCTTTTGGTACAATGTCTGGAACGACCCATTGTACACACTGTGAATGGGATAAAACTATCAGGTACAACATTGGCTTTTACCATTCATTAAATAAGGGCCATAATTGACACTTGTTTCTGCATGTAATGAATGACCTCACTAATTGTAGTCCACACTGCTATTTATTTTGACCCCCCCTCCCTTTCATTAAATGAGTCAGCTACACCAAATTACCAGCATGCATTTCATGACTATTTATCCTGTTGGTTGCCCATTACACAGCTACACCTACTCATAAATATTATACCATGTTGTATTATGTTTTCAGACAAAACCAGTAATTAAACACATTACTGATGTAAGACTGCTATTACTTTGCACATAACTGTAGGTCTCAGCTTTGACTGTGCCATTTTAGCACATAAGTATGCTTTCAATTAAACTACATAGCTGTCGGGTGTCAGCTGCCAATTGCAGCTAACACAGGAAGGTTACAGTGCGGGATGGTGCTGGTGCCATCCCGTGCTATTTCACCCTTTAGACGCCACGGCAAACATGGCCACGGCGTCTAAATGAATGAGAAACGATACCACACACCGTTCCTCACTCCGATTGGAGCCCCCATGGCGACATTGTGGTGTTGTGACCAGTTAACATGGAAGCTGAAAGCCTTCTGAAGGCTTCCATAGCTGCCATGTTTTCTGTTTTACTACTTCCTGCCCCATCTGGGATAACAATTTATACCAAACGCTGAACACCATAACAGAAAAATAATGCCAATTGCCAAAATTGTGTTGTTTTTTTTAAATTCACACCCTCTAAATATTGGAATAAAATTTAACAAAAAAGTCACATGTATATCAAACCGGTATCAATAGAAAGTAGACTTCAGCCTCCAAAAATGCTCTCTCACTCAAGTCCGCAGGGGTTATTATAAAAAAATTATTGGTCGCAGAAAATCTAAAAACTTTGGGGTTTTTTCACGGTAACAAAACATAACAAAAACCGTACATGTTTGGTATTGCCAGAATCATATCAACCTGCAAAATACAGAGAACACAATTTATAGCGGAGAGTGAAAGCCCTAAAACAAAAAAAAGCCCATTAGAATGTACATCTTGTCCTGCAAAATAAAATCCCTCATATGTCTAGTCAGGTGGAAAAATAAAAAAGTTATTGCTCTTGGAAGGTGAGGATGAAAAAACAAATGTGTCAACCCAAAAAAAAATGCAAGGTCCTTAAGGAGTGAATACTAGAGATGCACTTATTTGATTTTCATTTATTTTTTTCATTGCTATTGTGTCCACATCCATTTTTCTGGTAGTACTTCCATTATTTTATTTTTAAACAAAATTATTTTTTAGAATTGCAACAAAATTCCTGTGTATGGTTTTTTTTACATATCTCATCTAGCAGTTTTTTTATTTTTTTCTATTGGGTTCCTATCAAAGCAATGGACAACACAACTTATTTGACATAAAAACTAAAATAGCAAGGTAAATGTGAAGTCAGCCTTATGTTTGCACTAATGTCAGTGATCACTACTGTAAGGTATGTTCACAAAGTGTAAATTTACACGTGTAAATGTTTAGCCACAAATTGAGCTTCAAAAGACGCATACTGAGAGACACGTTTTGAAGTGAAGGCATGGAGCGTATTTAGCGGCATTTGTGCACTGAAAATATGTTCCACCATTGATTCTATGGGCTTTAACTGGTGTAAACGGCCCAAGAATTTACAAGACACTTATATTTATGCCAGTAAGAGAGTTCAAAAATATGCAGCGCAAATACGCTTGCAAAATACATGTGGTGTGAATGATGGCGCATATTTTACTTTGGAATGAATGAGAGCTGCATAGAACATTGTTAGAATCATATTTTGAAGTGTATTTCAGCACAAAATACGCTCCAAAACAAGCAAATTTACGCCGTGTAAACATAACCTGATGAAAGCAGAAAAATCCAGAAACGCTGAAAAAGCTCTTAACCACCTTAAAATATTGCAACTATTTCTGGGGATATATTCAGGGAAAACTATATAATGTGCACTTTAGGAAGTTAGAGATACAGACAGGTGCAGTTTGAAATGCATAAATATTTTATACAGAATGAAATAATGTGTTAAATCCTCTGCACAAAGGCAAGTCAAACTTTGAATTTCAATATATATATAAGCTCTGTTTTCAGCTTTAGCCTGCAATTTGCACACTATACACTGTACAGTGCAACTGTTGAAAATACAGGTTCATTTACCAACAGTTTCCACCTATAAAGCAGCAGTTTCTGCAGCAAGTACATTAATATATGCTAATAACAATGTGAATAAAAACCGAAAATGTCAAGTTGAGATGCTGTAAATAAATTCTGCCCATTGACTCTTAAATTGTCACAAGTTATTAAAGGCATAAACAAGGCTCAATCAAGCAGAATTCAATAATAACATAAAATGCTAAAATGAGTTTACAGTCGCTTCCAAATAGGCTGTAGTTTTAGCTGACATTTTATTTTGCAAAGATGTTCATTTTAGTATCATCCCTAAAAGCTGTAAAAATATCACACTAAACATTAGACGTATTTGGGCAATCAACCATTTGGGAATGCTCAAGGCTTCTGGAGGGACAGCTGGACAACAATTTTACAACACAGACACCAATTGCATTATCAAACTGAGTATACAATACCCTTAAAAGCATCATTTATCAGATAAGAATGCTAGAAATGACGGCCATCTTAAAGTGCACGTCATGAGTCATGAGACAGGTCTGCTTTAAACAGTGACGTGTAAAACATGTCCAAAAGGAGCACATTCTACATATATAACAAAGTCTGACCAACCAGTATGCCCTGCTGCTACCTATGTGGCAATTTCTTCAATTAGGTGGTGTTGCCTCCAAGCCCTCTTTGGGAGAGTATGTGTGATTGCAGAAGTATGCACGGGTGTTTGTAACAGTAGGTTCACCCGGCTGAAAGCTGGGTGTTTCAGAAGTACACACTGGCCAGCGCGTACTTATAAAGTGCTCTTTGCCTGCCCCACTGACTTTCATTTTCCCCGGTGCATAAGCGCCGGGAAAAAGGGACATCCAAATATTTATAGTAAGAAGCAGTATCCAGCGGGTTCAGGTATAGAAAAAAAGCTTCTTTATTCCTCCACAAATACAACCATAAAAGCAGGCAATATTTCGACCTAACAAGGTCTTTATCCAGCACGAAAAATGGACATGTCACTTCTTTTTCCCGGCACTTACCGTGTGCCAGGGAAAACAGCTGGTAATCACCGCAATCACTGAGCGCTATGAATTACCATATTTGCGGGCCGTACTTCGGGTGTATTGTAGCGCATTAATTCCCGGAAATGTGGCCCACAAATACGCCATGTGAATGCACCCTTAAAGTGTGATCCGGCTTTGATTAGACATAAGCCAGGAGCCTCAATACACAAGTTTTTGTAATTGATTAATTTTATAGCTTATACTAACAAATTCTGAAACGGGGATTATCGTATCATCTGCTGAAATAAAATGATTGGATATAAGTTGTCAGATGCTGATTGGATATTGCAATTTGTCAAATGCTGATTGGATTTTTAAGTATTCATCCATTGTAACACCTTTATGATAGTGATTCTGTTAATGGAAACTAGTTCTGATCTGAATGGAACAGAGCTCAGATGGTTGCACCATAATAAACCAGATCTTTGAGAAAGAAGCTGTGAGCGGTCATCCTTGGGAGACTGAGGAGTTCATCCTTCCGTAACAGTTTGTATGCTTTTAAGATTATATTTGAGAGTTTTTGTGATAGAGTATGAGTGTATTTGCGAGTGTGTTGCTGCTATCATCTCACTGATGTACTGTCTTCTCAGAGCCCTCAGAGTGATGATACATAAACACTTCGACAACCCTTTTTTCCAAACAAAGAGGATGTGTGTGTTAACTGTCCATGAACTTATTTTTTTTTTTTTATAATTGTAGTGGTGGACTTCAAGATCATCCACCAGAAATTATAGTCCGGGAAAGCTACATAGCCTACACCAAAAGTATCATATTGGCAACAATATGGAACTTCTGTCTCACCTTGCAGGGCAGCACTCAAAACATTATAATATATCAGCCTAATGGCAGGAGTGATAAACTTAGTTACTTTCTAACCTATGAAGAAATGAGTATAAAATTCCAAGATCAATAGAATATGATCTGCACTGTGCATAAACTAAAATGGAGATGGCAGACATTTGCATCAGACATGAGCACCACTTCATAGCATAAGGTTAAAATGGTAAATCCCTCGCCCACTGCCTGCTCGTTCTCATGCAGTTACCTTCTTATTGCAGAGTTTTTCTGAGGACAAACTTCTATTCTAAAGCACTTGTATGAACGGAGTTGTCAAAGATATTTCTATGATTAGTTCAACAAGCGGTTATGGCCTACAGCAATATACTAGTTTCTAATCGCAAATAGTGGGATTAAACATTCCTTATGTAATACCTGTTACAAACAACCACCTGTAATAAAGAAGAGAATAGCAAAGTACAGTACATGCACTTACCTCCAAAATATACTACATGATTAAAACATTATGTATCTTTTATATATGTAGAATGGGTAATAACCATGCATGAGAGCCAAAGCAGCATGCAAAGCAGAGAGAAAGGAAGACTTATCAGACATTAGACTTGAAGGAAACAGGTAGTTCATTGTCTTTTGCAGTAAACCTCAAGCCCAAATCATATATCAGCAGCATATAGACAGACATAAGCCGGTAATGCATGAGCAGGTTCCATTACCATGGTTACAAGGCTTTAGAATAGGCCTCTCTGATGACGGACTGAGATTGTCCTGAATATCTGGAAAAACCATAAAGATATTTCATATATACTTTCATTCCTACGAATCACATCCTAATCCTGCACATGTAATCTTAATTACACACTAAGGTGATGGGCTGGTGAATCGGCTGAATACTTGACATAATAGAAATTATCACGATGGTACAACCTATTTAATCAGATTAGCATATACCCTAGAGAGATATCACGTACATATGGTTTTGAGGATGAGCTTTGTCATAATGAGCAGCTTATGTTAAGTTCAGTGCATTGGTAGGCAAAATGGTACTGACATCAGCCAACAGGAATTAACATCTTTCCTGACATTTGTCATTGCACAGAGGAGGATTATGCTTACTGCTGGCACTTTAAGCACTTCTTCCCGGTAGCACTGTATTTATGATTTATGTTTGAGGAGCACATGCACACAAGCTGAAAACTATGCCTCGTAACAGAGCAGAGGTATTCCAATCACCTTTAGGCCGCGGCGTCCGTTTTCTCCGGTCTCGGAAAGCTGCTCCGGATTGCAGGGCCTCCAGCAGGCTATCCATCACTCCGGTCTCTTCACCCTCTGCAAAAAAGAGATTGAGGGAATTCCATCAGCCCTCCAGGTTTCCATAGTAATGTCAAAGACATACAGACAGATAGAAAAGATCACTCTGTTATGACTAAAACCAGCAATTTTAAAACTAGACAAGCTTTTAACTGACTCATATATCATCCTTTTCTTAATAAAATCAGTCTCATTTCGTTTTGGTGTTGCTATCTAGTAAAGTGGACGAAAGTTCAATTGATTTACTTCAAGCCGTAGGCTTTACAGCCAGTGACAGTAATCTCAAAAGGAATATGGCTTCTGTCTTATCTTCTTTTTTTTCGTGAACTCTGTGAGCTAAGGTCACTCATAAATCATATGTCCCTGGTGAAAAACTGTAACTTTATCGCTCCCTAAAAAGGAATCAACTGTAGTTATATCTGACTTAACAGAACCCAAAGGCGTTAAATTGGAACAGCTGTTCCCTTTGTGCACCTTTATCTTCATTAGCCGGCCCCTGATGTATTTAGAAAAACGCACTTAATTATTAAAAGCGTGTACTGGAGAATACGAGGCTGAAATAAATTGTTTATACCAAACTAAGTCAAACAAGCGCCCCTGGTCAAGATCTACCTTTTCCAATGGATGCAGTTTTATGAATAGTTCATGCATTGAACAAGGCCAGATTAATAGACCTGCACGGAGTTTAATGCCTAAATGTCTAGACGTGCCAATTATTTATTCATCTCTCATTAGCAGCCATTCATGGAGAGCTTTCTGCCGAGGCACACTATTTGTATTAGTCTACCACACTGTTTCGCCGACTCTTCATCAACAGATGATTTGCTTGATTACAACTAAGCTACACATCCAAAAATCCTAGACTAAATAATGAACGTATCATTTGCATTTCGATGAATGTGGAAGCTGATGACCCAACTGATATTATGGTCACTAGAGCATGACAACACAATGGCTAGGGAATCGTCTTATCAAACATAATTGTGGTAGCAGAAATAAATGGAGGCCAAATATACTTGAAATTGTTTGATAAAATGTAGAAGATAAAATTATCACATATAAAATAGAAAGGTAAGTTTTGTCATTGAGTGATATAGTAATAAATTGATTAGAAATGTATATATGCAGAGGGAGAAAGACTTAATAAAACATCTTTAATATAACATTAAAAGGATGAGATGAGAATAGGTGACAGATTACCAGTCATTAAGAGAAAAGTGTATAAAATACCTGTTAAGGCATAGTGTGTGTAAGGAGGATAATCTGTCAAGTCTCTCTAGGAGGACTATAGTCTTTTATACACAGTTGCCTGTCACTTTTAATTGACATTTTACATGTGAGAGACTGCTAAGTGAATATTCTTGCATGTTCTGGCTTTTTACAAGTATATAATTATGTATATGTGTTGGATCTGTTTTATTGCAGATGCTGCAAGACTGGGCACTGTCATTTTAGATTGCAGTAGTTGGCAACAGTTAGGTCAGTCTGGGCTACCAACTACAATGGAGGAAACAACTATTCACCTAGGCACTGGGAGCTTTGCACGGGCAGAGAGACATGGAATGGAAGCCTAATCTTGGAATCGAAGCTCTTGCTTTCTACAGGGCAGGCAAAGAGACGGGATAAGGTTGTAGCACAGTGCGGCCTAGGAGATGTGGCAGCATAAAGTTTGTCAAAAAGGTTGTCTATGCAATAAGAGCAGGTTTTTTTTAAGGACAAAAGGCTATGCTGCTTTCACAGGCAGGGCGTCATGGGGAAAATATTGAGCAATTACTGAAATTACTGTTACCACTTTCCTGGGCTATGAGGAAACTAGCCTTAGAGGTGGGTGGCTTGCAGTGTCTTCAGTGCACAGTCACCTTGTGAGTTTGTAACTTTGTGGAGTCTGCTGGGGCTGTAGGTAAGCTAAGAATGGGTGACCTGTAGAGGTTAAGAGCGTGCTAGAGCCTTGGGTAAGCTCTGTAGCCCTGTGCGGCCATTAGACACCAGTAGGAACTGGTTGAAGAACTGTGGCGTGGCCTAGAAGTTAGACTTGTAGTTTGGCCTGAGAAGCTTGGGTACTAGGCCTGGTGAGAACAGTTCTAGGAGCAATGTGCAGGACCAGGCAGACAGTGGAAGAAATTGTTAAACTGGCATCCCTGAGAGTGGGATCCACATAAACATGACTATCCCCTGGCTGTGTGGGGAGGAGAACTGGAGGTAGGCCCTAGTAAGGCCTAATGACACTTTTGCTAGTGATCACCGAAAAAAGACATATGTTCATCAAGTTCAACCAAGAGTGGGGAAAAATGTGGATGAATGGAGGGGGATAGGGAATTTTTAAGCTCAGTTTCCCTTACTGATGAAGACTTTGGAACCCATAAAGCAAGAACCAATCTGCTCTAAAGAAATTGCTCTGTATTGGTCTCTATGCCAATTGTTAGTCACCATGCCTGGCAATGCCCACAATGCACTGCGGGGCATGGTGACATCACAGACAGGCAGGGAAGTGTTCCTTCCACTTCCTGGGCTGTCTGGTAGGAGACCAGCAGTGGTGATTGCCGTTGCTGCACCAACAGCAGATTTTTCTGTCTGCGGCTTAGCTCCGGTAATCGTAATAGATCGCAGCAGATAAGAGGTTAATCACTCGCGGCTGGAGCTCACGCCAGCTGCAGGTGATGCAGCACGAGGCCCACGGTAAAATACCACTGGTCCCATGTCGCAATCATGTGGGCCGTGCTCGTGAGCTTGCACGATGCGCAGAACGTACCAGTACGTCCATTTGTGGGAATGCACTTCCCGCTAGGATATACTGGTATGTCCAATGTTGAGAAGGGGCTAATAAATAAATTAAATAGAAGAGAACCCAATACTGAGCTCTGGGTACACTGCTTATAACCAGGGACCATTCAGAGTAGGAATCATTTATTACCACTCTCGAAGAGTGATCCAGTTTTTAATCAAATTACACACAATTATTTCTAATCCTATAGACTTTAATTTACCAAATAGACGCTTATGAAATGCCTTTGTAAAGTCTATATCCACAGCCACCCCACTACCCAGACTTCTACTTACCTCCTCATAAAAACAGATCAGGTTGGTTGCTCATAATATTATATTCAGCCACATATTCCTGTAAATAGTCCCTTCTGAACGCCTCAAACAATTTTCCCAAATAGATGTTAAACTTACTGGTCTATAATTACCTGGGCAAGACCTACAGAGCTCCTGGCAATATATCACGGTTACCAAAAATCCAATATAACATATACAGGGGACCACAAAATGATAACTGACTGGTACGTTTTAAGAACTCTCTCTTGTGAAGCAATCTGACCTAGTCATCTGGAATGATCCCCAGTATCCCATTTACTGCTGTGCTGGTATTGGATCATTACCCTCTACCCTCATCCAATTATAAATCATTGTGAGTATAACGTCCTCTCTGCTATCATCCACCTTAATGAGGTGCCCCTCCTCACTCTACCAAGTAACATATCATGCGGGAGCCAGTCATGAGCCCAAATAGTGGGTTCTCTAGAACCAAACCTGAAGTCCCATTTTAACTATACTTTTGGTTTGGAAATATACACTTTATTCCTATCGGTAACCAAGTAAAGGCATTAAGATTAAATCCAAATGGCTCTATCTTCAATTAAGTAACCATGGATATACATTGCATAGGCACTTAGAAATCACTAGTCAGCAGGAATGTTGCCACCTCCTACTATTTCAAGAATTTTCAGTAGTTCCCTCTGACCCTTAATTTCTCCCTAACACAGTACTCTTCTCTATTCAATTGCATTTATTATCTGCAGAAGACAGAGGCCCATGTAAAATCACCCATTCTGAATCGCCATACTTTTCCTACACAAGAATTGCCACTTTATCAGCTCCCGCTATATATGGTTTGCATTCAAAGGCTATATTTAAACACCATATTCGCTTCTGGAGCCATGCTAAAGCTTGGGCCTATTCTTAAATTATTTTTCCACCTGATATAGATGGTTCCTAACAATCACAAAACTGTGTTATCTTGCCCTTATAAATTTAGGCCACACTGCTAAAAACTCTTTAGGTCTAAAACTCACTTTTTTGCCCATAGTAATCTATGGGTAAAAAAGTGGAATTTTAGACCTAAACAGGTTCATACATGTGGCCCTAAATGTTTTTGCCCTCCCGCTGTTTTTTTTTCCAGTTCATGTTAAAATTATATTCTGATCGCTGTTACCAAGAAATTACCAGATCCAACAGAGCATCACTTCCAGTGGGATCTTCCACAAACTGGCCCATAAAATTATCTTGTAACAGGTTAAGGAACTTTCTCTCCTTTGCAGCTGAAGCAGAACTGTGACCCTAGTCAATATCTGGCAATTGAAATCACCCAGTATCACCATTGTACCTGCTTGTGCTGCCCGCTAAATTTGTTGATGCAGTTGGCCCTCTATCTCCTCAGTCATAGTTGGGGGACTACAGATTACACCCCAAAAATTGTGAGTTAACCCCTTCCTCTCTTGTATTTCCACATCTTCACATGCCATTGCCTCCTCCTCCCTTCCTCCCTGAATGTTAACAGTCCAATCATGCGTGGAATCCAGTCATGTTTCAGCAACACCAACCACATTAGTCTGTTCCTCTAGAACTAACACCTGAAGCTCCCCCATTTTGCTTGCTAGACTTTTGGCATTTGTGAACATACACTTTAAATTCCCTTGCAGTTTTACCAGTTCAGTAGAAGGCATGAGATTACATGAGATATTGTGGGCTCCTAGATCTTCGATGCTAGTTTGTAACGCATGGATCTTCTTATCCACTCTGCTAGTCCACCCTCCACAGTCCACTTATCAGCCGATATATTCTGCCACCTCTCTATCCTATCTACAACTGCATTTTCTAGATAGTCCTCCCTCCTCCCGCACCCCTTCTAGAATTCTCTCCCCCAGCACAGCAGACCTCCTTCCATTCAGGTGCCTATTATCTGCAGAAAACAGATTGTGCTCCAATGTAAAATCAGCCCAGTGCTCTAGAAACCCAAACCCTTTTGCCCTACACCAAGAATTTAGCCATGCATTTAACTCCCTAAGCTCCTGCTGTCTTTCCTGCGTTGTGCATGTTCTACAGGCAGTATTCTGGAAAACACAACTTTGGAGGTCCATCCCTTCAGCTTGGAGCCTAATTCTTAAAAATTATTTTTCCACCTGCCATATATTCAGCCATGGGTTCCAACACGGACCACAAAAACTGTGTTTTCGCCAGCCCCTCTCAGTAATTTATCCACTTGGCTCACCACATGCCAAACCCTGGCACCAGGGAGAAGGCAAACCATTCAGTTGAGGTAGTCTTGGCAACAAAATATTCTGTCTTCTTGATTAAAGAATCCCTGATAACTACTAATTACTATCTTAGTGGTACTCCACAGGCTACACAGACCATATATTTATGCATAAGATATGCATATGCAACTGAAGTCAATAAGAACTGTTACATATCTATGATGATTACATACCATTTTCCACACATTACCATCAGAATGTGCTTCAAAGAGTAAAAGTTGTGTGAATTGACGGAACACCACTCATAATTGATATGACTCCTAATGCAAAATGGAAACCTACATTAAAGCGGTTGCATAAGATTAATTTGAAAGCTAGGACATTGGCTCAGCCTTACAGAAAAATTCAATTAATAGTGTTAAGACTGAACATGCTTCCGCCATGTTTTTGTAATTACAGATAACAATATTTAATTTGTTTAACAGTGGACAGGTGCAGCTTAGTGTGTCTACTGAAGAAATGGATAGGACACATTTGTTAGGAGATAGGATCCAATGATGTACAATGCTGAACAGCAGTAAAAGACACAGTAAGACTTCTGTTTTTTGCCGGAGTAGTGGTAACCCTTTTAAACAGTGAAACAAACTGAAAACTAACACTTTTGCTTTAAACAACATGAAACAGCTCAGGGATCCCTAGATTCATTGTAATTTGCATTTATATGAAGCCGATCATTAAATAAAAATCCCATGGCTCAATTCAACTTTAAATTAGCACATATATTCAGTCAGCAGAATTATACTTTAGAGGAATGCAAACATCCTTTCACGGGTTAATTCGGGGGGTTGGGTTTGAAAGTCTAAAGATGATTACAGAAGAGGAGCTGATCTGTTCCTGCTCTTAGAAATTACATAGAAAAAAAATTTCCCTGACAAACATGTAGAAAAATTCAACACTTCTTTAAAAACCCAAATGCTGCTTCAATTTTAGGAAACCCCGGGAAAATTGATGACAACAGCAAGTGACACCGCTAGAAAAATTGTTAAAAAAAATATAATTTAACCCTTACACTGATGTACCTACAGTGTCACCTTCAACACCTAGTCTTCATATACCTTCCAACGTCAACATGTCATTAAAAAAATTAATTTTTAAAATTTTATATTAAATTAAAAATAAGGGGTTAAAAAGAAAAAAAAAAATTTTTTTTTTTAAAAATGGGTTTTTTTTAAAGATTAAAATAAATAAAATTATGGTTTTATAATAAGTGGGTTTTAAAAAGTTTAATAATGGGGGAAAAAGTATTAAAATTTAATTAAAAATTTTTTTTAAAATTTGGGAAAGAAAAATTATATAATTAAAATTTTTTATTATAAAATTATTAGAGTATTTTTTTAAAATTTTTAAAAATTTTTAAAATAAAAAAAGAATTTTTTTGATATTTTATTTTTTTTAATTAAAAAAAATTTTTTATTGGCATTTTAAAATTTTTAAAATTTTTAAGTTAGTATAAAAGGGTTTTAGGTACGGTCAGGATGGCAGTTTTTTATGTATACTACCCTATATTTTTGTAACATGGTTGAACCATTTTAACCAAAATTTCACCCCTTTGTTTTTTACCCCTAACCCCCAAAAGATTGTAAACTCTTTGGGGCAGGCCCCACACCTCGGTTGATTTTAAGTAGTTTTTTGTAATGTAAAAGTCGGTTTAACTGGCTTTACCCCTAAATTTGTTAAAATGCTGAGAATTTTGTGCTATAAAGATTATTATTAGCTAAACAAAGCCTAAAACGTATTGTAAGAGGGAAAAAAAGGAGCAACTACATTACTAAGACATAAGGCTATAGTTTGCCAGAATACATAGGGCCCGTCTACACCTAGTGGTTTTATTATCTGATTTTTTTGGTTTCCGCAATTTGAAACATCTGAAAACTGAATGTCAACCATCCCCACAGACTTCAACAGAAAATCCGAGCTGTGTAGACTATGGTTGGCTTTCAAATCCGCCGTTTTTCAAAATACTTGAAACGTACATTTTTCCACCAGATTTACTGCGGAAAATGTTCTGTCACCTTTCTTTGAAATCTTGCCTGTGATGAGAATGACAGAAATGCTGAAAAATTATCGATGTCCAACAAAAGTTTAGAAATTTTTGCCCCTTTTTTTGGGCCCCCATGAAAAAGTCAATGTTTACTTTATAATTTTAAAAATAAAAGTGACATGGAAAATAAAAAAATAACCAAAAATTTTTAAAATACACAAAATTACCAATTTGTCATTTTATGATGACACATGCCCATTAAAAAGATTTTTCACCTCTCTTAAAAAGCTGCCCAAAATAAAAAAAAAATAACTGGTACTTAAAAATCCAGTTGCCACCATGCAGGCACATCATCGTCGAGGCCAGTGGCTGGCTCAAGGTCATGTAAGCTATGAATGGTACATTATTAGGGAGTGACTGATAGGGGAACCCGATTCCCCGAAGGGCTGGGAAAAGCGTGAAAGAAAATTAATTCTTTTTCATTTGATCACAGTAAGGGACAGGTGAAAGAGAAAATAAAACCCCTTTTATTATATTTCAAGTTTTTAAAGGGCACCCCTTTACGTCCTAATGCCTAATGCTTAATTAAACCCCCATACCCGTAAAGTTGCGAGCTCCCGGGTTTTGGACCAGGCTGTGGGGCCCTATTTCAGTGCATATTTTTTGGAAATTTACAAGGACACAACCTCGAAATTCCAAAATGAAAGAAGTGACATAAGGGGCTAGGAGGCTTGCCTTTTTTTTTGGTAGTGCATTTTGACATACTCTTTAACCATGTCATATTATCTACCTGGCCATCTGCCCCCTATTTACCCCCCTGTCTTGCCCTACAATTTTTTCCCTATCAATCCCTCCCTTCCTATTTTTATCCCCCATTTATTTTCCCCTTTTAACCACCCCCAACCCCCAGCTTACATATTGCTGCACAAAAAACACTCATTTCTCACTGAACCATCTGTGTTCTTTTCATTCTCCCGTTCCGCTGCAGGGGAAACTTCTAAACCCCGGCCCCCCTCCCTTTACCCCCTCATGCCCCCTTCCCTTTCCCTAGAAACCCGGGTAACCCTTTGTATTTGCTGTACCCTTTTTTCCCCCCCTTTTAAGTGTGTCATGAATGCCCCTCATCGCAACAAATCCCTGTGTTCATGAACCCGTTTTTCCCCTTTAATCCCCAAATTGCTGGCCCTTTAAAAACTGCTCCAGCAAACGGAACCGCTTTTGCCCCCTCCCTATGGGGTTTAAAATTACCCCCACCCCCAGATGAAAAGACTGGGGGGAGGGGTTGCTATTCTTGCCACACTGCATTACCAGGTCACCCCCCCGCACCCCCCTCATTTTCCCCCCCTTTGGGTCCACACCCTCAGACTCTTTCGGCCTTTTCCCCCAAGTCGCGTTTGGTACAGACCCCCCCTCACCCCCCCAGTTCTGGGTCATTTTGGTGGCCCCTATTCTCTTTGAAAAACCCCCTTCTCATGGGTGATTTCAAAATCCCCCTTGAAGACCCCCTATTCCTTTGTTAATTCTTTCATAACCTCTTCTCTTGTCCTGCAGTTTACTGACCCCCCCCACAAGGCGGGACCTCTTATCTGGTCTTCTGTCATCTTTCCACACTACAAATTTCTCCTTATGCTCTCTCTGACCACAACCTTATCTCTGTTATCACTAATTCTCAGCCTTTTGGAAAACCCGCCCATCACACTTGAAATATAGTCCCTTAAACTCAAACTACAGACCCATACAGTTCAGCCTCAATTCCCCCCTCTTGTCCCGACCTGGGTTGTTAACTTACAATGAAACTCTCTCTACCACCCTGGACATGTTGGCACCACTACCACCAGAGTCAGACGCCCGCAGCCTTGGCACACACCTCAGACTCGCCATCTGCAGCGATGTTCCAGGTGTGCTGAGCGTCTGTGGAGAAAGTCGAAGCTACCTGCAGACTTTCTCCACTACAAATTCATGCTCAGGACTTACCACACCGCCCTTCACAGCGCCCCCAACAAATATTTCGCCTCCCTCATCTCAACACTACACAACAATCCAAAACGCCTGTTTGACATCTGCCACTCCCTCCTAAGGCCTAAAGCTCAGGCCTCAGTTACTGACCTCTGTGCTGAAGACCTTGCGACTCATTTCAAAGAGAAAATTTAAAATATCCGGCAAAATATATCTCAGTCCCCAAGTCAAACCCATCCCCTCCCCTCCCGCACGTCCTCTAGTCTAATCTCAGCCCTTGACCCGACGACAGAGGAAGAAATGTCCAGGCTCTCGCCCCACCACCTGCTCTAGTGACCCCATTCCCTCGCACTTCGTCCAGTCTATTTCTCCAGCTGGCCTCTCTCACCTTACTACAATCTGTAACCTCTCTCTCTCCACTGGGATCTTTCCATCTTCCTTTAAACACGCCATCATAACCCCTTTACTAAAAAAGCCTACTCTGGACCCGTCCTGCGCTGCTAATTATCGACCAGTCTCTAATCTGCACTTCATCTCCAAACTCCTGGAACGCTTGGTCTACTCTCGCCTAATCTGCTATCTCGCAGCTAACTCTCTTCTCGATCCTCTACAATCCGGTTTCCGCACCCTACACTCCACGGAAACTGCTTTAGTTCAAGTCTCAAATGACCTCCTAACAGCAAAATCTCAGGGTAACTACTCGTTGCTGCTTCTCTTGGATCTCTCAGCAGCGTTTGACACTATTGATCACCAACTTCTCCTCAGCATGCTCAGTGCCATTGGCCTCCAGGACACCGCTCTCTCTTAGTTCTCATCTTACCTGTCTGATTGCTCCTTCAATGTCTCTTTTTTCGGATCTACCTCACCTTCTCTATCTCTTGATGTTGGAGTTCCTCAGAGATCAGTTCTAGGTCCTCTCCTCTTTTCATTGTACACAGTCCCGATTGGATAAACCATCAGCATAGTTACATAGTTAGTACGGTTGAAAGAAGACACGTGTCCATCAAGTTCAACCAAGGGTGGGGAAAATGTGGGTGAGGGAGAGAGACAAGGACTTTAAGCCCAGCCTCACCACTGGTTAATGCCCTGGAACCCACAAGGCAAGAACCAATCTGCTCCAGTGGAGATCATATCTCTGACCCCAGAGCCGCCACCAGCCAGGATCCAGAATTTTACATCGCTACGTACGCATTAATATTCTTTAGTTCCAGGTAGGTATCTAAGCCTTTCTTGAAACTCTCTACAGTTCCTGCTGTGACCAGCTCCTCAGGCAGGCTATTCCACAGATTCACAGTTCTTACAGTGAAGAACGCTCTTCTCCTCTGGAGATTGAATCCTTTTTTCTCTAGTCGAAGGGAATGTCCCCTTGTCTTTTGAGGGGGCTTCACTTGAAATAATTTTTCCCCATACTTTTTGTAGGGACCATTTATATATTTATATAAATTAATCATGTCCCCCCGAGGCCGTCTTTTCTCAAGACTAAAGTTCAATTCTACTAACCTCTACTCATAACTAAGATGCTCCATTCCCCTTATAAGTTTGGTTGCTCGTCTTTGTACTCTCTCTTGCTCCATTACATCTCTTCTATAAACTGGGGCCCAGAACTGAACAGCATATTCAAATTGAGGACGCACCAATGCTTTGTACAACGGTAGAATTACATCCTTGTCCGCGGAGCCCCATGCCTCTTTTAATACACGCCAATATCTTACTTGCCCAAGGGAAAGCTGATTGAATGGCTTCCAGTACCATCTCTATGCTGTTTTACACCAAAATTAGACACCCCCTTTCCCGGACATCATTTCCTACTCTCCTACAAAACACCATTTGACTGTCTGAAACTAAACCTCACTAAAACTGAACTTCTTGTCTTTCCGCCATCTAGAAACCAACCCCCCTCCCCCTGCTATTTCTGTTTCAGTATGTGGTACCACCATTACTCCTAGGCAGCAGGCCCGCTGTCTGGGGGTTATACTAGATCTGATCGACCTTCACCCAATAATCCAATCCCTTGCCCACCTGTCACCTGCACCTCAAGAACATCTCCAGAATCCGTCTGTTTCTCACTGTGGAAACAAGTCAAACTCTCATTGTTGCTCTTATTCTTTCTCGTCTTGACTACTATAACCTTGCTAATCGGTCTCCCTCTGTGCAAACTCTCCCCTCTCCAATCTGTCCTGAATGCAGCAGGCAGGCTCATCTTTCTTTCCAAGCGCTATACTAATGCCTCTACCCTGTGTCAGTCACTGCACTGGCTGCCCATTCTGTACAGGATACAGTATAAACACAGCACTCTCACCCATAAAGCTCTCCACAACGCTGCACCCCCCTACATCCCCTCCCTCGTCTCTACCACCCGACCCGCTCTCTCCGCTCTGCTGCTGATATCAGGTTACACTCATCAATCATCCGAACCTCCCATACCCGTATCCAAGATTTCACACGTGTGGCACCAGTTCTCTGGAATAGGCTACCGCAGGCGATCAGGCACATTTACAACCCTCATAGTTTTAAAAGGGCCCTGAGAACACATCTTCTCAGTCTGGCCTACCAAGATCCCTAACTACTATCATACACATCTGTCACTCCCTAAATTAGGGCACTCACAAGCACTTATCTGTATATAGATGTACTGTCAGGGTGGCAGGTTCATCCATTTTTCATGTAAAACCACCCCCTATTTATGAAAAATGGCTGAACCATTGTAAACTTGGCACTTCTCACCGTTTGTTTCACCCATACACCCTAATAGATTGTAAGCTCTCACGAGCAGGGCCCTCACACCTTGTGTCTCATCTGTAAGTACTGTAAGGCCGCAGCTGGAAAGGTCTGCGATGGAGTGTATATCCCAGCCAGGTTCTGGGCGTATGCCTGGAGAGAGCAAGATACATGCCACCAAGGTAAGAAGCCTTGGTGGAGTGAAAGGCCATTGTTAAATAGGTGTCGGCAGTACAGACTGTCGACATACATTTAAGTTGTCTGTTAGTACGGCTACCAGCCATTCCCGGGTCGGCCTTTCATTGGGAGTAAGCATAGAGCAGGGTGGGTGCTTACTCCCCATGGTTCCACTCCGGGTTTTTCCCGGTGGTATATAAGGTCAGCAGGTAAGCTGACTGGGCGGGCTGCATCTCCAGTCTACCTTCTGGGCTGGAGACATTCACACTGCTGGAAGCCAGTGTCTGCTACACCATCTCCCAAGGTGCTAGTGAGGGAACTACACCTGTGTATAGTAAGCGCTCAGACGAGCAGGAGTTTTGTTTATGTTTATATGTTTGCTGTGCATGTATTGCCATACGTTTTTGTTCTGCTGGTGAAATAAACACACGGAAGCAAGACACCGTTTGTACCAGATATCTGCCTCTGTCTCATGCCTGAAGGACTTGTAAGTGATCCCAGAGCTGTGCAAGCTCACAGTACTTTTAATGTGTAATGTCTTTACGTTTACCCTCCAATTTGTAAAGTGCTGCGGAATATGTTGTCGCTATATAAATAAAGATTATTATTATTATTAAGGACAAGGCACACTACAAGTCTCAACCAAGGGCCACACATACACACACTTTATATTAACATATCTAACACATAGCGTATACATCAAAGGCCACAGCCCCTATCATACTGCATGATATATCAATATGTGAATATCTAAACCACAGAGCCCAGAGCAACACTCATTGAAGGGTCAATGCAAGGTAGCCAGACCCCTACTCTTAATTTCATGTACAGCTTGCCATTATATTTCTCTATGAGCAGCCTGTGTAGACTAAACAATCCTATAATGGCCTACAGCATCTCCAGACTTGTCCCCCATTAACCCCTTAGTCAAACGCCTAAAAATTACTTAAAGAGAACCTGTCACATAGTTTATGCCCCCCTTGCTGAGGGCAGCACAAGCTAGTGTCAGACATGCTGTTTCCAGCGCTGTGTCCCTTATTCTGTAAGATGCTGTAGTTCTAGAGTATTTAATGCTCAAATCTGCAGTTTTCAGCCAGAAAAGTGTCTGTATTGTTCATACCCTGCCCATCTGAGGCTAGCCCCGCCCACCTCACATCTGATTACCTATTACTTTGAATAGGTAGAAACATGTGAATAACTGTCAGTGGGCGGGGCTAGCCTTTTGTGGGCATGGATAATACCTGCTCATGAATAAGATTTGAGCATTAAATGCTCTAAAACTACAGCATCTTACAGAGTAAGTGACACAGCGCTGGAAACCGCTGTCTGTCACTAGCTTGTGCTGTGCTCAGCAAGGGGGCATAACCTATGTGACAGGTTACCTTTAATGACCAGCACTTTCTTTAGTTTTTGCCTCCTTGCGTTTTAGCACTCGTAACTTTTTTTATTTTTTAAATGACGCAGTCGTATGAGGCCTCGTTTTATTTGGGACAAGTTGTGCCTTTTGAGGGGAATAGTTTAAGTTCACTTATAAATTATTGCAGATTAATTTCATAACTTATTACATTAATTCTACAGGTTATGGATACCTAATATGTGCAGGTTTTTTGGGTGTGTAATGTATGCACAATTATTTATTACATATTTATTTTATGATTTAATTTATTTTTTCTACTTTTTTTTTTTTTTTTTACAGTTTGTGATGTATTATCGTATTAATATATGCTGATAAATTATAAATATGTGTTAGTTTGACGCAGGCAGCGATCAGGGCAGCACACAGGCTGCCCTGGTCGCTGGCTTCTTGCACAGACCGCCCTGTGGCTACTTTAGGTCTCCATGGCTGACTGTGCAGCCATTCCCCGCACTCTGTTGGGTCATTGGGAGCACCGATCACCCGACAAAGCAAAGGAAAGCCTTTTGATTATGCTGCGGTCATGAACCACGGCAATCAACGGGTTAAGCGTCACACACTCCGATATCTGCAGCAACGTCAGAAGACGTCGCTGCAGACAAACGACCTACACCGCCCAACATCAAAAGTCAAGGGGTGGGGTTAAATACATCTAGGACATCATTGTTCATCAATTGCAAAAGGGAGCTACCAGCAGCCAATCCTGATAATTTGTGTGTCCAAGTGCATTCAGCATGGCATAACATTAATAACCACGTTGATAGTATGTCAAAGCAGTGAAGTGCGTGTAGTTATACGCATGACGCTCACATTAGACACTGAATAAATCAAGATGTTTTGAATTTCCAGTTAATATCATTTGCATATCATTAACGTGTCTATCAGTCCAGTGATTTCCACAAATCCAACACTTTTACTTCTTGGTATTGCATTGTTGAGGGTGAAAAGTTTTAAAAATCAATGCACATGAATTTATCTATTTTAATATACAGTTTGTTCAGGAATACAGATTTATTGTGGTTTTATGTATTCAAAAGAATATCCCAGGAAGAAGAAGAGTTAAAATGTAGCTTCTCAGAAAGTAACACAATTTTTCTATTTTCTGTGGAAAAAGACAACATAACTACATTAATGGCTAATGAGAGAGTCAGATAAAGGCAGGATCTATGTGAAAACACTTTCTGATCCTGCAATTTTGATAGAGCTATTCTGATGTGGGCCTCTATGCCTTTCATTTCGTTTTTTTTTTATACACTACAAGAAGAATAATTATGTGATTTTCTGCCGAAATGTAGCCTCAACATTATCAACAGCCATCCTCCGCTCATTAACCACCATCAGTACAGTGTTAGCATCTGACATTTTTACACCATTCCTAAGCAGAGATTTCAGACAAATCTACATATCTTCGCCAAGGTTTCATTTATTTACTCTAACATCTTCTGTTCCAACTACTGGATACAAACACTACAAAACTTCACTTTTTGTACATACACGCTTCTCACGGGAATTTATTTGGTTTATGTAAATACTACTTTTAAGCAGAAACTGAAAAATTCAATGTAACATTCAGTTCCCTTGGTACTTTGCTACTGTCTGGCTGAAAAGAACACATATACTTTACAGTTACAATTATGTTTAGGCTTTGTTTTAACACTACACTCTGTACATATGCCGAACAGTGCAAAACATATGCCATTGAGCACTATTCAAACACAATCATGAAATCATTTTCTTTTAGCATGTGACAGGTCCTTTATAGGCTATGAATACATCCGCCATTTATACTGGAGGATCACTTAAAGTATACAGCACATGTACACCACAATGTACAAACACGCATCCACACTTCAGAGACTCTGGATACACCACATATAGGTCAGATGATGCAGAAATATCTGCTGTATACAGGTTTCTGTAAACCAATATGACATTTTCATCATCCAGCTTTAAATCTCTCTCAAGGGGGAAGCATGTTTATCATAAGAGAGGTATATTGTAATGGCTTAGAAGCTTTGTTCTTACTAAGCTTTACATTATTGGTGAAAACTTGAAGGTCAAATGGACCATGGCAAAACTTTGAATCCATCACTGTTCCACCCTACCTTTACTGGAGCTACAGCATAGATATAACTAACCCAGCACACTCATACACTACACTATTAAATTCAGGTCAAAAAGTGATGCTAAAAAGTTGTGTAAGTATGAAAAGTGAATCATCCATATGCTTCTATTAATAGAGAGAGGGAAAGTCAGGTTCTTCTCTGAGAAGCACCTAACCGTCTGCTATCGAAGCATGTGGTAGATTTTACAATTCACGCTTCAGACATGTAATTACACTTGATATCCTTGAGAAACGGATTCTGTCAGATCTGTTGACAAGGAAAAAAAAACCTGTAAAAATGGTAATTTCTTTAAACCCTTGTCCTAAATTTGAATTCTTTAAAACACAATTCTCCAGAAAAGTCTTACTTTTATGCTTTAACTCCTCTCATATCTGTACATGTTTCTGAACTGCTAATCCAAAGAGAGATTGGGTCTTAAACAAGAGCTCAGCCTGTATGGGATACTTACTATGATGGTATAATGTCAAGACTTTGTGACACTAAGCGTTCACGTAACTTAAATCGTGATGACCCCTCAAATTGAAGACACATAAAAAGAGAGCAGCTGGTCCATATTCAACCTCACACGGCAGAGAAACTTGGAGGGTTTCAATTAAAATCATGTTCTTGTGGGTTTTTTTTCCCGAATAAAGTATCATCGTTAAAATGTTTCAGTCAAAATAACTCAAGTTGCTTACAGGAATATGACCCAAGTATCTGCCCCATCGTTATACTGATTAACATTGACAGCCATCATGATTTTATATAAAAACTCCTGCAGTTTATTGCAGAAATGTATTTTTCACAGGTACTGTATGAAACATCTCAAACTGACAATGACGGAGCCTTTGGTTTCACCAGCCTTTCAAGCTAAAATGAGATAATTAGCTTTCATACACACATTCACAAGCTATAATCACTGCAATCACTAGTATGGGAGTCCTGAGCCCTACTGACTAGTATGTCTATTGCGAGAAGAAACTCGCATGCTCCAATTCTATGTCACATAAACAAACAACTGAATAAGAACAAACTAGTGATCAATTTGCTCCCCCTTCCCTCCTGAGAGTAGGTGTTAACTGTTCCTCATGGAAAATGCCCCCAAGGAACAAATCTGGCTGGTATGAACGTAGCTATAACATGGTATGTGAGTGGCTAGACGGTCAGTTAACATAAACAACAACAAAAAAACACAATATAAAAATCCTTTTTGAAATATATCACAAGGTTAAAAAATGAGTCACACAAAAGATGGGAAGACAATATAGAAGGACATTGAGATGGGAAGACAATATAGAAAGACATGGGAAAAATAGTATAACAAATATAAAAAGCAGCATCGGTATACGATGTGAAACGCGTCAAGTCCATTATAGTGTGTCATAAATTGTGTGAAGGCTATGTTTTCTTTACATTTTTAAGAATAAACAACACTTTTATTATACAACATATTCTTGCAATTTCTCTGGACTGCTGGAACCACAAGCGCCAGGTCGCCTCTTTTTTTTTTCTTGTACCCTGTACTTGAATCCATTGCTGCCAGGCTGGCACTTCGGATCCTGGGACCTGCAGCTGCCGTGTAATGGGCTCAGAACGAGAGCCCTGTAAATTCATAAGAGTTGTGCCTATACACTACTAGCACAACCTCAATAGGTGAGCACACCCTTTTATTGCTTTCCACAATACCTTGGTGGTTTTCTCTCCTTCTATTTGTAGCACACTTGATCCCTTGTATTTAGCCAGCTGTACAATTGACTACAGTCTATAATTGCACACTGCACTTTGCATTTTTTTTTTTATATTTTGTTCTATAACTTTGCTCACTTAAGATATGTTCACACAATGTACTGTACTCTAGATTACCGTAATTATGGGGCGCATTTCCCCGCGTATTAAGTGCAGTACGCTTATAGCTGTAGTGTACTGCGGTGTACTGCAATGATTTATTGATTAGGAGGGCTTCTTCAAGAAAAAGTAACATGTCTGTGAGAGCCAGAATTCTTGCTGGTTGGTGATCAAATATTTGTTCCATGCAATAAAATGCTAAATTATTATTTAATAATCATACAATGTGATTTTCTGTAATTTTCCCACTGTATATATTTTTTTCAAACTAAACATATACACCCAGAATAACAACCAAGTTGTATAATTTCTACAAAGCACAAAATTTTACAACCATGAAAAGGCACTCGGGAAGGATCTCAAGAGTCTTTATCCTATGCATTTCGAAACAGTAACATATTGTTGCACGTAATTCCTTGAGATCCCCAAATCAAGCCAGCGTAGTGAACTGAAGACTTCAGCTGGTTAGAGTATTCATTCTCTCGAATATGTTTTTTAGTGATCATGATATGTTATTTTTCCACAGCATCAGGATAGATAAACCCATAAGGCTTGAAAAACAAACACGCACTAGAATGAAAATGCTGTTTCCGTTTATTAGGATAAAAAAGTGTTAACTTGTAAAAGTGGAATAAAAGCAAACAAAAACAGATTTAGGGTCTGTGGACAAGCACTGATACAGTAAAATCATACCGCAATGTGGATACTTTGAATGAAAAAGTTTCACTAGTTTTAGATTGCAGTTTCCATTCATTTTAGATCCCCTGACATGTAGTTTACCATTTTTCCGATTTGTCTCACTTAGAAATGCTTCTTAACACATGTTGTGGATGGATAAATACTGCTACCTTCACTGCTGTTCATGTAGTAGATCATTATCACTGATGCACTTCTTTTACCTTCTAATACAGCGCACCTTTTTCCTGTGCTAACACACATGCTGCGTGTCCATGTATTCCTTCCCTCTGCAAATTCTGCCATAGAGGCTCCCCTCTTTCTCTATACCTTTGCTGCTTGTGTGACCGCTTAACTACTTCCTTAAAGAGAACCTGTCACATAGTTTATGCCCCCCTTGCTGAGGACAGCACTAGCTAGTGACAGAACTGCTGTTTCCAGCGTTGTGTCCGTTATTCTGTAAGATGCTGGAGTTTTAGAGCATTTAATGCTCAAATCTGCAGTTTTCAGCCAGAAAAGAGTCATGAAAAGAGTCAGTTTAATTTTGACTCGCCCACCTGAGGCTATATGAATAGGGAGAAACATGCGAATAACTGTCAGGTAGGCGGGGCTAAAACCTGCTCATGAATAAGCTGGACTCTGCCAGATGGACTCTGAAAACTGACAGATTTGAGCATTAAGTACTCTGAAATTGCTGCATCTTACAGAATAAGGGACACAGCGTTGGAAACAGCATGTCTGTCACTAGCTTGTGCTGCTTTCACTTATTTATTGTAACAGTTCTATCGTGCATACAGTTTAGCACTTCCAAATAGGTTCCAACCATATTACATATTAAACCATGGTATACTTAAGTCTCTTGTTGCCACTCGTACAGCTTCATGCCTGATCTCAAACAGGGCAGACACCGGACGGAACGTAGCCCTGTCCCCTATCTCAAGCATCCCTGTTTGGGATCTTGCATGAAGCTGTACAAGTGGCGAACTGACACGGCAGCAATAGACTTAAATATAACACGGTTTATTTAAGATTTTATATGGTTGGAAAGTATTTGGAAGTGCTAAATTGTATGCACGACAGAACTGTTACAATAAATAAGTGAAAGTTAGCTTTCTGTACCTTCTTATGCTTTGAAGTTACATGTGAGAGGGTGGAGAAACCTCTCTGAAGACTGCGTGGTTCCTGAGAGCTATTACAAGCACAGTACTACGATTTATAGTGGCATAACATATGTGACAGGTTCTCTAAGACTCTTTGGGTCCCCTTCTCTTTCTCTCTGTGTTGTTAGTGCCTGTGTGATATCATCCCCTGTGATCTCTGGGTGTTGTCCTCCCTCTAAAATAATATCCCTCCCTCCCTATTAGTATACTGTGCTCCTGTAAACTGAAGGGTAAAGATGGCATCAGGGCTGAGCCAACAGCTGCCAGAGAAGTGTGCTGCTGTCTGATTCAGTACAGCCAGTTATGCACTGAAGTAGCACACGCTCTATAGCAGCAAAATGGTAAGCAATTTTGAACGTAGACTAGTCACAAAGTGGCTTAACTATAAAAAGATGTACAAAATCTTTGACTTCCAAGCACACAATCAGTATCCAAAATACTGAGCTGTAGTCAGTCATAGTGGTGGAGGCGAAATAGAAAATCATAGCAAGCCAATACTGCAATGAGACCCAGCTCCACTGTAAGTGTTACTTACCTCAAGTGTGGACCCCTATACTCCTCTGTCTAGAATAAAGAGGTGGCTGCACATGCCACTCTCTTCTATGGGAGTTTGGAATACAGCCAAGCAAGTGTGTTCAGCTGTACTTGGAGCTCCCTCTGAAATGAGTGGAGAGAGCCACATATGCACGGCCACCTCTTTGTACTGCACAGAGGAGTAAGGGGGCTCATTTTCAAAATATATGCAGATACCAGAGAAGGGGCTTACACCCAGATATTTATGGCATATTCTGTTAATAATATGATGTAAGTTGCAAACAGCCCGCTCTCCACTGCAAAAAATTGAAAAAAATTGAAAAAAAAAAAAAAAAAATACTCCACGGAAAAAGCCCCCGTGGGAAGAAGCCTGAAAAGGTGTATAAATAAATCCAAATCATTTATTGATACAACAAATTAAAAAATATTGACATACCTTGATTGAAATACAATCCACACGGACTCATTTCGAATGGTTGTCGCCTAAGACCGTTCAGTTCAAAACGAGTCAACGAAGCTTGTACTTCCATATGGTATGTTAGGACATTTTAATTTTTTGAATTAATAAAATATGATTTTAGTTTCTGCTGGATACATCTTTTCAAATGCTGTCAATATGCCATAAATGTCAGGGATGGGAATATCCCTTTAAATGTGCATTTAAATGCCATTTTAAACATCTTTCTAAAGACAGGGAAAAAAACTACAAATATTGGGAGCAGCCAAGAAAAGCTTAAGAATATCAATTCCCTATAAGGGATGCAATCTGCCTGAAGCTGTCTTGAGGCAGAGGAAAAAGCATTCCAGTTACCTTCAGCAAATGCCATATTTCTTAGGCAGAAACTTGTCTAAATATTTTTCATGTTTTATACTAAAAACAAAAATATAGATTGTTCACTAGACCTTGAGGCCTGGTACATTTGCTTTCAGCTATTTATATGCAGGTATTCCTGCATTTACTAAAGGTTATAGGCTTCTGCAAATGACAAAAAATGTAAAGTGTACAGAAAGCAATACAAAGGAGCAGTAATGTTCTTAGCGCGATGGGCACATGCTGGTGTTTTATGATGAATTATGGACAGGTATAGCTTGCACCCATTTGTAGCTTAACTTACATTGATGGGCTTAGTAGGTAAGTTAAAAACACACTCTTCTGTTGAAAGTAAGACACACTTTTACTACATGGATATGTGAAAAAGAATCGGTCACTTGATTTTTGGCCCCTTAACTTCTACCATAGCATTGTACTGCTGAGATCAGCTTTGTAAGCATGGCGCTGTACCAGCTGTTAGTTTTCTCATATCGTAGAAAATGAACATTTAATACAACACGCTACATGCCAAATGCCCATTAATAGTTATCTAGGCAATGCCTTTTATGTGAATAGTCATGCAATCCAGTCAGAAATCACACCACTTCTGGCCTGACTGATGTCGCACAGAATATGTTGTTGCTAAAAGCTAGAACTTTACACATGATCTCTAAAGTTTAAAGGAAACTGGTCACAAAGAAAATGCTATCTGATATGCCAGCAGCATGTTATAGAGCAGATTTATATGTAGTTCTTTTAGGAAAATTTCAGAAGAACCTTACATTTATTAATTTCAATCCCTTCTTATTCTATATTAAAGGGGTTTTGCCAGGACGTGCCTTATCTGCTAAGAAGCTAATGTAAACAAGCCATGCTTAGCTAAAAGAGAGAGACACCGCCAGAGCACAGAGCCGTGCATAAGGGATCATGTGAAATGTTCACCCAAATAATCAACTACAACTAGTGGATTCTGTATACAAAAGACAACACCTTTTCTCCACAGCAGCTTGAAAGCTTCTTCATGTTCCCTTTCATCAGATAAAGCAAGGATCTACTCAGATAATCATACTACAACTAGTGGATTCTGTATACAAAAGACAACATATTTCTACCCGGTGCCTTGAAAGCTTCTTCAGCTCCCTTTCATCAGATAAGAAGTGTTCTCTGCGCAAGCCCGGCCAGCAGCTCTTGTCAGGTCGTATCTAATAGAAGCTTTTAAGTAACTAAGGGTAGGTAAGGCAGCCTGTAGCTCTCTCAGGCTGCAATTTTGTAATCACATATATTTAGAAAAGTGATTAAATACCCATTTTGGAGGATCCCACGTCAACATTACATCGTGGCAAAACCCTTTAAGGAGTCCAGTAGGAGGCGATATGAAAGCCATCTCTGTATGCACACTGTCAATGGCTGTCAATCACTGATAACACTGCCTACTGGACAACAACCAAAAATAAGCAGGAATTCACATGAATACAATACAAGTTCTACTAAATCTTTCTCCAAAAAAACATTATATCAATCTGCTTAGCTCTTTCTACTTTATAATATACTGCCCAATGATCAGATAGCATTTTCAGTGTGATGGGTTCCCTTTAAAAGGGTTGTATTATCACATTAAATGGTCTTCAGAATAAGGGGACAGTGAAAACAAGCAACTTTGTAATTGGATGTCATTAGCAAAGCTGTCTTGTTTTCACCGTCTCCCTTATCTTCGTGTTTGTAAACACTGTTCCCCAGTGCCGGTCGGATTCCATCTCCTTTCATTTCATTGGTTGACGGCTCTACTAATTTACATTTGTCTGTAGCGTGCATTCCTGCTTCTCTCACAGAATAAGGGACTGGCAACATTTCACTCTACACAGCCAGCAGCTCCACAGTAACACTGCAGCTGCTTCTACAATCAGAAAACAGCAGAATTGTGCCCGGTGCCTAATGCTGCTGCGTGTAAACATAGAAAGTAGACAAATCTGTGCTGCTCTGGATGAGTTCATAGAAGACTGGATTCAACGGTAACAAACCTCCAGCTGTGAGAGGAGAAGATATCAGTGCTCTGAGTTCATAGAAGACTGTCTAGACTCAATGCAGGCCTATGGTACGTAAACATACAGCTCTTACAAAATAAGACTGCATAGGGAGAGGAACGACATAGTGACATGTGGACTCAGAGAGGGGGGGGATGTGCTATCTCCTCCCACTGATCTAACACAAACACACGGACTCGGGAGCGAGCACGAACAGTGAAGGGGGGGATGATGTTATGCCCCTTCAGTTAATAAACACCCAGCTGGGAGGGGAAGAAACGCCCCTGGATTTTAGGAGCTGAGAAACGAAGAAACACACAAACTGATGAAGCAATCCGCTTTAAGTTCACAAAACATGAATATAAAGCTATTCCAAAGAAATGGTCATAACCCTACAATAGTGGTTTGGGGCCATTTAATGTATACTGCCAACTTTCATTCCATCCACGAAAAAAGGAGCCACAATTTCCATGAAAATGGTTGGATGTAACTTAGATTCCAGTTATGTATATAAAGAATGAAAAACCAGATAGTGGGCATCCCATTTATTGGACCCATTGTGCCAAAAATCCCAATACCACCCAATGGACCCCACCCACGAGTTCATCAGGGTTTTATCCAGTTTCAACAGCAAAAGTAAAACTGTATGCTTGTTATAAAATGTAATAAAGCTGCTGAAAGTGGAGTACGGGCTTTAGGTTTCTTTTGTTGAAACTTGATCTGAATGCTTTGTGGAAAACCAAAGGCACTAGATTAGGATACTGTAAATAAGAGGGTGTTCACAAGGTAGGTTTGATCGTTTATTCAGTGTATGGAAAATCAGTGATGTTATTTAGATAATAAAGTGTGTGAGGCATAAATCCGTCTCAGACCGTCCAGATAGTTTCCCACTGATATTCCCTGCTGGCAAGTCTGGAATTTTCAACGACAAAACATCGCTGTTTGGCGCCGACATGGTCAGCTCCAAAAAAGCCGGCGTGTGAACTCCCCCTTAAAGAACATTTGTTATTGTTTATATTAGTTGTTATTTTGGCGCTATAAAATGGTCTTCTTCTAATAGTGGAGTCACCAAAATTAAACTCCTTTTTTTTAAAGAAAACGCACAAACACCGTCCTAAAAACTTACATTATTTAATTAGGTATGTTTTTTTAAATGGGCAAAACGAGCCTATTTGATTGTCATTTGCAAAACAAATTCAGTAGTTGCGGTCCATGGCATCTGGATAGCCCGATTCTTGGATGATTCGAGCATCTGATTTCTACCTAGTTGTCCCAAACATTCCTCAAAATCGGGAGAAGTAGCCGGAAACCTTGTCAGAACCAATTTTATCCTTTATTTCTGCGTAAACATTTTAAAGGAATCAAAGGGATTCCTCACTGATCCTGTTCTGGAATTGAAACCCGCTTTTCATCACTATAACATAGGCCTGGGAAACATGAACACAAGTCACTCTAGGACAATAATGTCCCAGAACTATCTATGTTTGAAGCCAGTGACTAGGACGCAATTGTGCTGTCTCTTAATCACTGCCTGTGTCAAACTGACACAGATTACATGTATTAGCATATATGAAAATATGCTAATACATTAGTAATGTGTAAAAAAAAAAAATTAATAAATTGTTTTAAAACAACAAATTTCCCTCATGTTGAGAAAAAAAAAAGTTCCATACAAAAAATTATATCAACAATGTTTGTTAAAGTTGTTATAAAATAAAATTAATATACTTCGAAATAAATATTTTTCTTCTTTAAAAAATAATTGATGCAATAAATTTTCAAAACACACACATAAACCTACAAATATTTGGTTTCACACAAGTAATAACCATTAGAATTGGATCTAACAAAGTTATTAACTCTGCCTTGTGGTTTAATAGGTGTAACAGCAAAAGAAAAACTTACTGGCACATTTTATAAGTGACATAAGACATTCCCCCAAAAAAAAGACCGTCTCGTAATATAACAGGCCTATTTTTCCGACTGGTTTAAAATCGTCAAGTAAAGTTGTTGAAAACGTAGGAGGGGTTTAAAACGCAAAAAAACGTGTCTGGTCAAAATTTATACTTTTCAGGCATTTCGGTGGAAGGGCTTAAAGGTTTTTCATCCAGTTTTTTTCTTTCATGAACTTTGGACACAAACAATAAACTGTGACCTAAATAACTTAAATTATTTTAATTATTGGCATATGTTTTTTTTAAAAGGACAGGGAAAAAAGAAAAAAAAAAAAACCCCCAAAAAATAGAAAATTATTTGTCTTCAAATTTTGATATTTAAAAAATAAACAAAACAAATTGAATAGAGTTGTTGCATTGCCATTCTGGAATAAGCCAATTATACGGAATTTTGATTTCCCGTAATGCATCATCTATAAATTATACCTTAGATAGGACAAAATTCTCAAAAAATCTTACATGAAGCTTTATAGCACGGGATGCTTTAAATTGACCAATTATTTTTTTTCATTTCTGCGAAACATTTTAAATTGGATTAAAATCAAGATGGTTTGATGGTCTCACTGTCAAGCTGATGTTTGCTTGAAACGAAAATCCCTTTAAACAGTAATTTATTCTATCCCCCTTATAAATAGGCATTGGAACATGAAGACATCGTTTTCTCAATGGAATAAAAATGCCCAAATTTCATAATCTACCTTTATTACTATTAAAATTACTAATTTGCGTAGTTACAATGAACTTACAAATTGCATTACATTAATAAGGAGTTAACGAAGTGTTTCCCTTTAGGTGTAATCATTTTTTTTTTTTGATAAAAAGCACCAGAGACTAAAAAGGTACGGCAAAGTTCCGAGTATACTGGAAAAACATTTAGTTAGTAATGGACCATGAAAACATCACAGTTTATTAACTTTTAATCATTAATAGGTTAGACTGGTGAAGCAGTTTGAAGACCGTTGAAGAAAATTACAGGACATACCATGTTCCTATAGTCAAATTATTTTATTAGTATCAACGCAATGTTTGATTTTTATTAGTTTTGTTTTAGTAAAATTAAAATTATTACTTTCGACACTTATTACAGTGATCATTGTGGGTTTTTCCTTCTTTAATAGAAGGATGTGTCATTGACTGCTGAAAAAAGTTTTTAAAAAAACCAAAAAAAATAGCTATTAAAAGTTCTTCGTTTCACTAAAGTGTGAACATTCTCGAACTGTGGTGATTTCATAATTTTTGCCAGGAGATGTGTGTTAACTCTGCCTTTGTGTTCTTAAGCTAGGTCTACACAGCACAGAAATACCGTTGGATTTTCGGTGGATTCAGCATTTTGAATCCGTCGACAGTCCAACTGTACACTGTGCTGCATCGACATCAATAAAAAGACCGTGCTGTAGTCTATACAGCACATATTTTTTACCGTCATGTTTAAAATCTGTCAGATTCCCGTACACGGCTGATGGCAAATCTGAAAAACGACAGCGGCTTTTGTGCAAATCTGCGCAAAGAAAACGTGGTCCAGCATGTCAAGATGCGGTCATATTTTGGATGACATAATGACATTTGCTGTGTAGGACAAGCTTCAGTAATTGTGTTCTGAGCATCAGTGTTATTCTTTCCATGATACTTGGAGACAAGGAGAGTGTTGCATCATAGAGCCGAGATTTTCCAGTTACCAACCCATACTTACTGGAAGATATTCCTATACTCTGCATTGGAATTACTAGAAGGCTTTCCCTGCCTTTTAATGGACAGGAAACAACACGAAGGCAGTTTTAAAAAAATCCTTTTTTTTTTTTTTTTTTTACCTTCCCCACATAATGATTGAAAACTTAATTTGATGCCACTTCATAATTTAATGATATTTAAATAGAAATACAAGCCCAAGTAAAAATGAACTAATGAAGAAGAGTTGAGAAAAACTGCATGCCATTGTGGAGAATACAGGAAAATCCAATTACTGTTGACTGTAATTTCATATTTTCCTTAAACATCTACAACCGCATCATCAGGAGTAAAGGTTTGGGAACACTACTTTAGATAGGGACAAAACTTTGTGGCCAAAGGATAAGACTATATCCAGTTTGTGATGCTTTAAAAAGGTAGACTAAATTGACCACATAGATGTCTTGCAAATCTTCAAGTATGCATGCACCAATTCTGCCCAGGAGGTAGCTATGATAGGAGTTGAACAAGCTTTCAGAGACTGGGGAACTGGATTATCTATGAGCTGATGTTAGATAGATATAGCGAGTCTAATCCATGCACCAACAGTAATTTAGCTGGATCCGCAGCTTTTATGTACTCATTGGAACTGAACCAGAAGTTGATCGGTTTTCTCAAAAGCAGGAGTATAAAAATAGTGAAGAATGAAGCAGCAGACATCTAATGCATAAAATCTTTACCTTTATACTATTAATGGTGACATCTTGCAGCTAATTTGCGTAAGGAAGAATGAAGCTTTAAAACAATCCTTTCATCTAAAGCAGTTAAGTAAGGAGTTAATCTTGAAGTTTTACTCCCCTTCTTGCTGAGGTAATGGCTAGTGTTTTTTTTTTTTAGAATAAGAAGTTTCAGGGAATAGTATTAAAAGGCCTACAGAGGCCTAAAAGGGGAGCCTGATAAGACTGAGAAAACAGGATTCAGCTTCCAGAGAATGGAGCCGTGGATGAAAACTTTTAGAGGCTTGATTTAATCTTTTGATCCAGAGAGAAGATAATTGTTGACCCACAAAAGGCACTAAGGGCTGCTGCAGAACCTAAAAATAGAAAAATTGGGGTTCCCATTGCCCAAAAGCGATTTTTTAAAAAATGGTAAAAGTCCCCTAAAAAATATGAAACCAAAGGGTTATAATGCCAAAAAATTAGCCCTTTTATAGGCTTTTTAAATTTTTTTGTACCGTTTTTATCAGTTTTAAAAATTTTTTTATCGGGGAAGACTGGAGAATAAAAGCTATTTCCTATCTGACTTACAATTGTTTCTGTGACTGAGCAGAAAGATACAGTATGTGATATTTCTTTCCAGAAGATGGGCAGATAAATTCCAGACGACAACCTTTCACAATTTTTTAATTGCCCCCAAATTTAAAAAAATTGAAATGCTTTTTCATGCTGGGAGAAACTGACTTAACCTGCTCCCTATCTCCATTGTGGAGTCTTTGGAAGGATCTGAGGGTTCTATCAGAGCTTGGATTAAGAAAGGGGCCTTTGCTTTCGTTTGAAAAACCCGCCATTGTCAGAGGGAAAAGCTTCTCTTCCCATGTTCCTGACAACTCCTTCAGGGGGCCTTTTTAAAAAAAAACCTTTTTTCATGGGTTTAAAAGGAGTCCCGTAGTGAAGCATTGCTTTAAGTCCGTTTCCTTTTCCCCCCAAAATGCTACTAAGGGTTGCCGCACGAGAAATTCTGCAAAGGTGACTCTTGTGGCTGCATTTGACAGAACAGCTTTCTTTTAAACTGTCAAGCAAAAACAGAGGCCCTTAAGCAAAAGGGAAAAAACAAAAAAAATTTAAGCATTTTTTATGAAAAAAGTAACCCAAAAAAATTTCTCTTTAGGAGCTTCAAAATTTAGGAGAAATCCTAACTTCACCTTTAAGGCTTGAGCGGTACACGTTGCAGGAATACCAAGGTAGAAGATCGCATCTGTCATTTCCCAAAATTTCTTGTAAATACACATAGCTTTCTTATCCATGCGATCTTTGAGGAGATGCATATCTTGAAAAAAAGGAGTTTTCTTAGGGACCCGTGCAACTAGGGTATTAAACTTTAGTATTTTATCCCATTCATTAGAGTCTTTTTCAGCAAAGGGATTTTTTAAGCTTTTGGATAATAGCAGCTTATTTTTCAGTTTTGCCCATTCTTTATCAATCAGTTTCTTTATACCATTATGAACTGAAAATAATATTTTGTTTATGAAATTAAGCCCCTGGAATAACCAATCCTGAATTGAGTCAGGATTTCTGCATCTTGAATACCCATAGTAGATGTCACCGCCTTCAAAATTGCTTTATTTGAAGTATCAAGTCCCCCAAGAAGAGTATCTAGGAACTGAGCAAGGCATTGAATAATTCAGAAAAGGGGATTTGGGAGTCAATTTGGGGGTTTCTTGAGAATACTGCATGGCTGAATGGCGCTGGACAAGCAGAAACCGCAGCAACAAAAAGGTATATAAGCCAGATATCTGTTATTTTGAGAAAAAAAAAACAAAAGACACACAGGCATCCCCAGCACCAAAAGACATTGCGTGAACGACTCTGCCGCTACATCAGCAGGCCCTTCCCCATGCAGCCTGAGATTTCACTGCCACAGAAAGCCACCAGGAAACGCACGATCCTTTGGTGGTACTTCGGTATACACAAGCTGCCTCCCACCAAAAGGACTTGTGGTAAGTTGCGCTGGAAAGGCTCAGTCTTTTGCCACCCGTAGTCTCAATTCTCTTCACTGGCCCATCAAGACTGCCATTATTGCAAAAACAGATAGGATAAATCATCAGAAAGGCCAATGTAATAAAAAAATAACCCTGCTGACAACAACAGTATTGTGTCCCAAATTTCCGAGACTCTAGAAAAAAGAGTGGTATATTAGAAGGTCGGCTTTTTAAACTGTCGTCTGTTTCCTTTTCCGGTTTTGGTAATCCTCCTGTTAAAGTCATTGTGAGGGTTTTATAAGTACTTGAGAACCTTTCAGATCCCACATTTTTATGGCCAAATTGAAACTACATGTTAATTTAACAAAATGATGCACTAGACTATGCACATATTACAATGTGGGGAAGTTGGAGGCTGATATTTGACACTTAAACCCTGAGACGCATCTGTAAATGTAATTTTAACATACACAACTCACAAAATGTTAGGGATATTTGGTTTTAGTTGAAATTTTAGGATGAACATAAAATTTCTTGATAATTTTTTAAATGAACTAAATGAGACCATCTCTTAGCCTTAGAGTGCACATGTCCAACTGCTTAATGTTTCAGTACTTTTTGCACAACTTTCTGATTTATAACAAGGAGTTTAATGGCAAAATTCACAACAGGTGTTTGATGCCTGAATCCCCCAATAAATTTAAGGGATCAATTTGAATTGGGATATAAACAGTCCTCCTCATTATGTTCACATTTTGACATCATGAGACAAAAACACCACCTGACCATTGATCAACAGAATCTCACCGTTGCGAGGTTTCAAGCTGGATGCTCTCAGACAGAAGTGGCCACTGAGCTTAGTGTCACAAAGTATCATCAGCAGGTTGCAACAGAGACTGGAAGAGTCATAGAAAGACAAAGAAGTGGGTGTCCTTTGTCACACACTGATGACTGCTTCATTGCAAACAATCCCCTGTGGAACAAGATGATGAATGCCACACAACTCCAGGTACGTTTAAAGGAGATGAGAGGCAACCAAGTGTTATGAAAGACCATTCTTAACTGTTTACATTAGCGTGGTCTGCGTGCAAGACAACCGGCAAGGGTATCTGACTACACCACCAGGCACAAGCATCATCGTCTTCCATGGGTCAGGGAGCATTTACTCTGGACGAGGGACCAGTGCTGTTCAGTGATCAAAGTCATTTCACTGTGAGCAGAAATGACCACCAATGAAGCTGGAGGTGTAAAGGAGAGCGATAGTCATCAGCCTGCGTAGTCCCTTTGGTGGTGGTGTTACACTGTGGGCAGGTTTGTCCCTACATTTTATTAACGGTACAGTGACAAGCTTCTACTACTTGGATAGCATCATTAATCCAGTCATTGTGCCTCTACATGAACAACACAGGGCTAATTTCATCTTCCTGGACAACAATGCTTCAGCTCATCGAGGTCACGTCATTAGGGAACAGCTACTGGAGACTGGGATACCTCAAATGGAGTTGCCTGCACTTTCTCCAGACCTGAACCTCCTAGAAAACCTGTAGGACCAGCCATCAGAGTCACCATGTAGAAGCTTGTAACTCTGTACCCCTGAATCTCAATGACCTGAAGTGTGCCCTTCAAGAAGAGTGGGATGCCATGCCTCAACAGTCAATAACTCACCTGGTGAACAGCATGAGATGTCGCTGTCAAGCTGTAATTGATGCTCAAGGACAAATGATACATTATTGAGACATTGACATTTTTTGATGGTGTAGACCCCCCATTGTTGTCGTTTTTTGTTTCATTGTTTGAGATAAGCAAATCAGCATTGCAAGCTATGACTTAAATGGCCTACTTTCAGGATAAAATATCCACAGTAGCGGGAAATTTTTATGTTTTCCATAAATTTCACCAAAATCCAAAAATTTCTAACTTTTTGTGAGTAGTGAAGAACAAAAAAAAATTATTGTATTTAAAAAAAACTGAAAATAGTTATTATGAAAGGTATGTCTCACTACAGCAAACATATTTTGATTATATAAATAACTAGGTAACACAGGGATAGACATGACTAGCAGTGAACATGGATAATATCTGTAGATAAATAACATCAATGTATTTCTTTCCTGATGGCAATCCCTAACAATACAACACTGTGATAGGGAGCTGAGTTATGATAGAAGTTCACCTAGAACAAGATGAATGAAGCAATATCTAGAGGAACAGTTAAGAAAAACAATAAGCCCAAACAAGATAAAACACTACGGCAGTATAACACAATGAAAATAAACTGTGCATGTGCTGCAAGCTGTAACAGACCAAGTTACAAAACTGTCACAACAAGAGCAGCAGCAGACAGGAACAGACACATATTTCTAATTAAAATGTCCTGGCGAGGCTCCTGATTTATAAGAATGACTCTTAAATTACATTTCTGATACATTGCATTTACTATTTTATCTGCTCCTTCAGAAATTAGGCAGTATATAGCCTAGTGAAATCATACTCTATATTATCAGTTGCATATTTAGCTAAAAATAGCTGTCCATTGTTGTATAAATGTAACAATCATTGTATAATGAAAAGTTTAGCAACTTTCTAAAGTTGAACGATAAAATAAAAAAAAACAACTTTTGGACTCATCTGGATTCGTAAATCGATTACTAATGCAATGTGGTCTGATTTAATCTAAGTCGTGAATATAGACAAAGCACTGTTTATGATTTTTTTTTTTTTAATAAAAAAAACAGAGTAAAAATTCACAGACCCAGGAGAAAAACAACATGAACTATTGAAATTAATAACCTTTAGATTCCCCCTTTAACATATAATTCTACCTTTGAGGCCTGTCTTACATTTGTTCCACAGTGCTTTTGGGAAAATGTTCTTTAGACAGAGGGAACAAAAGGAAAACATTTTAGCACAAAGGAAAAACATAATACTGCAAAACCAAAACCTCACCCCAATCATATAGGGCTTTTTGGCTACTTTGAGATCTCAACGTCTTGCTATCCTTAGAGGAAGAATGAATTCAAAGCTGTATCAAACTATTTTACAGTAGAATGTAATGGCAGCTGTCTGTGACTTCAAGATGACAATCAAAATTGTTTTGAAAATTCCCCACAAAATGGTGGTTAGATGGTAGAAATTTAAGAAAATTAACTACTATTTGCCCCAATGCAACTAACACCATCCATTTCGTAATCACCACCCAGACTATTTTTAAATTACTTTTTAAATTAACAAAAAATAATACTAAAATATAACTTTCATTAACTCTTATAAAAGAACTGTAGTATCCTAAAATAGCCAGACTAATATACACTAACCTTCATAGAACTCTGACATTTGTCAGTGAAAATGAATGGTTGTACCTGCAGTTCACCTAAACCAAGGGTGCATCTGGTCTACAAACAGAAAATGAATGAAGTTATCCACTCTGGCAGCCATCAGTAAGAATAGTATATAGTTATATCTGCAGTATACCTGAATCACAGGTGTACTTGATCTAAGGATACACCAACTTTGGTTTAGAAATAAATACAGGTCACTTTCATAGAACTCCGACAACCGTCACTAGTGATAGATAAATAGTTACACTTGCAGTACACCTAAATCATGGGTGCATCTGATTTAGTGCTGGAAATGAGATAACCTCAACACTGAACATAGTAGGGTAAGTTGAACCACATACACCTAAATCATGGGTGCATCTGATTTAGTGCTGGAAAGTAAATGAAGATAACCTTCATAAGGGTGCTTTCACAAGCAGGTGTTTTTGGATGCATCCAAAAAACGCATCAAACACACGCCAAAAAATGCACTGTGTGAAAGCACCAATAGGGCTTGTTCACACGGAGTTTTCACTCCGTATTACAAGCGCTTTTTAGATCCGTCTCGGGGAATGACAGGACGGACCCAGAGACGCATCTAACCAATTAGCAGTGAGATTATCACTGCGGGCTATGAGGAAGACGCAGCAGCGTTCACATGACAGATCGCTGCTGTGTGTTTCCATAGCATGGAATTCTTTCAAAGACGGACCCGAGCTGCGCTATGGAAACACGCAGCGGCGATCTCTCATGTGAATGCTGCTGCATCTTCCTCATAGCCCGCACTGATAAACTCACTGCTAATTGTTTAGATCCGTCCTGTCGGTCCCCGAGAAGGATCTAAAAAGCGCTTGTAACACGGAGTGAAAACTCCGTGTGAACAAGCCCTTAGGGTATGTGCACATGGCGAGTTGAGTCCGTATGGACATCTGTTTTTGGATCCATGTGTCGGACAATAAATGAACCCAAATACGCATCTAACAAAGAGCATTTTGGTTTACATTGCTTTCAATGTAAAACACGTATCAGCATTTAGACTAGTGTTTAATTGTGCAGCAGGAGCCCTATTTAAAAATATATGGAGCGATCCTGCTGCATCCAACACACATCCAAGCATGCACCTGCGTGTTGAATACATGTTTCTGATCGACGCTGCATTTTTTAATGCGATTTTTGGATCAAAAAACGGCACGTGAACATACCCTAACACTGACAACCGTCAGTAATGGTAAGTAGTTACAGCTACAGTACACCTAAACCGTGGGTGCACTTAATCTAGAACTAGACAGCAGATACAAATCCTATTCATTCAGTGATAGATAAATAGTTACACCTGCACTACATCTAAATCATGGGTGCACTTGTTCTAGAGCTGAAAAATAAATGAAGATAATAAATGAACCTTCATAGAACTCTGACAGCTGTCATTAATAATGAAGAGTTTTGCCTGCAGTACACCTGAACCATGGGTGCACTTAGTCTGAAATTAAAAATTGCAAAAAACAAAAAATATTTTTTGTTAATTTAAAATAGTCTGGGTGATGGTTAGGAAATGTACGGCATTAGTTGCCTTAGGGCAAATTGTAGCTTCTTTTCCCTTTAAGCTGACAATGACTCAAAGCTCATACCTAAATCACATAAGGGATGCTTGAAAAAGAAGATGAGTTGTATTTTGGAATAGCTAATTCAGAGTCCGGAACCTTAACCCTATCAAAAAGTGGTGGCATAACCTGAAGAGGGCTGTTCACGCAGGGCATTCCAGAAAGATTGATGAAAAAACACATATGCAGGGAGGGATGGCGCAAATTTTCTTCTCCACATTGAAAATTTCATTTGTAACTACAGGAAATGTGGAGATGGCCGCTGCTAAACAAGATCTACAAATTATAGCAATCAAGAGTTCATATACTTTTCTTCCCTGCACTGGGGATGTTTACTGCTCAATAAAAGACATGAACAGAACAGCTATTTGTGTATTATTAGATTAGTTAGATTGTGCTTGGCTATAATTTCAAGAGCAATCAATGCAGAAATTCAGGTAATTCTAAAGAGTTCACCTACTTTTTCTTGTAACTGTACACTTTGTGTTTAATTTTGTCATTATTCTCAAGATCAATACTCATGGTCAATGAACAAATATGATTTACATTCAGTAGCAGAAAAATGCACCCAGGCAAACTACTGCTGACTCAGCTAATTGGCTTGTTACAATGTGTCCATGAAGACACATTGTAACAAACTCATTTGTGAGCTAAATACAATAACAGCATCATTTGTCCTGTACTCCAGACTATATGCTATTACCAATAATGATTTATTGTAAGAAACAGCTATGTAAAAGCACCACTGTAAGGTAGGGCTGGTTGAGCCTCTAATAGTAAGTAAAACTATGTAATAAATTCATATTCAACAGAGCGATTGTTGAAAGTGAGGATGAGAAAACAAATATTAGGTTGTAGTGGGATCCTTTATTATACAAGGTTTCCGATATTGACATACCTTTACTGATTGTTCCTGCAGAGCAGTGCTCTTAGCCATATACAACAGCATTCTTTTCCTCTCCTGATCAGCAGCAGCTAAAGGGGTCCAGCACCCACAAATCATATTGATATGGCAGTGCATAGTAATATTTTACTATTCATATTATACCAGCACTATTTTGATGTATATTCTAGCCATTATTCATTCCAGATCTCAACCTTATAAGTTATAACTAACAGTAACAGTCCTAAAAGTTTTGGCCTCCACCGATTATTTAACAGTCTACACTGTAATGTTTAGCAATAAAAATATTATATTTAAACAATATATTTCCTATCAATTTTTGATTGCACATTTATTAATAATTATGATCCTTAGTATAATCCACGTGTGCATCTGTGGCCCATCCGGAAATACATGTTAGGTGGGTTTAATGCAAATCCAGGAGCACAGCCTCACAGAAGTCAGTATGTAAAACACTGAAGCAATAGAAAAAATCCTGGTAAAGGATAAGTGCAAGTGATTTTGCTTGGTTTCAGAACTAGAAGAGATCTAACTGTTTGAAACATTCTGTTAGCATTGCCCCTCTAACAGGCTCAGATAGGAATAGCATAGCTTATATGTCAATCACTTCTGTGGAACCACCCACAGCCCAACAGGTATGAGCCTGAAGTTGGCTGTGAAGAGCAAGCTCTGTGAAACAGCATGGTGAGAACACCCCTTTAATGAGGTACGAACAAATATTCCTACAACCATTAAGACAGTTAGCAGAAAAAGATTACATGGTCCATCTAGTCCAACCTTATATTTTCTCCTTTCTATTTTTATCTTAAAACAGATAGATGTTTACAACAGGCAGGTTTACATTCACTCACTGTTGATTTCCCAATCACACCTTCTGGAAGTTTTGTTTCAAGCATCTACTATTCTTTCAGAAAAGGAATATTTTCTAACATTATTTGTGATCTTCACCCCAGGCTAATATCGGACTGTGGCCTTAGTTCTCGTTTGTCTTCATTTGTACCAAAGAAAACTGTGAGCCATTAAATGAGTTGCATTACTTAGATTAAGAGAAGCAAAAATTGCACCCAGGTTCTAATGCTGACCACAAACTGTTCTGCGGCGGGTCATATGTATCCAGGCTTGGACTCGCACAGTTGATAATGATGGCGATGACTGAATACTCCTGTGAGCTGAAGGCAAAACCTACATCTTACAGGAGTAAGCAGCTTAGGCCCTAGGCTTCTACAGGGGCATATACAGTTAGGTCCATATATATTTGGACACAAACAAATGTTTTTGTTCCTGTTTACTGAAACATATTAAAGTTATAGTTATATACTGGACACGGATATAAAGTCCAGACTTTCAGCTTTCATTTCAGGGTATCACATTAAAATTGGATGAAGGGTTTAGGACTTTCAGCTCCTTAACATGCACCACCATGTTTTTAAAAGGACCAAAAGTAATTGGACAAATGTAATAAGTGTAAATAAAATGTTAATTTCTAATACTTGGTTGAAAACCCTTTACTGGCAATGACTGCCTGAAGTCTGAACTCATGGACATCACCAGACGCTGTGTTTCCCCCTTTTTAATGCTCTGCCAGGCCTTTACTGCAGCGGCTTTAGAAATTAACAGTTTATTTACAATTATTTAATTTGTTCAGTTTTGGTCCCTTTAAAAACCGGGTGGCACATGTTAAGGATCTGAAACTCCTAAACTCTTCATCCGATTTTAATGTGGATACCCTCAAATGAAAGCTGAAAGTCTGGACTTTATGTCCATGTCCATTATATAACTATAACTTGAATATGTTTCGGTAAACAGGTACAAAAACTAAATTTGTGTCCATGTCCAAATATATATGGAAATAACTGTATACTTACCTAAAGGGAACATATCCACCTACCTATCTACCTACAGGGGGCATATACCTACCTATCCACCTAGACGGGGCATATATACCTAGCTACCTACGAGTGGGGGTTTATACCTACCCATGTAGTTACCTACAAGAAGGCATATACCAAGGTGGCATACATACCTACCCACCTACCTATAGGGGGCCTCTATGCCTACTTACTGTGGGCCTATATACCTACTTAATGGGGGGCCTCTATATCTATGTACAGTGGCCTATATACCTAATCAAGGGTCTATACACCTATTTAATGTGGGGTTACTACCTACTGACTTAATAGGACATCAATATTACTACCTACCTACTTAATGGGGGGTCTATAGACCTACCAACCTTATGGAAGGCCTGTATACTTTCCTACCTAATGGGGGGCCTATATACTTACCCATATTCTATATAGATTCTTAACTGCCTAATTGGGGTACACATACATAAAAGGGTCTCCACTTATCTGCCTACCAATTTTGGGAGAGTACCTACCTACTATACAAAAGACTAAAGCTGGGTGCAAGAAAAAGAGCCACTTAACCATCTGAGATACCCTTACAGTTAGAATTACATAAGGGTTAGCATCATCAGTAGTGGCCCTATGGATGAAGAGCTTATACAGAGGTAGGAATGTTTATGTGGTAAATTCTGCAGGTATGAGTTGTGGCTTTTAGCAGACATCATTGCACTCTGAGTCGGATGGAGAAGAAAAGGGAAAGAGAACGACTTATCAGATATCTGCTGTGAGTCCCTGAATATCAGTAGTTATTTTGTTTCTGTCTTGGATCAGTGCTCTATTCACTGTCATGTGATGCGACCTGAGCTGGTGCCTGACCACTGTGTGTTTTCTATATGGCGGTATTGTCAGCTATAACGGCGCTTTTATCGTGGCAGTGCACTCCTGTTCTTTATTTTAATGCACCCTGTTATTAGGGGCTTCTTTGCACCACTTTTACTTTCTTGCTTGTGTTTATAGTGTTGTGCACTTTAGAAAGTGGGGGGTTTGCGACCAAAGCATCACATGGTCGTATGTGGGCTGGTGGGAGTTTGTGCTATGGCTGCTTTTAAGTTGTGAATTTATCCCGCCAGTATAAAACCCTCACACGGCATAGAATACAGTAACAAATATATATATATATATATATTTTTTTTTTTTAAATTTATGTTTATTTTTTTTGTGACAATTATGATTTATAAATGCGAGGATTGGCGTGTAAAAAGAGACATGGCATATAAAACAGGGGTGTGGTCTGTAAAACGGGGCAGCAACAGCCCCAGACGGCAAAAGTTCAAGCAACGTCACTGTATTATCATAGCCATGTCTATCTAACACATACTGGAACATTTCATAACACACTTACTACTTGTTGAGACATTTGTTTTTCTTTTATATATGTTTGACCCTTTAATATTACAGATACTGAAGAATGAATAAAGTATGAAGTGGCTAATGTGAGTTACAGTTACCAAAAGGTTGAAATTGTTTTTTTTTTTTTGCACAGTGATGTATTTATATTCATCTTACACATGGAAAAAATGTCAAAACAGAAATATAAACATTAATATTGAAAGTTTGTTCATTTATGTAGCCTCCAGTCACTTCTTAAAGGGGTTTCCTCACTACAGTGATTAGCTTTTTAACATGAAGGGGCAGACAACTGCTTGCTTTGTTGATTTTTCTTTGGTCAGAAAAGAAGATTGTATCTTCTCTTAGAACACACAGTTTTCATTGGTTATGACCATCTCTCTCCCCTCCCCCCTCCCCCCCTGCTCTCTTATCTCTCATTGCTCAAAAGCTGCCATCAGTCACTCAGTCCGTCCATAGTGTCATCTTCTGCAGAGTCTTATCTCTAGTAATGGACTTTGAAATCTTCTCATTTAGCTAAGTAAACACTTAGAGCTCTGCAACCCGGTGTAATACACGTTATAAATCTTTTGCACTTGCTGTCAGTGTAACAGCTAGGAACAGCAGAGTAGATGTGTCAATCGCTGCTAGAGACTCAGACACAGCCTGAACAGCATGTGTGATTCTAAATCTGGCTGTAAAACTACATGGTAAGAAAATCCCTTTAAGTTTGTTACCTATGGTAAAAGCACACGATACAGCTGCTAAACCTAATTACTTTAATCTATAAACCATGTTTATATTAATGCCTTGTTATAACATTGATTTCTAAGAAGGTAAACCACTTACAGTTTTATGGCCAAGTGAATATATGTACACTAAAAAGAATGTTACTAGCTACAATGGCCATAGAGCCAATATAAGTGGTTGCTACTTTCTGCACATTAACGAGCCATACATGTTCACTGCTGCTTAGATGGCCTAATATGAAGTTGAAATGAACAATTGACAACGTATAAAGGTCAGATGAAAGCACTGCCTTGTGACTGCTTTGGCTCTTGTCCTGTGTACATTAAAGCTTTCAAGCAGATGATGAAGCAGAAGTGACTGTCATCAATCAACACTGTACATCTTACAAAAGCTATTACCTTTATTGGCACTGCTGGTACAAAAATGGCAAGGGCAGAAAGACATATTTACTAAGCAGACCAGAAGTAACCCCAAGCTATTAACCGACATCTTACAGCTCATTACATTGTCAGGTGCTCTGGTCAGCAGGCAGAAGCATCTAACATACCAAAAAAGTAAAAACAAATAAAAATACTTTCTCTGTAGCATTTAATGGGCATATGTCAAAAAAAGAAATGCAACTGCAATACAATTTATACGAGAAAGAGTTAAACTCTTGGGCCCTAAATGTGCAAACTACACAGGTCACAAAAACAAAAAGGTGTGCGCATCAGTTAACATGCATGTTTGAGGAAAACTACTGAATTTTTATCCCCCCCCCCCCCTGCTCACCTTACCATAATTTCTAAAGGATTATAACATACTAATCCCTTATTACCGCAGCAGATTTCACCTGATTTTTCAAATTTGACGTGTCACATAAACTGGAATTAACTTTTTAATGCTTTTACCTATTCATGTGATTTAGAGATCACTTTTTTTTTTTTTTTTACACATTGTGCTAAAAGTTAAGGTAATACAATTTTGGTCCTTTATTGTGAAAAATATAAAAATTTTGTGAAAATTTGCCATTTTCAACATTTCTGGCTACTTCACGTGTTAAACGTCTTTTTAATTTTTTTTTTAGGATATTTGGAGGCAATGTAGTTGCAATTTTTAACATTTTCAAGAAAATTTGCAACACAAATAAGAGAGACCAGTTTAGATGGCTTTGAGGGGCCTGTATATCAGGCTATATCTACAAGGCACAGTTGGATTTTATGCGGATTCAGTATTTAGATTAAAAAAAAAAAACAAAAAAAAACAGACCCCACCTTCATCTCGGGGTGCATTGTGCATTCTGGCCCCACCTATTTTTAACAGTTTTTTTTAGCTTTGCATTGTGAAAATGTAAAAAAAAGCCAACAATTTTGCCATTTTGGGGGGGAGGGTTATATTTACAACATTTGCCATGTGGTATAAATGACACATTAAGTTACTATGTTTGTCGTTTTCAATACCACACCTCCACAAGTATCCGTTTCCAAAGGACTTTGCTGGTGGAGCAGGAAAATTAGACGTTGAATACAAGCGCCTCTTTCCAAGTTCTAATGAAGTATGAGGGATTTTGGCAGAAAGGCGGCTATCCTGTCCCTATCAAACAGAATGCCTTATAATGCCCTAAGCAGGATAAACACCCTGACAAGAGCGGCCCCACCAGAAATGCATCCAAACCCTTTTTGAACTCTGTTATTGAATTCACTATGACAATTTCCTCTGGCAAGACATAGAGGATGCCCCCTTGTTTTGGATACAGTGCTGGGTATAAATAAATGTTGACAGAGATCTCTATATTGACCTTTAATATATTTAAACATATTTATTATGTCCCCCCTAAAGCCGTCTTTTCTGTAAACTAAATAACCCCAATCTTGCTAATCTTTCTGGGTATTGTAGTCCACCAGTAAAGCTCTACAATATCTTTCCTATGCACTAGTGCCCAAGACTGTACACAATATTCCATGTGTGGTCTAACCAGTGACTTATATAATGGGAGAATAATGTTCTCATCATGTGCATCTATGCCCCTTTTAACACACCACATAATCCAGCTGCCTTGGCAGCTGCTGCCTGACATTTGCTGCTAGAATTAAGTTTACTGTCCACCAGGATTCCCAAGTCCGTCTCCATGTCACTGTCACTGGGGCTTATATTGCCTTCTTCTGGGAATACTTCATTGACCAGCCATTGGGCTGTAAGGCCTTGTGCCTGTGTTTTTAAGTAAATAACGTCCCATTGTTCTGTGATTTCCTTTGCCAAACATGCAACACTCCAATGCTGAATATTACAGCAATTCAGAGGAAGGCAGTAAAATAAAACAGATATTGGATTCTCTACCCTAATCTTGATTGTATGTTTTTTTATTAAGAACAAAAAAAAAAAAATCACAAGCTTTAGAAACTTCTGCCTGAGAAATGATAATGTTCCAGAGGCCAATGAAGGGGCCGAAGTTGACTTAGAAGTTAATAACATTCAATGAATAGTCTGGCTGCTTGTGCATTTCTATAATGAGGTACAGGGTCTTGCTCATTAAGGTTTATAGAAAATCAGTTCATGTTCATATGACAGCAGTATCTGTATCTGACCACAGACAAAATGTGAAATCTGAAGTGTGATTAGCATTAAATGCATTTGTTAGGTTAGAAGCTGTGCCTTGGAAATATTCACAGTTTCCAGTGTAGTTAAACAAGACAGAGTAAAAGATGGACTGGCAGCACAAATCCCTTTTCTCCTCTCCCAATACCTCGTTCTCCCCCCTCACATCCATTTGCTTAAATGTTGTACATCTATGCGGTGCCATTATATATTTCTGTGTTTTACTTCTAAAAACCTTAAGTTTAATTGGAAAAGATGGAATGGCATCTAGGCTCTATTATAGAGAAATAAATAGGGCAAATGGTACTTTCACTGTGCAGTTTACAAACGCATCTAAAATTGCTGAATTCAGGATTTAGTGTACAGAATCCAAGGCTAATCAATGCTTCAAATGCTTGATAAAAATAGTGAATTTATCATTTATTTAGTATCCATCGATCTATCCCTCATTTATTACGTTTACCTGTTTGTGCTGTGGCCATGCCAGCCATAACATGGTGATACTTGGTGAACTTCACAATTGGTTACATTTATTTTTAGACAAATAAAAGATAAATTCAATTTAAGTTTTATCTCCTAAACCTAGTAAGACAAATAGATTACTTAAAGAGGTATTTCCAATTCATTGATAATTGATGTAGGCAAGGGCAACTAAAGATTACTATATAAGAAATACTACAAATTCTATATGAACAGAGGATTTAAACAAACAATATCACTGCAAATAATAATCCCTGTTAAAACATAACTTTTACTAGATTTGCTTAAAATATTAATATCTTAACCCCTATATGTTACCACTACATACTAGATGATACAGCATACTGTGACTGTCCGTCAGTGGAGTAATCGCCACCGATAAAGGAGCGGCTCCGCTTTAATGACAGGCAATGTCACTACATGCGTGTATAAACCACTTTTTATATCCCAGCTACCCCGGACGCGTTTCCCCCGTGCTGTATTAGGGTTCATCAGGGGATTCTAAATTCGCTGTGGAAAAAGAATACGCTATATACAACGCATATACTACAACACATGTACTTCCCATTCAGGTTGGAAAGGTGAATCGATACTTAGCTTAAGTGCTGCCGGGGTATAACGACGTTTGAATCCCGCAGCTCCTCTAGCATGCTGGCACCCAAGATAAGAGGGATACAGAAAAAGGATTGTCTCGGGTCTCCCTTATATGTCTTAAATGCCCCCGAAATGTATAATATACAGATCCCAGTGTTTGCACATAGATGGTAATGAGTAATGCCCCTTTCCAGGTTCCCATTAGTATGGATGCACCTTTCACTGTTCACGGTTATCCGGCGTTCCGGATATTTCAGCTGCGCATGTCCGGAAGTGAAATGCCATGTCACTTCCGGTTAGCCCAGCCGGAATCGACACTGCGCATATGCCGAAAGCCGGCACAGACCACGCGGCGCCCGGCGTTCAGAATAGTACATGCCCCATGTCAGGAAGACACAGATGCCGTTTCCTAACCAAACACCCGGAATCAGCGCTACATTTGTAATCCCAGTTACCTTAGAGTTCAGATGCACTCCCAACTGCACTCACTGACTAGCAGCCACACAGTCAAAGGCTTGGCAAATGTACCCTTTAATAACGCCACTTAAACTGCCATGATGTATGGTGATAAAAGACTAATGTGGCGGAACATCTGTGAATGATTTCACCGAGCAAAATACATAACATACATGGTTTAACACGGGCTTAAAGCGGAGCCAAAAAACGACATACGGGGTACAAAAATTCATTGTCCTCAGCTGACATAAATTATCAATCTGTAGGCAATCAATGAATATAATGAATAATTAAAGATATGATACTGATACATGTTCATTGGTCAAGCTTGAAGAATCAATAGTGGTCCTCTGTGAAGAGTGCGAGCAAAACAAAGCAATGTGAACAGATACAAAGCAGAGTCTATTCAATAAAGCAACCAAATTGCAAAGTCTCATTTAGGCCCTTTGGTTGAACAGAATCCATACGGTAAATCCATTGGGCCTCCTTCCCACAGGAATTCGTCTTTTTCCATTCTCCCCCTCTAGGGGATGGTTCTCAACTTCAAACCAAAAAAAGGCAGAGATTCACATTCACCATTTAGATGCCCCACACATGTCGAGCTACTGGTGTGTCTCTTCTATTTCGTATGTCCCCCAGAGAATTACAGATTCTACAGAGGGGTCTGACCTTTGTACCCACCACCAAGTATAGTGATTTTTCATGGATCAAAGATGTACATCTATTTGTGCGTAAGCTCAAATGGCATAAATTTTTTAAAATCAAAGTTTAAAGATCGAATGCCAACAGTTGGGCGTCACGACAAAATGATTTGGAAGGCATGAACCACTCTAGTGTCCCCTTATGGAGGAGGAAGAAATCAGAGAGGGGACAAACTAAATTGAAGCTTAAAAGTAGGAAGAATGCCCCCGAGCCAGCTGGATACACATGAAATTGATTTATTTTTACAAATAGTCTCAAAGAACTTCGTGATCTAGGTGAACAAAATTACCATTCCACATAATCTCAGTAGAGAGGAATTAGAAGCGTTGTCAGCCACTGGAACGAGATAAGTTCTAATTATCATCAACCTCCGATAAGGGGGGAAACATAGTCATATTAAATCATGACATGTACAAAAACAAAATGTGTACGATCTGCTTAAGGACAAAAGGTATTATGACATCTTACCTATGGATCCAACAACAGCCTTCACTATAGAACTAGAGAGGATACTCGTGGAGGGTTTAGAAATGGGTCTTATATCACAAACAGAATTTAAATTTATGATGCCTTCTAACCCCAAAATCCCGACTTTCTATTCGATCCCTAAGATCCATAAGGGCTGTACCCACTTAAAGGTAGACCCCATAGTCTCAGGTGTGGGATCAATTACGCAAAATGTAGGGATCTACATAGGATAACATCTTACAGGATTTCTTTAATTACTTGCCCTCTTACATAAGAGATACTTCAGATCTTTTGCGTAGATTAGAAGGGATCAGCGTTAATAAAGAAGTACTATTGGGCTCCATAGATGTTGAAAGCCTTATACAGTAATATTCCACATGAAAAAGGTATCCAGGCAGTTGAATATTTTTTGTCCACAAGAAGTATAGAATTTCGGGCCCCCATAATGCTTTGTCATTAGACTACTTGATTTTGTACTACGGCTAATTACTTTGTCTTTTTTTGCAACAAGACCTTCCACCAGTCAGGGGCACTGCAATGGGTTTGCTCCTGCGCTACCGCATATGCAAATCTGTTCCTGGGCTGGGTGGGAGGCTATTGATATTTTCAACCGGGAGATGACCAAAGCCCCCCCCAGATATTATTTTGGGGGGGTACAATCGATGACATCATCATTCTCTGGGAGGTACAAAAGGTCATTTTGGGGAGTTTGTTGCACAACTCAATAAAAACAATATCGGTATGCACTTCACATTTGAAATGCAGGAGAGATGTTTACCTTTTCTGGATGTGCTTATTATCAAAGATCTGAATGGTAACATTCATACAGATATATATATAGGAAACTTAACAGCAAACTAACAGCTTGTTACACTGGAAAGTTACATCCATTACCTGCAAGAGAGGAATACCGAAAGGTCAATTTTTGAGAGTCAAAGAAATTGCTCCAGAGATGAGGATTTAGGAGACAGTCAGGTATTTTGAGAGAGAGATTTTCTCAAATCGTGGATATCCTACAAAAGTCCTGGAATCAGCCTTTAGGCATGCCCCAAAAACAAAATAGGACAAACTCTATTACAGGGCAAGCCCCAGGTAGATAAAGGGAGACCAATGGGCAGTATAGTTGCAAAACCCTTTTATGATAAAAATCTGAAAGTAATCAATATCCTCAAAAAATTTTTGGGGTATCTTGATGTTAGACCAGGATCTAGAAGGATATCTTCCTCCAACCCCTCGATAACTTACGGAATGGTAGATCCATCAAAGACAGACTGGTCCATAGCCACTATACACCAAAAACCCTCTCAAGGCACCTGGTTAGAAAGCGGGAAAACCGATGGGCAGTTTAAATGTGGGCAGAGATTTTGTAGCCTCCCATATGTACAACAAAACCAAATCCTTTAAAAAGTGCCCTCAAATGGAAAGCAATTTTCTTTAAACGTGATTTTGCCAATTGTAGGACAGAAGGAGTAGTTTATATGTGTATATGCCCCTGCCCACTCAATTATATTTGGGGAAAAAAAAAGGGAGAACATTTAAAAGAAGGGTGGGGCGACATTGGGGGATATACGAAATTTGAAGAGACACCACCAGTAGCTCGACATGTGTGGGAACATCATAATGGTGAAAAGTGAATTCTGCGCTTTTTGGTTTTAGAAGTTGTGAGACCATCCCCTAGAGGAGGAGAATGGGATAGACGAATTCTGTGTAAGGAGGCCCAATGGATTTACCTTATGGATTCTGTTCAACCAAAGGGCCTAAATGAGACTTTTGCAATTTGGTTGCTTTATTGAATAGGGCTCTGCTTTGTATCTGTTCAAATTGCTTTGTTTTGCTCGCACTCTTTTACAGAGGACCACTATTGATTCTTCAAGCTTGACAATGGAACATGTATCAGTATCATATCTTTAATTATTTTATTATATTCATTGATTGCCTACAGATTGATAATTTATGTCAGTGAGGACAATGAATTTCTGTACCCCGTTGTCGTTTTTTTGGCTCCGCTTTAAGCCCGTTGTTAAACCATGTATGTTATGTATTTTTGCTCGGTGAATCATTCACAGATGTTCCGGGCCACATTAGTCTTTTATCACCATACATCATGGCAGTTTAAGTGGCGTTATTAAAGGGTTACATTTGCAAGCCCTTTGACTGTGGGGGCTGCTAGTCAGTGAGTGCAGTTGGGAGTGCATTCTGAACTCTAAGGTAACTGGGATTACAAATATGGCGCTGATTCCGGGTGTTTGGTTAGGAAACGGGATCTGTGTCTTCCTGACATGCGCAGTTGTACTATTTGAACGCCCGGGCCCGCGGGGGGGTCTGTGCCGGCTTTCGGCATATGCGCAGTGTCGATTCCGGCTGGGGTAACCGGAAGTGACAAAGGCATTTCACTTCCCGGACATGCCGCAGGCTGAATATCCGGAACGCCGGAAAAACCATGAGCAGTGAAATCTGCTTACATACTAATGGGAACCTGGAAAGGGCATAAATCATTACCATGTATTTGCAAACACTGGGGATCTGTTATACTATACATTTGCTTGGGATCATTTAAGACATATAAGGGAGACAGAGACAATCCTTCTCTGTATCCCTCTTATCTTGGTGCCAGCATTTCTAGAGGAGCGCGGGATTCATCGGTCGTTATAACCGGAGCACTTAAGCTAAGTATCGATTCACTTATCCAACCTGAATGGGAAGTACATGTGTTGTAGTATATGCGTTGTATATAGCGTATTCTTTTTCCACAGCGAATTTAGAATCCCCTGATGAACCCTAATTTCAGCACGGGGGAAAAAAGCGTGGGATAGCTGGGATATAAAAGTGTTTATACACGCATGTAGTGACATTGCCTGTCATTAAAGCGGTGCCGCTCTTTATCGGAGCGATTACTCCACTGACGGACAGTGCACAGTATTGCTTATCATTCTAGGTATGTAGTGGGTAACATATAGGGGTTAAGATATTAATATTTTAGCAAATCTAGTAAAAGTTATGTTTTAACAGGGATTATTATTTGCAGTGATATTTTTTTTTTTTAAAGATTACTATATACAATAAATGTTCACTTATTGCTTTTTTTCGATCTAGAAACAGTTCTCCCTATCTGCTGGTTTACACAAGGTTACTGACCCCTCTGGCAGTGGTGGAGCTGAAGACGGTGATGTCAATCACTAAAGTGTCTGATCAGTAAGACAGAGCTTGTGTCTCAATCTCTAAACTTATTCTTCTACTCAGAAAAATTGTAACTCTTCAGTTACTGACCAGGGAAAAAA